>JAGTXR010000088.1:1200000-1755231 GCA_022606575.1 Glossosoma conforme
GGGGATCGAACCCACGACCTTTGGGCTTTCAAAGCAAACACTTTGACCATTGAGCTATACCCGCCAGCAAATAAATTATTTTTACTAGCAACTAGAATCCGGGATTATATGAATCAAGCTAAATATTAGCCATGTGCGACAAAGATGCAAAATATTGGAACATTCTAATAAATATAAATTATTTAGCTAAATATTCGCCGATTTTCTTGGGTGTAAATTAAAAATAATTTTGCAGTATTGGGTTAGCCACTAATATAAACCAATAAAACCATGTATTTTAGTGTTATTGTTTTAAAAAATTCCAATTGTTTTTTGTATGGCTGTACGACACGATCGTTTGAATTCAGTTGCGTGATTGTCAACTACTTAAGCTTTTATACCTACCACAGTTGCCAATAAATATAACTGGTAGGTATAAATACACACAAGACCTACGGTTGGTTGATTGCCTTACGCATTTCTTCGGCGCATATGACTTTGCGTCTTATGTTTGGTGGTGCGATACCAGCCAAAGGGCATAGTTTAGAAATGGGTGGTGGTTTGGGGCAGCCTGTGATGACTCTGCATGCATTATTCAGGGCAGTATCCACTTTATTACAATGGGCTGATCGATCCCATACTGGTGTCACATATTCTCCGGCTGAGAAACAAAGTGCGTTGACATAAATGTTTTTCAACGAAAATCGCCTAAATTTGTAAAAAAAAATCAATCATCAGTGTATAACAGGGTAGACTATTTTATTTTGCGCGTATATTTTAAAAAATAAACTCGCTGTATATAGATTGATATTTACTTATCAAGCGGAAACGGCAGAATAAATTTTGTCCTCTAAAAGTCTCATTTCAATATGATTTCAGTAACGCGTGTTTTTAGAGTTTTTGTTGTTGTAATCTGTCTTCGAATCTATAAGGTTCGATAACCCAAAATAAGGTTTAAAACCACCCAATATATCAAGAACAAAGAAAACATTAAACCACACTATTAATTACGCAATAAATTAATAATAAAATACACCGCTATCGTGATCAGAACTCGGGAGAAAAAAGTAAAAATAACTCTTCGCTTTCATAAAGCAACCAAGTACGACATATGCTGGCAATATGACAATATGTTTTCGTATTATCTTTTAATAATATTAAATAATAAAGTGCTTTTATTCCAGCAGGATTGGTGGGTTGGTCACTGCATCATCTCCATCCAGCGATGGCTCAGGGAGGAGTTGAGCAATTCAGAAGCAGCCAGGATGACGGTGTTGTTGGACTTACTTATCCTGCTCCAGAAGCCGGCAACACGGTGACGCAATAATGCTCGAAATGAATGGACTCTGCCCTCCGCAAATGTGTCAGATGCGATACAGAATCTAGGGAGTTGCATAAGTTGGCGATATGAATTATTATGCGCAACTTTGAGCTTCTCCCACTCTCGCTTAGGATAGCTAAACCAGAGTTCTGAAGTATATAATGCCATACAGTGTGCTTTGTATAGCACTTTCCTGACAGCATTACTACAGTGGTAGAACCTCCGAGAAAGCATACCGCTCCGAACGCTTATTGCTCTTCTTTGCCGCTCTATGTCTTCAATGTCACGTAGGTCATCTGTGAGGATATGGCCCAAGTATTTTACTGAAGACACTGTCGCTAGATCCCTGCGCTCAAGACTCACTGTGGGTATGATCAGTGGCTCATCATTGTGTTTGAAGACACAAACGTCTGATTTTGAGTTATATTTGAGGTCATAGGATTCAGCAAATTTTTCATATAATAATTTTATAGCAGATACGTTCTACACATTTGACTTTTAAGTAAAAAATTGCAGTGAGACAACGATGGAACATATAGAAATAGCCTCATTAATTACGAGCTTTTTACCGGCGATATACTTTATGTAGTTCAACAGCAAGAGACCATCAGAATCATGCAATACTTCAGGAAGGTCCTTCCAAATAAATGACAGAGATTACCAGACGAATACAAATAATACGTGCCCAGTTCCCGTGATGCACTCCATCAAATATTTTTGGATGTTGTTATTATTATTATTATATTAGTATTTGTATAGCGCTCTTTTATGACCGAATGATCATTCCAAAAGCGCTTCTTTGCCTCTCTGAGTAAAAAGGTGGGTCTTGAGTCTGCTTCTGAAGGATGCCTCCGCTTTAAGAGAACTTATGCTTTCCGGTAGCGAGCTCCTGGCCATTGGTGCAGCGTAGCTGAAAGCCCGATTACCAAAGACCGTGCTAGGACTACCTCCCGTCAGCTGCATGTTCTGTTGTTTGTTAGTATTACATGGAGAGGCGTCATAAGAAGAGGGCCAAACGTTTCGGGGATTTCTCAAACTAAGCCAAGCCCAGTAAATATCTGTGCAAACGAAAACTCAAGGATTTTTTTTTCCACTTCCAAGTCAATGGAAGGAAAGAAAGTCTTGGTTATTCCTCCCGGAAGTCAACTACTTTTATGTGATGTTCGAAATGAAAAAAAGAATCGTGCATCAGGCGTCCTACTCATTGCTACTAGAATGTTTTTTTTTTATTTTAGATTGTGTTGCGATTTTTTTATTTTCTCTAAAAAGTCGACCAACGTTGCAGGGGCGACAAATCATCAACCCTTATGATGATCCCTACAAAGGCGGCAGAAATATCGGAGAGAAGAAGAAAAGAACAATTACAAATCTAGCACAAAAACCTACGAAATAAACGCAACTTGAATGTGCATAATGTTAAAGTAGCGTCCACAATTTGAGTCCCAGTTTGGACATCCTCGTTTCGAATGGAATATTTTAGATACACTCCTCTCACAGATCACTTCATGTCACGTGGTTACATTTATTTCATGAAAAATACCTGCTATTAGATTCAATGCCTCTGTACCATTAAAGTTAACACCAACAAGATGCATGAATTTAACGCCTAACTTTTATTATTATTATATTGGTATTTGTATGGCGCTCTTTTATGACCGAATGATCATTCCAAAATTTGCCTCTCTGAGTAAAAAGGTGGGTCTTGAATCTGCTTCTGAAGGATGCCTCCGCTTTAAGAGAACTTATGCTTTCCGGTAGCGAGTTCCAGGCCATTGGTGCCGCGTAGCTGAAAGCCCGATTGCCAAAGACCGTGCTAGGACTACTTCCCTTCAGCTGCAGTGTGCTTCTATTTGCTCTGGCTGATCTGAGTGTCTCTCTATGCGCGCTTATTTCTGAAGGCATGATTAGTTCTGTCAAATAGTCCGATGCAGTTCCGTTGAGTGCTTTATAAGCTAAGAGGCTG
The DNA here is from genome assembly GCA_022606575.1 of Glossosoma conforme. NCBI lineage: Eukaryota > Metazoa > Arthropoda > Insecta > Trichoptera > Glossosomatidae > Glossosoma > Glossosoma conforme. The sequence continues at coordinate 1,203,264 of JAGTXR010000088.1, forward strand.
ATATCAGCTTGATATTACTTCTTGTAGGCCAATACCGTAAAGCCTCGAAAAACGATCTTTTGTCTGTCATTTTGTTCGCTCGCCTGACATGCACATATAATGTTTTCAATCGTATAATGCTGCATGGCGCTTGCATGCGCCATCTTGTTTGTTATGACAGTTGGCCGATTGCCGCTTGGTACGACTGTCATATTGGCAGTTGGTACCGCGAAGATGTGACATCGCGCCGTGGGCTGTCAGTTGGACCGTGATGGCCATGCCCATATGGTGTGGGCCACAACGGTCTTTTTTGTAGCAAGTGTTTGACGAATAAACGTGTAACGTGAAACACATGAAAGTGTTTGTATTGTGAACCTGATCCTGCATTCTTCATCCAGTTAATCGATGTCCAAAATGGAAGAGGAGGATATCAAGGCATAATTTGTACTGGATTCTAGTTGAAACTCTCAACCAATGCAGTCGGTGTAAGCATTGAAAATCAAAAATGTAATTTGCTTTTACTAGGTTTCATCGTAGCATCAATAAACAATAAATGTATGTATGTACTTGCCTTCGCGTGCAAGTCGATACATTTTAAAAGCACGTTCACGTATCGTTTAAGTTCGATGGCCGAACGTATTATTGTGAAAGATTGTGGGTTATTTTTCATGGTGTATTTATACGACCCCGGCCGGCGAACTGACCCGATGTTTGTTTCTATTATATAGGTCAGTTACCGTGTAATATTTTTTGTTCTCCTTCACGTGTGATTTATTTGATGAATTTGTAAAGTATGATAAATAATACGTTTTATGCGAGAGAACTAATAGAAATTAATTTCCGGGGAAAACCTTTACACGAATTTCCATCATGTGACTATTTGGCATATTTGATCCCAATTTGAAGCATATAACGACCACAATTCATTCACACATATATATATATATATTGATATCAGCTTGATATAGCTCTTTTAGGCTGATGCCGTAAAGCCTCGAAAAACGTATCTTGTGTTTCGTATTTTTGTTCACTCGCCTGACATGCAAATCTAGTAATAGTTAGTTTAAATTATATAAAATTACACGGCGTTTGCATACGCCATTTTATTTGTTATGACAGTTGCTCCATTTCATGTTGGTGCAACTGTCACCTTTAATTTGCTTTTTTTTGCCGTGATTGTCTTGGTGGCGCTGGATGTCACAGGTTCCGGCAGTTGTCAGTGTTAACTAGAGTTATCTTGTCTGACAAGGAAATCAAATCTTTATTAAAAATAAATACGAATCGTGCTTCAAAAACAATTTCTTTGTGTTGTTAATCTGACCCTGCATCCTTCCTCCAAGCGGCCACGCGGCCACATGACGAACCCGCGACATGTCATTCTTTTTAAAGGCATGTCAATGTCAACCAACTAATTCATATCCTATTACCAATAAATTATTTATTTATCAACAGAACAAATGTGCCAAAAGAGTATACAAAAACATACCGAAAAAGAGAGGAAAAATTATCAAATGCTCATAAATAAAGAATAGAAAAATTCAGCGAAATTTAACAATAAATAAAGATTTATAAAATAAGAAATAATAACGTCAAAAATCCAGGAAACTAATGCCATCGATAAAAGAGGAAAAGAAAAAAAGGATCGAGGTGTGTTGGTAGGGCATTTAGAAGTATCACCGTAGTTGAACTGAATTGAGTACTCGAAACTCCACAGGTAAAAACTGGAATGGAAAATAATGGATGGCTACGAGCACGGGTATGCCTATCCAAAACGTAAAAGTTTCATCATTCAAAAATTCCAGGGTTGTGAATAGCACCGCGAAGGAGTATGAATTAAGGTTTAAAAGCAGGTATTTTGTAATCGACGGACTTTCAAAATGACTAAACGGGTGTTTGAGTAAAAGGCAGCATTGGATTATGTATTCTTTCGGAAAGCACCTCATAGTTGGAGCATATCTTCGCTGAAATCCATTACATATTCCATATATATTCCATAAAGTATTCTTGTATACCCCATCTTGACGCAGACTTTGCGGCTATTAAAATAAATTTCCATGCATTTACCACTTTCGCTCACTTAAGCCGTGAATGCAATTATATTCTCTTTCACCAGTTCCTTCTCTTTAAAACTTATATGCAGTGGCCACAATTATTCACAGAGAAGAACTACTGGACTTATACTCATAATCGCGCCTCTTCTGATGGGGAAAGGCGTTCAGCACGTCGGGTGATCCACGGTTCTGCAGCTCTTTCGAAGAAGGTTGCCGGAGTGAAGATGGCGTATCTTCACGCCAAGGGTCTTCACCCGGATACAACAGCCGATGACTTGCAGAGCTTCTTGGCAGCGACCGCTGCATTCAATTCCTCTTGTATAACCATCAGGAGGATTATCAGCAGACGGACGCTGTCAACTTCTTTCAAAGTCGGGGTCATCGCGACTTCACTGGAGTCTCTCATGGAGCCTGAAGTGTGGCCTGAAAAGACCATCGGTCGAGCCTGGATACGTGTAAGACTAAAGAATCGCAGTGAACAGTGGTTGAAACCAGCTTAAGTGAAGATATTGAAATAGTTGGTGTAATATTGCTTCAAATTCAGTGCTGGCGTTGATAGATGCAAAATGTTGGATGTTTGATTTTGTGACAAAAATGCCTTGTTATTTGTGTGTCAATCATGATATACTTATGACAGGGTTTTTGTTGTTACAAGTCAAACTATTTATCTGGAGTCTCCTGACGCTAGTTCTGAGTGTGAGGTCATTGACACTTAATGTGTCAATAAATTTACATCGCCACATTTACGTTTGTATGTACTTTATTGACGCATTGAAATGTAATCTATTTTGTAATGTCATTTAAGGAAAATAAAAACTGTGTTAATAATATAAATGAGCGCATCATCGAGGCCTTCCACAATACCCGCCACAAATTGCCGCAGTTCAGTGCTGTCAGTTCATGTCTAATCCCATACATCACTGCACCCAAAGCTCCATCGGGAAATATATATATGATTCCCAAAGACCTCCATGGTAGATATCCGGGGACTTGAAAAGATGGCTGCTGTAGAATTACAGGCGATTATATAATGAGTGATTTCGTAATCGGTTTTTTAAGAAGATCGAACGCTCAGCCCGACGCTTCCGAGACCATTTCGCCCTAACGGGCGGCTCAATCGGGCTAATAATCCGATCTTGTGAAAGTGTTATAAGAAGGTTCACTGTATATCGATTTTAACACTGAAAGCAGTTATGATAACGTTATTAGGATATTTTTATCCAACCTATCTACTTACAAGTATGTACAAATGTTTGCAGTCGTTAAGTTGTCAGTTGTGGGGTTTCTCGCCACGTTGGCACGCCTGCACTGCCCTGCATTAGTCGAGCTTATTTGATCCAATTAATTTGTACTGTTAAAGAAATACTACCAACTTTAAACTAACCTATAATCATAACATCGTTTGTACGGTTGACTTACTTTATAATACATATATCATGTACAGAAGTATAACTAACAATTTATAGTGATATCAGGTCGATATAACCATTGCAGGCTGGTGCCGAAAACCTCGTTGTACAATCTTTCGTCTTTTATTTTTGTTCGCTCATCGGACATGCATATGTCAAGACTGATGATATTAGAAGAATAGCGGGAGTGGCCTGGATGCGTAAGGTGGAAGATCGAAGAGGATGGAGATTCATGCGGGAGGCTTACGTTCAACATTGGACGGACACAGGCTGAAGATCATGAATTAATGAAATTTAAATCATTATCACTATGTTCGCTCACCCAAATACATTCTAATTATAGTTTCCGACGGTTTTAGAAGACGGCGCAATCCCATGGGGGCTTAAAAAAAGCAAGTATAGTTTATGCTCGCCATAGGCATCCAGAGTGTATGTGCCAAGCAGGATCACCTTCGTCTCTTAAACGAAAGCAGTATGGAAAGCCGCCTTACCCGATCTCTAACTTCGTCATTCATCACAAATTCATTAAGAACCGGAGTTGGTAGAACAAAGGACAACCTCGAGCGGTGGGGAATTCTTCGGCAGAGAGAGACACTATTGTGCGACTGTGGAGACCTGCAGACCGCCTCACACCTAACATGCTGCTCCATGTGCCCAACAAGCTGCACATCTCAGGACCTAATGCTGGGCAACACAAGAGCTATCGATGTTGCCAGATACTGGGAAAAAATAATTTGACGTCGCTGACTCGAAGACGAAGATCCTGAAATGAGATTTCTCCTCCACCATCTGTCGATATTTTGATAAAAACGAAAAACTTCTATAGAACACAGCCAATAAAAGCGCGGGGTTTTAAAGAGACAAAAAATCGTCGCTGACACGAAGAAGAAGAAGAATATTCATCACAAAGTCAAATCATTGCACATCTAGTATTTAACGCAGGTATCTGCTTTCAAAACCAGTTATACGGCTGCTTTGGCTTTTGGTGAGATGCTAAGATTCATAGCCGTAAATCATAAATTAAAATGGGGACAATATAGGTGCCATACAAAAGGCACTTTGTTTTAGTCGAGTAAAGCAGTGACTCTGATATTACATATGGTATTGCAATATAAGCGCGCGTGGAGATACACTCAGATCGGCTAGAGCAAATAGAAGCACCCTGCAGCTGACGGGAGGTAGTCCTAGCACGGTCTTTGGCAATCGGGCTTTCAGTTACGTGGCACCAATGGCCTGGAACTCGCTACCGGAAACCATAAGAGAGCCTAAAGCGGAGGCATCCTTCAGAAGCAGACTCAAGACCCACCTTTTTACTCAGAGAGGCAAATTTTGGAATGATCATTCGGTCATAAAAGAGCGCTATACAAATACTAATATAATAATAATAATAATGCAATACATTTTTTTATGTAAACACATACAGGAGAATACCGACTGATGACGACAGTGATTCTGAAGTATCATCTGTGGTATTCTATGACGCTTACCATGCTGCATATGGCTAAGCGCTGAATGTGTAGCGTTGATCCGCTCAAACATCATAGACTACAGACTGACATTCACGCATCATCCTTATTATTACAAGAATTAACTATGAATGAGTGGTCTTCACAGAAAGATTTTCATTTACCACCGATATTGATTAATAGGATATGACTGGTATTTTACAGGTGCGGTATCAAATTCACACAAACCGCTCAGAAATCGATTATAAATCTATTATTTTATTAATCTCCATCGGGGATCGAACCCAAGACATTTGGCTTGCAAAGCAAACGCTTCGACCATTGAACCGCCGGTATATATAGGGTCCGCCATCTAACGTTTTTTTTTTAACTAGTGTTTATTTCATGAATGGTAACACTTAGCTCATGTCTGATTTAACAGATAATTAGTTTTATCTTTCCGCTTGACGAATATGGTTGTGTATACGTTTGAACAATGCTGAAAAATATTGCGATATTACTTTGAAAATCATGCTATTGTCCGCCATCTAACGTTTTTTTTTCAACTAGTGCTTTTTTCGTGAATGGTAAAACTTAGCTCATGTCTGATTTGACAGATAATTAGTTTTATCTTTCCGCTAAGCGAATATGGTTGTGTATACGCTTGAACAATGCTGGAAAATATTGCGACATTACTTTGAAAATCAGGCCATTTTTCTTCGAAAATGAGCAAGGAGTGGCCGTTACAGTCAATGGCGATCGTTATCGGGCCATTTTTGTTCACAAAAAATTGAAGAGGAGGATATTAGTAACATTCGATTTCAACAGGACGGCGCTACGTGCCACACAGCCGAAACTACACTCGATGTTTTGCGCCCCATTTTGATACGCCGGTATGTATCGCCATATTGGCATTTTGGTCAAGTTAGGTCACGGGTGTGACGTTAGTTATGTTGTTGTCATTGGTGCGCCATTAATTCTGTAGATCGCCAGCTGCGGCGCTCAGAATTCGATTAGAAATATACATAGTTTATAATCTCCGTAGGGAATTGAATTCACGACCTTCGGCTTCGGCAAAATATGCGTGGACTTAAACAACACATCTCTCGCTTTGTCGACAAGTCAAGTGTGTAACTGTAGTAGACATCCAAGTACGCTTCATATCTTGCAAATATGTATAAACAATCATAAAAATTGCTTACATTTGGGAAAAAAGTATGCTAAAAATAGGAATATCGGCAAATTCTCCTGTTATTTGGTCGGATCAAGCCTTAGCTCGGTACGGTATTTGCACCGATCCTTTTTATCCTTTATTCCAGTGCTTCCTCAACGTTTTTTTTATTACAAGTATTATACTGACATCCCCCGCCTTTTAAAAGACGACAAGTCGCGGGTTCGTCACGTGGCCGCATGGAGAAAGGATGCAGGAGCAGATTAACAACACAGAGAACTCGTTTTTGAAGCACGATTCGCATTTATTTTGAAGACTTGATTTTTCGACGTCCGACCGGTAAGGCGTTCGCCGGCCGGACGAAAGTTGACTGACAACTGCCGGAACACTGTGACATGCAGCGCCGCCAAGACAATCGCGGCCAAAAAGCAAATTAAAGGTGACAGTTGCACCAACATGAAATGGAGTGATAACAAATAAAATGGCGTATTCAAACGCCTTGTAATATTATGTAATTAAAACTAACATTATTGGTGTGGATATCAGGCGAGCGACCAAAAATAAAGATCGCTTTTCGAGGCTTTATGGAATCAGCCTAAAAGAGCTTTATCAAGCTGATATCAGTATGTATGGTCGTATATTAAAGATTGCAGATGAAGGCAACACACGGGCCGATGTTGTATCGATGTTACCAGACACTGCGGGAAAATAATTTGGCGCCGCTGACACGAGAAGAAGAGAAGACTTAGTTTAGGAAGCACTGGATTCATCCGCTTCGTATATCCGCAAATGATGAGAAAAACCCAAGCATAGTTATCCCGTTTTGGTTTTAACTTGCCAACTTGTCATCATAAATTGTACGAATGTCGATGCCACCTCATTGCTACATCATTTTGACGAAAATCTATAAGATATTACATCACCTAGAAGTATGTGATGAACACTACTTCTATAAGACAAGTAAGATACTTGAGAAAATAAAGCGAGATCCCAAGAGTACTTGATTTATTTACCTAAGTAATTGATATTTATTTTTAAAAAATGTTTCAAATAATTGTCCTAAATAATTTATAAATCAATAAATAAATATTTATTTAACTCGTTTTAATATGGATCACGTTGAGTATGACCTCTGCTTATGAGACTGCAGTTTCAATTAAATAATAGCCTTTTCAATCCGTCACTGTCAAGAGTCAACTCAGTTCATTCAAATGTAAAATCAAAACGAAATCATTTTAATTTGTTAATTTAATAATAATAAAAATGAATATAAAATTATAAAAGAGGCGACTTATACGAGTATGTATTAAAATCCTCTTCTCTTTCAAAGGTTGTTATTCAGTCACGTGATGGCATGATGAGGAGCAGATTAATAACACACGGACTTTTTCTTAAGCACATTGACATACATTTACAATAAACATTACAAACTTATGGCCCGACCTAGTCACTGCATTCAGGCCGGGCCATAATACAATAAGATCTCGCCGGCTGTCGCACAGCGCCACAAGTGAAGATCTCCATAACTAGTCCAAAATGCCAATACGGCGAAACATGTACGACAAGCGAAGAGAAATAAGAGACGAAAGATTGCATATCGAAGTTTTCGGTACCAGTCAGCAAGGGCTATATCATGCTGATGACAGTATTAAGATGATATTTTTTCTCTGGAAACAACAATTCAATTTTTTTTTTTTTTTACATTTCAATTATTTTTATTTTTCTTTAAATGACATTACAAAATACAAAACATTTTAATTCGTCATTAAAGTACATATCAACATAAGTTTCATAAGTAACATAAGTAACAAGAGTGACAAAAGTGTGGCCCTATAAATGTATTGACACATTTAGTGTCAATGACCTCACACTCAGAACAAGCGTTAGGAGACTCAATGCAAATAGTTGACTTTTAACAACAAAAACCCTGTCATAAGTAAATCATGGTTGACCCACAAATAACACGGCATTATTGTCACAAAATCAAACGTCTAACATTTCGCCTTCATCAGCACTAGAACAACGACATAAATATTTGTAGCAAAATATGACTTTACAAAACATCCCTACATAACAAGTCTAACGACAAAAATCGCTAAAATACATCATGTTTTAATGAGCGCAATATTGTAATTTTTGCTGCAAGTTTTAATTATTACACCTCACGTAGCCCTGGAACTTTTTTCCAGCCTCATTTGGGTATAATTCTGGGATATTATGTTCAGCGCGCTTTTCTCCGGGGATTTTTTTTTTCAAGGTATTTTTTCAGGGGTTTTTCGAGGGTTCCATCCCGCAGCGTAAATGAATAGTCGCTAATAAACTGGGTCAAATTAACTCCCATAAAAGTAAATGGTACGAAGCGTCATTCGCCGGCGTCTATTCTTTGGCGTAAAACTTTCTTTCTCTTCTTTGCGTCAAATGCATGTACATATAGACGGAATAAGATATCGACGAAGGACAATTCGCGAAAAGGGGACGCTTATCGCGCAATCTAAAGCCGACACTTTGCAATATTTCAAATAAATAGGCTCGAATTTTTCTTCCGGTCAGAGCAAATTTATTTTTTGTTCAGAATCTATGTATATAAAAATGAATGTCTGCCTGTCTGTCTGTCTGTCCTTTATGCATTCCTATACCATTAATCCGACTGCGATAAAACTTTGTCCAATTATTGCTTAGACTAGCGGGAAGAAGACAGGATACTCAAAAGTTTATTTTATTACAAAAATTAATTTAAATATTTACGTAAAACATGTTTTCATACAAGACTATTGTAATACAGAACGGCCATTTTAAGACATTATATCCATAGCCACGCTGGAAACAAAAATGACACAAATCTGTCCTGTAGGTATTTTAAGTAGGTATTTTAAGTGGGTATTTTAAGTAGATACTTACGTAAGGTTTTTTTGAGTGGCATTGCAACGCATGCCGGGTACACGCTAGTATTAAATAAAATTATTATGATTTGATATCAGCTTGATTTAGCTCTTATAAGCTGATGCCGTAAAGCCTCGAAAAACGATCTTTTGTCACTTATTTTTGTTCGCTTGCCTGACATGCGCACCAATAATGTTAGTTTTAATTATATTACATTACACGGCGTTTGCGTACGCCATTTTATTTAGTATGACTGATAAATGTGCAACTGTCATCTTTAATTTGCTTTTTTACCGCGATTGTCTTGGCGGCGCTAGATGTAACAGTATTTCGGTAGTTTTCAGTTAACTTTTCGTCTTTAATAAAAATAAATGCGAATTGTGCTTCGAAAACAAGTTCTTTGTGCTGTTAATCTGCTCCTGCATCCGTCCTCCACGCGGCCACGTGACGAACCCGCGACTTGTCGTTATTTTTAAAGACGGGATATGTCAATACAAACATGTTTTTTTTTTATTTATATAGATTTTAACATTATTAGAAAACATTTTTCTAAGTGGCATATCCGGTTTATAACTCAACTGAAAATAGCCCCGGAAGTGTTGGGTTCTTCCTTCAGCGGTGGCTAATTGAAGGTAATTGGGCTTTTAACTGTGGTGATGGAGTTTCAGTGCGAGACTCCCGATAAAATTTCATTCAAACCACTTTGAACCCATAACCGAGAAAATGGTTGCTAATCATATTACAAGTGTTCAAATAGACACTTAATTACCTTATACACACTGATACTAATATTAAACATACAGCACTTGATATTGTGGCTTTTGGGTTAAGCCGTGTGTGGCAAATTTCTGTCAACCAATATTTCGAACGCCATTGCAGGGGTCTTCTTCAGGATGGATTATTTATTTGTGATTGAGTTGTGAGTTTGTGTCAGATTATTTTTTTACGAGCGTTATTGATATCTCCATGGCAACTACATACTCAAGTTTCATTGGTCCGGAGAATCGTGCGTATGTATGACTTCAGAATCACTATCACCATCTGTCGGTATTCTCCTGTGTGTGACGACTATATGGCGCATGTATCGTCCCCATTCTTTACCGCAATGTATTTTGGCGTATCAGCAAACAGCCAATGAAGTCATATAATGGGTTTAGAATTAGATGCCTGCGTAGAGTATTAGGAGTACGATGGATTGACTTTGTGAGGCATGACGAGGTGAGGGAGCCAAAAAGGCAACGCCTGTATTCTCCCTATTCTATCTTACGGGTGTGAATCTTACAAATGGCAAACATCATAGAGTCAGTAATAGGAATTTATCAATTATCGTTTTCGGTATTCTCGTGTATCATCATAAGCCTGTATCCGTCCACGTTGAACGTAAGCCTCCAGCATGAGTCTCCATCCTCTTTGATCCTCCGCCTTCCGCATCCAGGTCACGGTCCATCTTGCAGGGGGTCGGCCAATGCTTCGTTTGCCAGTTCTTGGACCCCGTTCCAATACTTTTCTTCTCCATCGACCGTCGTCTCTTCGATACATATGTCCTGCCCGTTGCCACTTGAGTGTGCCTATTCGTTGTGTAACATCCACTACTTGAGTTATTCTGCGTATTTCCTTGCTTCGGATTATATCTTTTGACGACACTGCGAGCATGGATCTCTCCATAGCACGCTGGGTGACCTTTATCTTATGGGTAAGACTCGCTGTTAGATATGTATTATCAGTAGGAAAAATAGTATATGAAAGGCTAGCAAAGAGAGGGGTAACGTGGTTAGGTACCTTTTTGTTCCGTCCGGTCTTGACATTTATTGCGGAATTTTCGCTTAAAGTGAATAATTTTCAAAGGGAGCGATTCATTGAACCGTTTCAGGAATATATTCAACTGTCATAAAGTTACGTCTGACTCGGACAGAGTGAGGTTTAATGGCGGGAAAGTATTTTTAAATCACCAACCTAAATACGGTAGGCTACTAAAAGTTTATCAATTCAAATTTAATTGAATAAAAAAAAGTTTTTAACTTATTTTGTGGAGTAAATTTTATCACGATAAAAATAGACATTTCTGACGTTCAAAAACTGATACACATACAAATTTATACCAAAAAATCATCTTAAATGTTATCTAGTCAATTAATCGAAGAAAAATAAACGGATTCGATCCACGAACCTCGTATACCATTGTTCAATTATTTTGGCCGAGACAATATAAGTGGTCATCGCGTTTCCTACGCGAATCTAACAAATAGAAAAAAAGCATCCTCAACAGAAAGTTAATGGGATAATTTAACGAAGGTGAATAAGTATGTCGATCAAGAACTGACGGTTTTCAAAATTATTTTCTAAATTCCACCCGCAAGCTTTGGAATGGTCTTTCAGTATTTATGTTTTCTTCTTCAAACGCATGCAGCGTCCAATCATCCTGACTGAACGTCATAGAGTCCTCTGGTCTCGACCGGTTGTGCTCTCCTGCATTCGCTTTCATAAAAATATGCTATCATTGAATGGTTCTACTATCAGTGTCAAGAATTTATCTTATTTTTCTTCGTAGTATCAATCCGGTGGATTAGTTTGCAGCAACAGAATCTTGCATCTCGATCTCCATTCCTCTCGGTCCTCCGTTACCCTTTTCAGCTCAGCATAAATGCTACAATTCATGTCCTCGAATACTTACTGCAAATACTCCCGTCTAGGGCGCCTTCTACAGTTTCTACCCTCAACCATCCCCTCCACTTATTATTATCTTATATTTACATAGAAAAGGTATCGACCAAAAACTAATGCGTAAAATCAATCGAGCTATTTTACACGTAAGCCCTGCTATATCAGATGTCAAAATATATAATTATTACGCCGTATAAATTTACAGTTCCTTGTAAAAATACAATTAACTCTATCGGGTAAAAACTACATTTCTTTCCGATCAATCAAATTATAAAATAAGAATTATTTGTCAAAAATAAAATGTAAAATAATAATAAATAACAAAAAATAAACAATTCCAGAATAACACAACATAAAATTAAACTTAAATCCATTGTAATACAACTTCGACAAGTAAAAATAATGAATTCAAGAGAAAAATATCATTTCTAGAACAAACGGCAAAACTTTCACGTAAAACGTCCCATTCGGTTACTTCCGAGTTCTCGTATCGTCTGGTGTCTTTGCCAAGAATATTTGGCCACAAGTCTCGACCTCTTCCATAGTTGAACGTCTCAGTCATCACATACTATGTCCATTACATTATATAACATAACGTTATGCTCCAATACATGTAACGATATATGCTGGCACGTTACATGTTGCAATGTATTCTTATATGCTACATTTCTGCAATAATTCTCCATTGTTACAAGTAATACTTACTATTCTACAGAGTAATAACGTCTGCTTGCCAATTTTATTTTATCATTCTGAATATTCCGGCCAAACTATTAAGTTATCCGGAAAGAAATGTCATTTATTCTGGAGCGTCATTTTAAAATCAGTCTGTCAACGGCTGCCGTATCATTTTGAAGCTCATGTAAACTCGTTTAAGCAATAGATATTCAGCTATAGCTAAGTGCAACATTCTGTCTTGTACTCGAAATTTGAAAACTGTATATCATAGGTACTCTATGAGTAGCATAGGAATATTACGAGTGTCCTCCATCAGAGACCTTGTATAGAGTTTGAGAGCAGACTGACGTTCCATGCGCACGTTGAAGCTGTGTGTGGTGAGGCACTTAAGATGCTTGGTTTTGTTTTGCGAAGTGGCAGGGTTTTCTCGAGCATACGCATGATGGTAGTGTTGTTTAACTCATTGGTTCGTAGCATACTCGAGAGTCTATCATTTGGGCACCCCATGCGTTGAAATATAGCCTCATGTTGGAGCGGGTATTAAAGAAATTTCTGAGATCTCTCTACGTGACGGTGTATGGATACTATCCGCGGCTGTATCCAACTAACATACAGGGTATAATGGGGTACATTGAGTTCAAGAAAAGAAGGGATGTGTGCTTAGATATGAATTTCTTCCGACTGTTGCGTGGCGTGTTCGAGAATCCTAAAATTTGTGTTGACAGTCTGTGTCCCCGATAAATATCTGAGAATAAAGAGGCACAGATTGTTCGCTCTCCCAAAGAGTAACACTTACCTACCAGAGATTATGCCTCTTGGGAGAGGGATCAGACTGTTCAATCAAACCGCCTCAGATGTTGATATATTTCACGTAAGGAAGGCCCAATTCAGGCATGAACTCCACGAGTTTCTTTGGTGGAATGATTTGTTGGCGTCGTCTGTTTGATGAGAATTGGGACCTTTTGTTGTTTGTCTTTAGTGCTTTGTTCTTAGAACTTAATCATAAGTACCTATATTTGTATATTAATTTTGATTGTACTTCAGTAACGATTTGATTTTTTTTAAATTTGTAATGTTCTGTTGTGAAAAAAATATATGGATTTAAATTGAATAATCAGAACGTGTGGTAGGGGGATGAGGAGCAGATGGGCAACACAAAGGACTCTTCTTAAGCGGGAATTTAAATAACATGAGATATTGCATAGAAATGTAAATTCTTCTATGAAACTTCAATAACTACTCACAGCAAAGAGACTGCTTTATATGGATGACAAAGAAACGGTATGGATCCGGTCTATAATAAATGTACCAAGTAAAATGTTGCTAGCGGCTATTTATAAATACGTAATAACGTTTTAAAGGAGGGTTGTTACTCCCACGCCGTAGTAATATGGCGCAGATAGGTATACAGGACGACTGAAAGTCAGGTAAGCAACCATTATATATAATCGTGCTGGAAACAACAGGGTCAGATCCTGTCTGCTCAGAAGTGAGCGACGTCGATGGCGTTACTTCCAGCCATCATCGGGACTTCCTGAGTGCAACTACTCGGACACAGTGCACACTCCAGAAGGTGTGACATGGTCTGCTCTACGCCGCAGTCACATTCAGTCGGCCCGCTGTAAAACTGCCAGGCTTTATTTTGTGTCCTCGTCTTGCATACTCCGGTCCGAAGTCTGTTAAAGGACCTCCGTATATTTTATAGCAAGTATTAAAAAATATCAACAACTATTTTTTTCAGTAATAAAATTAATTTTAGATCAATTTGTCAGTCATAGCTTTTTAATCGGAATAAGTTAAAGATGAAAGGCGTCCCGTAAAGAGCACCCATTCATAGAAAATTCCTCTAATAATAAGGATGATGTGTGAATTTAGAGCTGTAGTCTATGACGTTGGCGGATCAACACTCCACATGGAGCGCTTAGCCACATGAGTCATAGAATCCACAATTGAAACTTCAGAATCACTATCACAATCTTTTATTCTCCCCGTATGTTTTTTTAATTTTTTATGTAAACACATACAGAAGAATATCGATAGATGGAGATAGTAATTCTGCAGTCTCATCTGCGGAATTATATGACGCTTACCATAGTGCATATAGGTAAACGCTGCAAGTGTTGATCCGCAAACGTTATAGACTATCTACAGCCCGAGATTCACGCATTGTTCTTATTATTACAGGAATTTACTATGGGTGGTCTTCACGGGATGACTTTCGTCTACCGCCAATTTTAATTAATAGGCTATGAGGGGTGAGGGCTCAAATTCACACCAACCAGGGGTGTTTTAGAGCTCAGAAATCACTTAAAAATCCTTTTTATTATTTCCGTCGGGGATCAAAGTTACGACCTTTGGCTGGCAAAGCAAACGCTTTGACCATTGAGCTATACCCGAGAAAAATGAGTTTACATTGAAAAAGTATAAAAATCTCTATCAACTAAAATAGGGCATTGTGAGCGTGGTTCTCTTTACATCATAAGCAGTGAAGCAACGTTAAGCGCGGACCAAAACTTGGATGTGTTACAGCTATTTTCCACGTGTCGTTGTTTGGGTTGTATCGCCCCTTATGATCAAATGCTTGCCGGCGGTCATAGCTCAATGCCGTAAAATGCCAGTCATAGCCTATTAATTAAAATTGGTGGTAGACGAAAGTCGTCCCGTGAAGACCACCCATTCATAGTAAATTCCTGTAATAATAAAGGATGATGCGTGAATCTCGGGCTGTAGTCTATGAAGTTGGCGGATCAACACTCCGCATGCAGCGTTTAACCATATGCACCATGGTAAGCGTCATAGAATTCCACAGATGGGACTTCAAAAATTACTATCACCATCTGCCGGTATTCTCCTGTATGTGTTTACAAAAAAAAAATTGTAGGCTTCGTGAGCGTCGTGCTAATCACGCGATTTCTTTTTACAATCCTACGTTCTTTTACATTTATGGTGTTCGCCATCTCGGTCGAAAAGTTAACTGACAACTGCCGGAATACTATCATCTAGCGCTGCCAAGACAATCGCGGCAAAAAAACAAATGAGAGATGTAAGTTCCACCAACATGAAATGGAGCAACTGTCATAACAAATAGAATTACGTGTCCAAACGCCGTGTAATCTATACATATATAAATTTACGTCTGTCTGTCTTTTATGCATTCCTATACCATTAATCCGACTGCGATAAAACTTTGTCGAATTATTGCTTAGACTAGCGGAAAGAAGATAGGATACTTAAAATTTGATTTGATTACATACATTAATTAAATAATTACGTAAAACCTGTTTTCATACAAGACTATTGTAATACAGAACGGCCATTTTAAAACATTGTATCCATAGCAACGCCGGAAGCAAAAATGACGCAAATCTGTCCTGTAGGTATTTTAAGTAGGTACTTACGTAACGTTTTTTTGAGTGGCATTGCAACGCATACACGCTAGTATTATATAATTAAAACTAACATTATTAGATGTGCATCTAAGGCTTTACAGCATCAGCCTAAAAGAGCTTTATCAAGCTGATATTATATACATAAGGAATTGATGAAGCCTTCATTAATTAAAGGCAAAACTGAGGTCTTCCATCAAGTAACTAAGCAATGCTCAGTGTGATCCACGTTAAAACAAGGTACGAAATTATTTTCTATTTAAATTAGAACGTCTAAGGATGAAGTTAGTGAGAAGAGTTAGTTTTGAACCATCCTGTATATTGTGTAAGTATAACATCTACAGGTGAGTTTGTAGATCATTCCAGAACGCCTCAAGGAGTGAATTTGAATTTTGTTCGACGTTTCAGGCCAGTGATCGGAATGCAACAATATTAAATTGTATTATTTTTAACCATTTTCATCCCCACATCAAGCCCAGGGATTGAAGAAAATGAATTTAAAGCTTATCCTCTCCTGCGGAATCCAAATTGCGTGTCCCAACCAGGTCCATTTTAGTCTCTCAACTGACTGTAGTATGGAAGGATACATCGCTTCATATACTTTTTATTTCTCACAACTTTATCTCTCATCTGTAAAATGCAGTCATAGCCTATTAATATTGATGATATTTTTAAATGTAAACGCATGCAGGAGAACACAGCCGGTCAAGTCCAGTGCACTCTACGACGCTCAGCCAGGGAGGCTGGACGCTGCACGCTGGAAACGTGTGTTGTGTTCGTGTTTTTGTGTGGATTGGGGAGACTGTAAGTGTATTTTTATTTGTTTCTTGAAGAGATCCAGATTGTAAGTAGGAGGAAACACAGACGCTGTAAGAGCATTCCAAAGCTTACCGGTGGTAACTTTGGAAACTGCCAGTTCTTGATCGACACACATTAACCGTGTATGGATGTTCGGGAAGTGTAAGACGAGTTTGTCTGTTGTGGGTGGGTGCAGGAGGAATTAGTTATTCAAGTCCCAAAGAGCAGCGACCGTGGTAATAACGCTAGAAAAGACTAAGAGAACCAACCTTACGTCTGTGTTCCATTGATTGTAGATTAGACGTAAGAGTTTAATTGTTTATCAAACGAATTGCTCTTCATTGAACTGATTCAATTAAGTTTAGAAGGTATTTTTGGGCTCCAATCTAAAGCTAACTGCCGTATTCAAGGATAGGTCGGATTTGTCCTTTATTACATAGTGAATTCCTTTAAAAATGAATGAATGCGTGAATCCAGATTTCAGGCTGTAGTTTATAACGTTGGAGGATCAACAATCCACGGCAATTTTTCATAAACCGGTCCCTTCTTCGTTGTAATTTGAAATAAACTGCCTGTTAGGACTAAATGATGAATGCCTTGGATGCATCGGACTAATCTTCCGATCACATAAAAACTTTATATGAGGAGTTGACTCAATAGCGGTTAAATAAGTTCTGGTTCATTCCCGGCACTGTTTAGGGTAACTTTCGCAGTGTACGGAAGCGGTCCCGCCTTACTGATGTTTATGTAACCTTTAGCTCTTTGTAACCAAAGATGGACGTTTCGGTACAGTCCAGTTACACTCTGCCACTAACCCATTCGCATCGGTTGTCGGCATATGCCGTCATAAGATTCCCCAACCGTTGATATCGGTGGCCGCGTTTTATCGTCTTGCTACTTTCTTAGAATAGTTTTTTATGCATCACCTGATAGCCGAAAGATACAAGAACCAATGTGATATATTAAAATAGACCAGATAGTACATTTATGCTTCAAACTTGCCGGCGGTCATGGCTCAATCGTCAATGCGATTGCTTTGCAAACCAAAGGTCATGGAGATTAAAAAAAAAAGGTTTTTAATCGATTTATGAGCCCTAAAATATCCCCGTTCGGCGTGAATTTGATCCATCACCCGTAAAATGTCAGTCATAGCCTATTAATTAAAATTGGTGGTAGACGAAAGTCGTCCCGTGAAGACCACGCATTCATAGTAAATTCCGGTAATAATAAAGGATGATGCGTGAATCAGAATGAGGGTGAACATCAAAGATATTATCATTACGGCGCGTATGTCTTAAGACAGTGATTTTAATTTTGATTAACAGGTTATGACTGCCAATTTACAGGTGAGGGATCAAATTCACGCCAACCGGCGGTATTTATAGAGCCAAATTATCGATTAAAAAATATACCTTTAAAAATCTCTATCGGGGATCGAACCCACGACCTTCGGTTTGCTTGGTGAAAACCATCCCTGTCCCGTCATGTTTTTGGAGACCCAGATGGGGACCCGTTACTGGCGCACGTAAAAAGTTACATATTAGAGAATAGCTGAAGGCCTTTTCGTGATTCTAGGTGCATCAGTCAGATGTCAATTAGACCTCAGTATAAGGCTGCGAAGTTGGTATACAACAGCGAGTCTCAGAATGCCTTCTTTGGTAATACGTTGTTAACCATCGGGGATCGAACCCACGACCTTCGGCTTGGCAAGCAAGCGCTTTAACTAGTAAACTATGTCAGCCTGCAAGCATAAGGCCATTTAGAACTGCCGCATACAGTTCTGTCAGCCGCCATGATTATCGCCTCATCTCATCCCCTGCCTCCCTCGAGTACATTATATATATAGTTGCCTAGGGCTTGCTAAAACAGCGAGAGTCTGTAAGCTTGACGAAAAAGCTATCTACATTTGGAATCAATTTAGTTTAGCGCTTATTCATATTTAGAATGGTAAGCGTCATAGAATCCTCAGATGAAACTTCATAATCACAATCGTTATCTGTCGGTATTCTCCTGAATTTGTTTACATAAAAAAATTAAAGAGAGCGGATATGGTACGAGATTATAATGATGAACTATTCAAGAATAAAGTAATTTGTTTTATTTGGATTGTATGGAGGTCCATTAACAGACTTCGGAGTATGCCAGACGAGGACACAAATGAAAGCCTGGCAGTCTTACTGACTGACTGCGGCGCGGAGCAGACCTTGTCATACCTTCTGGAGTGCGCGCTGTGTCCGAGTAGCTGCATCCACGAAAACCTGATAATGGCCGGGAGTAACGCCATCCACGTCGCTCACTTCTGGGCAGGCAGGATCTGACCCTGTTGTTTCCGAAACGATTATTATTATTATTGTTTTTCAAATTAAAATGACGTTGAAACGGATGGACCGAAGTGTTCCAGATCTCTACATCCTGCCCTTTGATCAGGCAGACTAGCAGCTCGGCAGCGGGAGGGGGCGGAGGACCGTCTGAGAGGGAGGCTATTGCTTCTCCCGAAGAACTTTGAATTAGCATTGTCGCATTGTATTATGCGTATGTATCGAGAATTATGAGCTTAATATACGAGTATAAGTTAACAGCCGGCGCATTGCGTCAAAAATTATGTCACGCTTATATTATGCAAGCCAATTGAAATTTGATATACACTAACACCCTCCTCTCTCTCAAAAAGGTGTTTTTCCGTCGCGTGAGGCAAGAAGAGGATCAGATTGATAACATAGACTTTTTCAGAAGCACATATACAAATACAAACTTTACAAGCTTCCGGTCAGGCAGAATGACATGCCGCCGGCCGTAATGCGACCTTCTCGGTCGTCCACACACAACTTCCATGCGGCCCGTGATCGGTCACCAGCGCCGTAAGCGGCGGTCTATGTAACTAGTCCCAATATGGCGGACACATAAATGTATAGCGAGCGACAAAAATAAGAGACGAAATGTTTATCGAGGTTTACGGTACCAGTCAGCAAGGACTACATCATGCTGATGTCAACACCTTAGGCTGAATTTGAGAAATTGATTTTTACATATTTCCATTAACATCGACAGCGAAACCGAATATTCATGATTCAAGCTCATGCTCTGTATCTGAAGGGACCAGCTCGAAGTAATATACTATGTGCTGCTTAACCTTTCCTTTACAGTATCAAAATAAAAACGCGTATTCTGGTGTTGAGTAGTTAGTACACAATCAAAAAACAGCGATTTTAAATCGAAAAATAAGTAAATTCATAGCTAAATTCCCTAATTAATTATAATTGAAGTCAAAAATTATAATAATTTATACTTATTGTCTGAAAACATTAAAAAACCATCTGGAAAAAGTCCACTCTGTTTTAAAGCTCGATAGCTACTGCCGTTAGTCGTAGAAGTGGCCGGAGTGGCTCCCACTCTCTTCCCTTTTCTTTCACAGTGAAGTATGAAAAAGTGAGACTGTATGTTATTTAAAAAAAATACATTTCCATGTATTGCATTACAATTTTCTTACATAACGTAAACGCCAATATGGTCAAACAATAAAAATACCACTGTTTATGTGGAAAGGTGTTGAAAAAATATACGTGGAAAAGTGTTGAAAAATACAAAAGAAAAATCCACAATCACTTAATTTACACTACTGAAGACGATACGGGCGGTCCCTTTTAAATTGGAATTGTAAGGAGGTTTTTTTTTATTGTTTTCATTTTACTTTATACCTACCCGAATCTGAAAATTTGCACCTGGCAGAATTCTATTCGGGTTGCTTAGCCGAATAAATTATTTAAAAAAAAACAACAACAACGCTCGTTTATTTTTCGCGAGCCATTCTCGTGTTCCTTGTTCGGAAATGTTTGTTTGTTAAACAATTAAAAATACAAAATGATGTTTGCGATTTTCGAACGATAGCAAATTTAAATTTGGTTTAAGCGCCTATTAATAAATATTACATCTTTATCTTAAAATATAATAAAATATTTCCAATTATTTTGGAAGGATTTATTATTTAATATTGTAATGGATCGGTCACATCGTGCGCCACGATGGTCTTCTTCGCAACATTATGGAAAGGATGGTTGAGGGGAGAAACTTCAGAGGGCGCCCTAGACGGGAGTATTTACATCAAGTGTTCGAGGACATGAGTTGCAGCTCTTATGCTGAGATAAAGAGGGTTGCAGAAGATCAAGAAGAGTGGAGATCAAGATGCAAGCTTTTGTTATTGTCATAAATTTATGTGTCACCATATTGTCAGTTTGGACGAAACCGCTCACGGGTGTATTAGTGATATACACCGACACTTGAGCGCTGGGCGAGAGCCGCACCACCGTTGTGCACCGCCCGTTGGCGGAAGCATATTGTATTGTGGCTCGGCATAATGCTCAACTAGGTCGAGTCCTGAATTTGTAAAGTTTTATCGTAAATATATGTCAATGTGCTTCTCTGTGTTATCAATCTGCTCCTAATCCTACCATCACGCGACTAAATAACAACTTTTTTGAAAGAGAGGAGGATGTTATCGGATTTGCCTTTTCCAACCTACCTCCATCCCCAATTAGTCCGTTTTATTATTATAATTAGTTTCACCGGCGGTCATAGCTCAATGGTCAAAGCGTTTGCTTTGCAAGCCAAAGGTCGTGGGTTCGATCCCCGACGGAGATTAAAAAAATGAATTTTTAATCGATTTCTAAGCTCTAAAATACCCCGGTTGATGTGAATTGTATCCCTCACCCGTAAAATGCCAGTAATAGCATATTAACTAAAATTGGTGGTAGACGAAAGTCGTCCCGTGAAGACCATAGTAAATTCCTGTAATAATAAAGGATGATGCGTGAATCTCAGGCTGTGGTCTATGACGTTGGCGGATCAACACTCCACATGCAGCGTTTAGCCATATACACAATGGTAAAGCGTCATAGAATTCCACAGATGGGACTTCAGAATTACTATCACCGTCTGTCGGTATTCTCCTGTATGTGTTTACATAAAAAAAAATCCGGATAATCGAGGTTCTACTGTATTTAAATTCCGTCTTGTTGTTTGAGTAAAAGTAAAGTACCCAATAAATAACTGTTTCCGCACTGCTGGATAAATATTCTTCGCCTCTTTCCACAAAGAAAATAATGGCGAATGCCATTATCAACGGTGATTTCGCAAAGTCAGTCTCTCCGATACAAAGCTCTGCGAACCTTGTAAAATCGAACGTCAAACTTGGCGAAGTTATCGTAGCAAAAAGCAGAGTATCGTTTGAGGTTATGTTACAATATCTGCGTTCTAGAACATTAATTAATAAATACTCGGTTATCTAAGACCAAGTTTTGTGGTTTCATAAGCAGATTACAAAGTATATATTACGTTAGACTATAAGGATAACGTTCAAAATTACTTCAGTAACGCAGAATACCGTTAAACAGCATTAACATAGCTCTTTTTTATAACCAAACTAGCGTGTACCTGGCATGCGTTGCAATGCCACTCAAAAAACCTTACAATAGTACCTATTTAAAATACCTACTTATAATACCTACAGGACAGATTTGTGTCATTTTTGTTTCCAGCGTTGCTATGGATACAATGTTTTAAAATGGCCGTTCTGTATTACAATAGTCTTGTTTGAAAACATGTTTTACGTAAATATTTAGTTAATTTTTGTTATCAAATCAAATTTTGAGTATCCTATCTTCTTTCTGCTAGTCTAAGCAATAATTCGACAAAGTTATATCGCAGTCGGATTAATGTTATAGGAATGCATAAAGGACAGACAGACAGACAGACATTCATTTTTATATAAATAGATGGTCATTTAAATGTGTTTTTTTGCCTCCCTGAGTAAAAAGGTTGGTCTCGAGTCTGCCTTTGAAGGATGCCTCCGTTTTTAACTCTATTATACTTTCCAGCAGCGAGTTTCAGGGCGTTGGTGCCGCGATACTGAAAAAACGATTGCCAAAACCGTGTTAGGACTATCTCTAGTCAGCTGCAGCATACTTTTCTGCATGGCTGATCTGAGTGTCTATTTTAGAGGTCGTATAATAAGACCGACAAAAGCAGACTCAAGACCCACTTTTTTACTCAGAGAGGATATGGAGGTCCCTTAACAGACTTCGGACCGGAGTATGCAAGATGAGGACACAAATGAAAGCCTGGCAGTTTTACAGCGGACCGACTGAATATGACTGCGGCGTGGAGCAGACCCTGTCACACCTCCTGGAGTGTGCGCTGTACCCGAATAGCTGCACCCAGGAAGACAGGATCTGACCCTGTTGTTTCCGACACGATTATATATATACACTCAGAGAGGCAAAGAAGCGTTTTTGGAATGACCATTCGGTTATAAAAAAGCGCTACACAAATATTGGTATAATAATAATAAGAAATATGTAAAATTCAATGTGGAAATCAACTCAAAAATAACCATTTAAAAATAAGTTATTAAACGAATAAATATTCACCTGATTCGTAAGCAGGTGTAAACAATAAACACGTCACAATAAATAAATTTAAACATAAAAAACCGTCACTGGAGAGAACTATTTAAATAACGAACATGCTCACAACAATATCAGTAAGAGACTGATGGTTT
This sequence comes from Glossosoma conforme, assembly GCA_022606575.1. Taxonomy (NCBI): domain Eukaryota; kingdom Metazoa; phylum Arthropoda; class Insecta; order Trichoptera; family Glossosomatidae; genus Glossosoma; species Glossosoma conforme. The sequence continues at coordinate 1,226,275 of JAGTXR010000088.1, forward strand.
ACTTATCAAAATATTAGATGCGATTTTGTTTCGTGGAATATTCTATGCGCTTTCCATTTAAAAAAAATAAAACGTTATAAATCACGTGACCGTTCAAATAAATGGCATAAATTCACCTCCGAAATCAAATGTATTAATATATTTTTTAATATGAACACAAGATTCAATTTGATTTTTTTTTCAATAAAAATCTATGCCTTTTATTTAAGCTGAAGAATGCCGTTATTGATCACGTGACAAATATCAAAATAAAAACATTGTTTTTAACGGTCGTTGCTTTATAATTTTTTAACGATTAATATCAATTTAATAGAAACGTCATATCATAATATTATCGTGTAAAATAGTGAAAAAGGGTGGCTTTTTATGCTTTAAATCATTTCGTGGCTTTCATAAGTATGTTAGTGATATTGTACGGTTTATATATGGAAGGAGGAGAAGCTTTGAACGAAACTGAAGACTCTGTGGGGGCAAATCGAGGAGCAGCAAGATATTATGTAAGTCCTATTTTTTTATTTTATTTATAAAAACGATGACACGAGAATAAGTGTCTCTCTACGACCTCAATGAAGCGTCGAACAAAATTGAACTGAAAATAAACATGGATAAAACTAAAGCCATGATAAATAGTCATATTTCCCAGATTTTGACCCTTTTCCCATTGGACAAATAGAAGCTGTGAACGACTATACCTATCTGGGACAAGTAACACAACTAGGACGAAGCAAATTCTCAAAAGAAATCGACGCGTCATCAAATAAACTGGGATGGGCAGCATTTGGAAAACAAAATTACATTTTAAAGCGAAAATTCCGCAATGTCTTAAAACTATTGCGTTTAACCAATGCATCCTCCCTGTATTAACTTATGGCGCAGAGACGTGGAATCTAACAGCAAGTCTTACCCATAAAATAAAGGACACCCAGCGTGCCGTGGAGAGATACATGCTCCGAGTGTCGCTTAAAAGATAGAATCCGAAACGAGGAAATACGTAGAAGAACTCAAGTAGTGGATGCTACCCAACGAATAGGCAAACTCTAGTGGCGATGGGCAGGACATATCTGTCGAAGAGACGACGGTCGAAGGTGAAAAAAAGTATTGGAATGGCGGTAAACGATGCATTGGGCGACCCTCTGCAAGATGGACGTGACCTGGATGCGGAAGGCGGAGGATCAAAGAGGATGGAGACTCATGCGGGAGGTTGACGTTCAACAGTGGACGGATACAGGCTGATGATGATACACGAGAATACCGAAAACGATAATTGATAAATCTCATTACTGACTCTATGATGTTTGCCATTTGTAAGATTCACACCCGTAAGAAAGAATAGGGAGAATACAGGCGTTGCCTTTTTCGCTCCCTCACCTCGTTATGCCTCACAAAGTCAATCCATCGTACTCCTAATACTCTACGCAGGCATCTAATTCTAAACCCATTATATGGCTTCATTGGTTTTTTGGTGATACGCTAAAATACATTGCGGTTAAGAATGGTGACGATACATGCGCCGTATAGTCGTCACACACAGGAGAATACCGACAGATGGTGATAGTGATTCTGAAGTCTCATTTATGGAATTCTATGATGCTTAGCATGCTGCATATAAATGCTTCACGTGGAGTATTGATACGCCAACGTCATAGACCGACATTCACTAACCATCCTTATGGTTCACAAGGATTCACTGAAAATGAGAGACTCCAACTCTGGCAACAAATCGCACCAGAGGATTTCATTACTCCAAAGGAAGGCCTCCCAACTGGCAAGAACCTTGACTGGTGGACCTGGAAATCCCTGGACAGATTAAAAACCAGAGTTGGTAGAACAAGGGACAACCTCGAGCGGTGGGGAATGCTTCGGCAGGGAGAGACACAATTGTGCGACTGTGGAGACCTGCAGACCGCCTCACACCTAAGATGCTGCTCCATGTGCCCAACAAGCTGCACATCTCAGGACCTAATGCTGGGCAACACACGAGCTATCGATGTTGCCAGATACTGGGAAAAAATAATTTGACGTCGCTGACACGAAGAAGAAGACAAGGATTCACTATGAATGGGTGGTCTTACGGTACGACCATAGTCTACCACAATTTATAATTATATATATTATAAATAGGCTATGACTGGCATTTTATGGGTGAGGGAACAAATTCACACCAACCGAGGGTACCTAAGAGCTCGGAAATCGAATAAAAATATTTTTTGTTTTAAATCTCCGCCGCGGATAAAACCCACGACCTTCAGCTCGCCAAGCAAACGCTTTAACCGCTGAGATACATCTGACGGCAAGTCCCGGATATTGCGCACATAATTAAAAGACGCTCCAGCGTTGCATAAGTGGGAAGCGAGCTCCTTCTGCAGACCACCGTTCTCAGTGATCTGTACGCCTAAATATCTGAAACTCTCGAACAATACAATCATCATATTCGCTTTCTTAACTGGAGCATATGCTCTTAAAAAAATGCCGATACAAAGCACCGTCAGCTGCTATAATCTTCGCCTCATCTCATGTCAGCTCTGCTTCCCGAAGTACATAATATTGATATCAGCTTGATATAGCTCCTTTAGGCTGATGCAGTAAAGCCTCGAAAAACGTTATTTTGTATCTTATTTTTGTTCGCTCGCCTGACATGCACATCTAATGATGTTAGTTTTAATTAAAGAATATCACTGAGACGTATGCATACGCCATTTTACTTGTTATGACAGTCGCTCCAGTTCGTGTTGGTGCAACTGTCATCTTTAATTTTCTTTTTTTGCCGCGACCGTCTTGCGGCGCTAGATGTCACAGTGGCGGCAGTCGGCAATTGACTCGCGACCGGTATTGTGCTTCGAAAACAAGTTTTTTGTGCTATTAATCTACTCTTGCATCTTGCATCTTGCTACCCAGTAATTCGATATCCAACTTATAGAGGAGGATATCAATATGTATAGTTCCCGACGGCAAAAATGTGATACAAAATTTAATCAATTATATGGTCTGATTTTATAAGGTTTACGATAGTATCAAACACACACAGTGTCCGGTAAAATGGTGCCTAATAGTGTTCTGATTTCCCTCAGGGAAGCAGCGAGCTGTCTCGGCATTCTAGAATTACTAGAATAGAGATAAACCATGTTTGGCTTTCTAGAATGTAGCCTGTTTGTCTGTCCGGCACGTCCATAGTCTGTCGGATTTAACCGGACCCTTTTTCGAATCCTATCAAAGGATACCCTATATTTATCTATCAGTGTGTACAGCATAAAAAACGTAGAATAGAAACGAGAACACGTGAATAAAACGTTCAGCATCAAACAATAGAGACGTAACATCAAAAGTGATGGATAAAGAGAACAAATACATGTCAACAAACGTACATGTAATCAAAACAATTGTGTATATTGGTCTAAAATAATTTTATCAATAATTCATTAGTAGTCGCATCCGATATTTTAAAGGTAAAAATCTGCACCTTTCACCATACTTTTTGTTTGGTATTCAATTTGATCTTGGCAGTAAAGAACTAACATAAAGTCTTATTCTGTAGTAATTTAAAATTGAATTTATCTACGAATAAGGTAATATTTTTATTTATTTATGGATAGTTTTTAAAATTTATTTTTGTATCGTTTTCCATTTACAAAATTCGATAGAATGTTTTTTTAACTACGAGTATATTTAAAATTTCTGAAACGGGTTGTGTAGATCGACAACAGAGCTCATTTTTAATAATTAACCCATTCATTACGGCTCGGTGGAGTACAAATTATGCTGCCAATTTAACAACTAGTATTTGAAGCATAAATGTACTTATCTGCTCTATTTTCATATATCATATTGGTTCTGTATCGTTTAGCTATCAGATGATGCATAAAAAACTATTCGCAGAAAGTAGCAAAACGATATATCACATCAACCAATGTCATCGGTCGGGCAATCTTATGACGGCGTATGCCGACAACCGATGCGAAAGCGTTAAATACATGAAAATACAAAAATTCGGTACAAAGTATACAGCTGAACGCAGCGTCTATTTTTGATCAAAATGAAATGGGTGTTGTGGCTTTTGGGTTGAGCCGTGTGTGGTGAACTTCCTTCAACCAATATTTCGACCGCCAGGGCATATCCACAAATGGATAAGCCCTGATCACTTGTCTACCCAACTTATGACTGGGCACGGCGCTGTTAATGACAGATTATACTCATTTAATTTAGTTTCAAACCCTAGTTGCCCCTGTGGCGCCCCCATATAGACCTCAGAGCACATTTTCTAGGACTATCAGTTCCTCTTCTTAGAAAGAGGAGTCCTTTTCGATGCAGTTCGAGGGAATCGCCTCGGCCCTATCGCGCATGCAGACTTTTTGACCATTAAAAAAAAGTTCCACGCATTTACCATTTTCGCTCGTATTTTCGTTGAGAGAATCCATCTTCCATCTCGTGCCCGTGAATGCAATTTTAATCTCTTTCACGGGTTCTTTTATTTTAGCACTTTTGTGGAGTGGCCACAATCATTCAGAGGTGAATCCCACTGGACTTATCAGTTGCTAACTGATCATAATCCGAATGAGCGCATCATCAAGGAGACTTAACTGTCCTCCGGTATGATGCGAGTGTGCGGCGTGTAAAGTGCAGTCCACCTGAGAAATAAAAAGTAATAATCTTTGTCGAAGATCCAACCCTCAACTTTTGGTTTGGTAAGCAAAATGCTTTACCTTTGAACCATGCTATTTTTAAACGTGAACGTTTTTTATTATTTTAATTTTAAAAACGATATTTTATATGGCAATGTAACTTCATGTTAAAAGATGATCAGATTTATATTCTTACCTATACAGTAATTTTCTTGGTTACTTGGTGGTATGACCTGTATTCGGCTAAATCGAATTTTCTCAGATTTATGACGTGTTAACCCAAATTTATACCAAAGATTCACGCCGTAGATTCCACCGGCAATATCCCTACCTGCTAACTTCTAACCTATTATGTTATATACAAGGGGCATATGAAAAAAAATCTACGTTTTTTTATAGATAATATTTATTGCCAATATTACAATATAAGACGCTTTGAACATTAAGGTATTAAGGTAAACACTTACAAGAGAAAACCGACAGAGAGTGATAGTAATTCTGGTTTCATCTGTGGAATTCTATGACGCTTACCGTGGTGCATATGGCTAAGCGCTGCATGTGGAGCGTTGATCCGCCAACGTCATAGACTACAGCCCGAGATTCACACATAATCCAGCCAAACCGAAGGTCGTGGGCTAGAAAAAAAACTTTGTAAATACCACCGGCTGGTGTGAATTTGATCACCCGTGAAATGTCAGTCATAGCCTATTATTCAAAATCGGTGGTTGACGACAGTCGTCCCGTGAGGACCACCCATTCATAGTGAATAAATTACTGTAATAATAGGATGATGCGTGAATGTTGGTCTGTAGTCTATGACGTTGGTGGAACAATACTCCTATTGCAGCGCTTAGCCATATGTAGCATGGCAAGCGTCATAGAATCCAAAGATGAAACTTCAGAATCACTATTACAATCTGCTTGAATTCTTCTGTATTTGCTAACAAAAAAATAAATAGAAAAATATGCCTCAGGACGAGGTCGGCTAATAGCATCTGATAGAATTGAATGGCTGTAACTTGTGGTGCCTATATGTTCTACACGTGGAATATTGATCCGCCAATTTCTTTAACTATATCCTTCATTAACGCATCATCCATTTTTAACAAGAATTTACTATGAATGGGTGGTCTTCACGGGACGACTTTCGTCTACCACCACTTTTTATTAATAGGCTATGACTGGCATTTTACGTGTGAGGGATCAAATTCACACCAGCCGGGTATTTAAGAGCTCAGAAATCGATTGAAATCCTTTTTTTGAATCTGCGTCTGGGATCGAACGCACGACCTTAGGCTTGCTAAGCAAACGCTTTGACCATTGAGCTATATCCGCCGGTTGCCTGTGGTCTTCCAGGTCTTCTCTTCAGCGTTTGTATGTTGAAGGCTTTCTTTACCATGTGGTTCTCATCTCTCCGTGTTACATGCTCATACCATCTTAGGCGGTTTCAATGTACCCTATGTCTTCTTCGTATAAGGGCCGGATGTGAGAGGCTGTGTGGGTTTCAGAAAGCTGCTCGCGACTTCAGTCGGTGTTATTATTATTAGGTTAGTTATCCAAGCCTCTCAAAAATTCTGATTAACAAATCACCCAAAATATTTTTCAGAAGTGTAATGGATACGGGAAGAAGAAAAACTTTTATAAAAGCTCAAATTCTAATAAATATTATTTAATTAGTTTAGTGGTCATGGATCACTGTAGTTTTTCTTCAATGTAGGCACTTGTATTGGGATAGCAACGCGGTGACCACAATTTGCTCAAAGTGGGTCACCTTTAAGACATTGTCGCTGTACCTAAGTGCCACTATAAATACGGGTGACGAGAAAACAGATTTAACGTCTCCCTAACGGCTCGAAAGGAGAGGAAAATGTTTTTATTCTGTTTTTTTTTTATAAAATAAACTTTTCCAAATAAACCGCTTATGTAGGTCAGATCATATGCGGGTGTACTGCACAGACTGCGCGCCAAAACGTTTTGAAATAATTGCAAAGCATTCACAAATGCATCGAATATACTCGAGAAAATTAAGCACGATACCCGATTATTTAACTTAATACATTCTATTTACTAAATATTATAAAATACTAAGGCAATCAAGCAATCATCCCACTGTTTGTATAATCAGATACCCCCGACACCCAGACTGATAACACCAAGCAGCTCTCTGAGATCCGCACAACCTCTCACATCCGGCCCTGAAAATGAGAGACTCCAGCTCGTCGAAGTCGCATTAGAGTAATTTCATTACTCCAAAGGAAGGCCTCCCAACTGGCAAAAATTTTGACCTGGAAATCCCTGAACAGATTAAGAACTGGAGTTGGTAGAACAAAGGACGGTGGGGAATGCTTCGGCAGGGAAAGTCACTATTGTGCGCACTATCTGGCAACACATTGATGTTGCCAGATACTGGGCAAAAATAATTTGACGTCGCTGACACGGAAGAAGAAGATTTTAAGATCCTACCCCATGTGCCCGACTAGCAGTTCCCCCTACGACCTTTTCTATAGTAATTCAATTTGACGTCGCTGACATGAAAGATATTATGTTTGCGATAAGTTTGTATGTTTGTCGGTTGTTGAAATGCAGTAAACTGTTTCAAGCTATTCTACTAGTCAACTATTTGAGAGCTTAATCAAGTTGAAAGCAGTGGCGCTTAAACATTTATGACAGTTTAAATGAACGTCTCTATGCTCGCTCATGGCGATATTAATGTCCGACAGTTTGCGAGGAATATTAAAGGACAGTTTGGTAAACTCTCAGTTTGCTGAATAAAACGCCACTAGCGTCATCAACAACAAACGGCAACTCCCCGCATTGCTTATTCACTGCTCGATGAAGGCCACACAAGAGTCCAATATGTTTAGTAGCTACTTGAAGAAGTTACATATAAAGGGTCCGCCATCTAACGTTTTCTTTCTAACTAGTGCTTATTTCGTGAATGGTAACACTTAGCTCATGTCTGATTTTACAGATAATTAGTTTTATCCTTCCGCTAAACGAATATGGTTGTGTATACGCTTGAACAACGCTGGGAAATATTGCGGTAATGTTGCAGAATGTGTGCGAAAATTGCGTACGGATTTTGGAAGAAGAGAATCACCGTCAGCTCCGTATGTTTGTTATCTTGTGAAAAAAGTGAAAGAAACTGGCATCCTCATCAATAAACCAAAGCGTTAAAAGCCACAAACAGTGCGTACACCCAAGAATATTGCTGCTGTGGCAGAAAGTGTGCGTGAAGCGCCATCAACATCAATTCACCGTCGTTCTCAACAATTGAACATTTTGAAACAAATTTTTGTTCACAAAAATTGAAGAGGAGGATATTGGCAACATTTGGTTTCAACAGGATGGCGCTACGTGCCACACAGCCGAAGCTACACTCGATGTTTTGCGCCCCGTTTAAAAAAAAAAGTTATTTGGCGGACCCTATATTATTTTTGAATATGTTCATCAAATTATTTATGCGAATAAGAACGTTGCTCATTTTGTGTTTAGAAAAAAAAATGTCTATCTTTCTTTGTTCATCGTCAACAGCCTGTGAAAGTCCACTGTTGAACGTAGGTCTTCCGCATGAGTCTTCATTCTTTTCGATCCTCCGCCCTCCGCATCCAAAAACTAACATTTCTCGCCATTCTTCTGATAGCATCAGTTTATCTTGCAGGAGGTCGGCTAATACTCCGTTTGCTAGTTCTGGGACGCTACTCCAACACTATTCTAATCCATCAACCATTGTCTCTTTAACAGATATGTCTTGTCAATTGCTACTTGAATGTGCCTATTCGTTGGGTAGCCTCCACTACTTGAGTTCTTCTGCGGATATCCTCGTTTCAGATTATATGTTTTAGAGACACTCCAAGCATGGAACTCTCAGTGGCACGTTGGGTGACCTTTATTGTATGGGTAAGACTTGCTATTAGATTCCACGTCTGTTCGTCATAAATTAATACCGGAATATTGGTTAAACGACTTAGTTTTAAGACATTACGTTCAATTTAATAATAAAGGGTCCGCCAAATAACTTTTTTTTTTAAAATGGGGCGCAAAACATCGAGTGTAGCTTCGGTTTTGTGGCACGTAGCGCCATCCTGTTGAAACAAAATGTTGCCAATATCCTTTTCTTTAATTTTTGTGAACAAAAATAGCCCGATAACGATCGCCATTGACTGTAACGGCCACTCCTTGCTCATTTTCGAAGAAAAATGGCTTGATTTTCAAAGTAATGTCGCAATATTTCCCAGCGTTGTTCAAGCGTATAAACAACCATATTCGTTCAGCGGAAGAATAAAAATAATTATTTGTCAAATCAGACGTGAGCTAAGTGTTACCATTCACGAAATAAGCACTAGTTGAAAAAAAAACGTTAGATGGCGGACCCTATACTTGATAATCATACTGATACCGAAAGAAGTGGATTCGATTCCCGAGCAAGATTGAAATAAAAATGATTTTTATCGATTTCTACGCTCTATTTAATACATTTTACGGTTGGACCTCTCGCCCATAAAATGCCGGTCATAGCTTATTAATTAAACTCGGTGGTAGAAGAAGGCCGACCCGTAAACACCACGCATTCACAGCGAATTTGTGTTGAAAATGGATGATGCTTTAATACCGGGCTGTAATAGTCTATGAAGTTGGCAGATCAATATTCCATATGAAGCGTTACGCCATATGTATAATAATAGTAAGCGTCATTGAATTCAAAGATGAGATTTTTTCTTCCACCATCTGTCGGTATTTTCCTGGACACAGTAGACATATTATTATTATTATTATATCAGAATTTGTATAGCGCTTTTTAATAACCGAATGGTCATTCCGGCAGCGCTTCTTTGCCTCTCTGAGTAGAAAGGTGGGTCTTGAGTCTGCTTCTGAAGGATGACTCCGCTTTAAGTTATGTTATGCTTTGTAGCGGCGAGTTCTAGGACATTGGTGCCGCGTCATGTTTACTCAGTCATCACATCTATTGCTGCCAGCCTTGGTGTTTGCACATCACAAATGCAATAATAAAGGTATATTCACTCGAGAGGCGACCGTCGCCGTTGGACTCCAGGTCGGTACTCTCGTTGTGAGTATTATTACGTATTCTTTATATATGGCGGACGATGTCGTCTTAAAGCTTCAAGTACTTCAATAACGATTAAAAGCGTGAATACCTCAACATGGAACGTTTCACAGTAGACATATAATGGCCAAAAAAAATATCAGTAGATTTTTAGGCACTAAATGTATCCAGAAAAATAATTCTACAAATCAGATCGTTTCAACAGTATACAGCTTATTTTTTCATTACTATCTTGTATGTGTTTACGTAAAAATATTATGTGGTCAAAGCAAATAACTTCCTACTTATGATTATTACACCAGCATGATATAGCCCTTGCTGACTGGTACCGAAAACCTCGATATACAATCTTTCGTCTCTTATTTTCTTTCGCTCATCGGACACGCATGTGTTGTCATTTTGTAATGCCGTTAGGAAGACTAGTTATATAGATTGCCACTTGCGGCGCTAGGTATCACCGACCACGGCGCACAGTCAGTTGTGTGCTGACAGCGGCGAGGTCATGTTGTCGTTGGCCCGGCCTGAATGCTGTGACAAGTTCCGGGACAGAAGTTTGTAAATTTATCGAAATATATAGGGTCCGCCATCTAACGTGTTTTTTTTCAACTAGTGTTTATTTCGTGAATGGTAACACTTAGCTCATGTCTGATTTAACAGATAATTAGTTTTATCTTTTAGCTGAACGAATATGGTTGTGTATACGCTTGAACAACGCTGAAAAATATTAAGACATTACTTTGAAAATCAGGCCATTTTTCTTCGAAATGAGCAAGGAGTGGCCGTTACAGTCAATAGCGATCGTTATCGGGCCATTTTTGTTCACAAAAATTGAAGAGGAGGATATTGGCAACATTTGGTTTCAACAGGACGGCGCTACGTGCCACACAGCCGAAGCTACATATATTTTTTTAAAAGCATTTTCAAAAAAAAAAAGCTATTTGGCGGACCGTTTATATGTCAATGTGCTTCAGAAAAAGTCTTTGTGTTGTCAATCTGCTCCTCATCCTGCCACCACGCAATTCAATAACTAACTTAGAGAGGAGGATGTCAATAAATAATAGTCCATAAAAAACGTGTCAATAGCGGTTTTCGCGTATTTGACCTTGATATTCAAGAAAACGTCTACATTTCTAATTGCTCGGCAGCACCTAAAGTAAAAGTAATAAATGGCATAAAAAACTACGATCTAGCGAATTTCTGAAAGCTTTTTTTAATTATTTACGTGATTCATCCTACGCGCCGTCCTTCTAAATACTTCTGAGGATAAATAAAGGGATACCTCTTGTGGGTGTGTAATAACATAAAAAGAAAAAGATCCCTTTAGAAGAGGAATCGCATAAAGAGCTCCAGTAATGGGAGAGAAAGGAATGAGCGCAGTACGTGCCACACAACCAGAGGCGCTTTCCTATGGGCCCTTTTTGAATTAATTAATTATATATATTCGTATAACGCAGTACCTTTGTGGTTTATCATGTATACACTAACATCCTCCTCTCTCAAAAAAATATGTTACTCCGTCGCGTGAGGGCATGATGAGGAGCAGGTGAGCAAACAAATATTTTTTCAGAAGCACATACATTTACTTTAAAACTTTACAAACTTCCGGCCAGGCGGGATGACATGCCGCTGGCCGCAATGCGACCTTCGCAGCCGTCAGCATACAACTGCCGCGCCCGTGAAGAGATGTCACATAGCAAACCAGTGACAATATATGTAACTAGTCCAGAAATTCCAATATAGCGGACACATGCGTGTCGACAAGCGAACAGAATAAATAAGAGACGAAAGATTGTTTATCGAGGTTTTCGGTACCAGTCAGCAAGGGCTACATCATGCTGATGTCAACACTTTGTAAAACTACCGATTATTTTTTTTTAGTCTATCGGTTTCAAGACAAACTAACATAAATACCGACATCCCCCATCTTTATCAAAAGGCGACAACAAGGCCGCGTAGAGGAAGGATGCAGGAGCAGGTCGCAAAGCAAATAACTTGCTCAGAAGCACAATTCACGTTTTTTTCCTGTTAAAACTTCGGTTTCCCCCCACCCAACCGTAACATGTTGTATCGTGGGCAGCGGTCGGGCGGGAACTGTCACGGACAGGGGCTGACTGACGGACACAGTAACAGCCAGCGCCCCAAAGAATATCGCGGCTAAATAAGAAACTTAAGTTGACAGTTGAATATATAAAATTAAGACTAACATTATTAGATGTGCATGTCAGGCGAGCGAACAAAAATAAGAGACAAAAGATCGTTTATCGAGGCTTTTTGGCATCAATACATAACAGTTAATCAATGGTTCAGTTGACATGTATCTGGTGAAATCGCTCTGTCAATGAATATATGACTCAATTGGCCTTTCTTCCCATCCATCCACCTCTCTTTCTATCATTGATTTTTTTATATTAATGTTAGTTTTAATTTTGTCCTGATGAAGGAGACTTGTCTCCGTAACCGGTAAACTTATTAAAATTTAATTGAATATTGAAACTCGTTGATGATGTCTTAAAATTAAGGCGTTTAACCAATGCATCCTCCCGGTATTAACTTATGGTACAGAGACGTTGAATCTAGCAGCAACATAAAATAAAGGTCATCCAACGTGCTATGGAGAGATCTATACGAGGAGTTTATTCAAAAGACAGAATCCGAAACGAGGATATCCGAAAAAGAACTGAAGTAGTGGAGGCAACCTAACGAATAGGCACACTCAAGTGGCAAAGGTAAGCATTAGATAAAGATGGAGACTCATGCGGGAAGCCAACGTTCAACATTGGACGGACACAGGCTGATAATAATAAATTTTTTAAAGAATCATGTTACTATCGGAATGCTCTACCAGCATCTATGTTCGCTTAAGAGTCCTTGATATTTCTTGGGAAAAACTTTCTGAACTGCTGCAACGGGCAGCATATATCTGTGAGTAGTCAATGTAGACGAAAAGTGTTAGAGTGGCATCCAAGAACCGGCAAACGAAGCATTGTTCGATGCGATGCAAGATGGACCGACGACATCAGAAGAATAGCGGGAGTAGCTCGAATGCGGAGGGCAGAGGGACAAGAAGGGTGGAGACTTATGCGAGAGACTTACGTTGAACAGTGGAGACATAGGCTGATAATGAATATGTTGATTATTTTTAGTAATGACTTGTTGTATCAATCGTTATTAAGAATTCTGAATGCTCTTCCTGCATCTATGCTCGAGAGTATTTGATATTTCTTGGGAAGACTTCTTCAACTGCTGCAATGGGTGGGACATGTCTGTGCGTAGAGACGGCGGTCGATGGGGGAGAAAAGTGCTATCTATAGTGGCGTCCAAGAACTGGCAAGCGGAGCGTTGGTCGATTCGATGCAAGAAGATGGATCGATGTCATCAGAAGAATAGCAGGAATAGCCTGGATGCGGAGGGTAGAGGATCGAGAAGGATGGAGACTTATGCGGGAGGCCTACGTTCAACAGTGGACGCATATATAAAAGACTCTGTGTCTTAAGGGGTGGGCTGGTCGTTTGTATATATACTCAATAGTGTGGGTGCAAGAACACTGCCTTGTGGTAAGCCGTTCTTTTGATTACGCCATCGGCTGGTTTTTCACTGAAAATCCACACCAAACATAAGACGCAAATGCGCCTAAGAAATGCGTAAGGCAATCAACCAACAGTCCCACTGCTTGTATAATCAGATACACCCAGACTGAAGTCGCAAAGCAGCTTTCTGAGATCCACACAGACTCTCACACCCGGCCCTTAAAATTAGAGGACGATCTCTTTAGATAGACTAAAAATACTCTCAATATGCTAGTAGCTCTGAGGTTTTCAGGCCCTGGACATCCTTCCCCAGTCACTTCCCGGGGATACCCTTATAAGTTATCTACGCCGAATTCCCGCGGTGGCTGTTCGCATTAAAACGGACCAACTTTCGGGGATTTTCACCGGTTTTCTCACCCAACCCCCGGACGTCCCCGTCCCTCCTACCATCGACCAGGTCCGCGCTACCGCCACACAATTGGGTCATCGGTCACATGATTCATTCATCTACATTTAGCCGGAACCCCTAACTAAACTAGAATCGTTACTTAGGCATATTCTTTCTTGCTACGAGAATCTGGTAATTTTTCATTTGGTCATATTTTTGTTTTAGAAAAGTATATTTTCAATATTATTAATACTTTTATTAACCGTTGAAGATTTTTAGTATATTTTATATACATTCAACAACCTATGCACATACAAAAAAATAACAAACACCATCTCATATAAATAATTTTTTTTTTTTCTTATATCCGTTCCATATAGCCGGTGGGTATAGCACAATGGTCAAAGCGTTTGCTTTGCAAGTCAAAGATCGCGGGTTCGATCCTAGATTAAAAAAAAAAGGATTTTCAACCGATTTCTGAGCTCCAAAATACCCGGTTGGTGTGAATTTGATCCCTCACCCGTAAAATGCCAGTCATATTCTATTAATTAAAATTGGTGGTAGACGAAAGTCGTCCCGTGAAGACCACCCATTCATAGTAAATTCCTGTAATAATAAGGATGATGCGTGGATCTCGGGCTGAAGTCTATGACGTTGGCGGATCAACACTCCACATGCAGCGCTTTGTCATATGCACCCATGGTGAGCGTCATTGAATTTCACAGGTGAGACTTCAGAATTACTATCACCATCTGCCGGTTTTCTCCTGTAAGAGTTTATATAAAAAAATAATTAAAAATGACAAACATATAGTCACCACGAAATGCCGTCACTTTATTCTGTCAGTTGCCATTGTCCGAGCGTCATCACCAAGATATGTCTTCACTCTAAGGTCCACCTGAAAACATATTACATGGACCCCGAGGATTTGTAGAGACTGCAGCTATACTATCCAGCCCTGAAAATGAGAGACTCCAGCTCTGGCAACAAATCGCACCAGAGGATTTCATTACTGCAAAGAAAGGCTTCCCAACTGTCAAGAACCTTGACTGGCGGACCTGGAAATCACTGAACAGATTAAGAACCGGAGTCGGTAGAACAAAGGACAACCTCGAGCGGTGGGGAATGCTTCGGCAGGGAGTCACTATTGTGCGACTGTGGAGACCTGCAGACCGCCTCACACCTAACATGCTGCTCCATGTGCTCGACAAGCTGCACATCTCATGCATCATCAAACCTTATGCTGGGCAACACACGAGCTATCGATGTTGCCAGATACTGGGAAAAAATAATTTGACGTCGCTGACACGAAGAAGAAGAAGGATATTTTGGATAATTAATTAATCGGATTTTTAAGAAGGTCGGATGATTAGTCCGACGCTCCCACTATGTTAATTATTAAATAAATATTTGATTATTCAGTTCATTATGATACAATGTATACAATATATAATCTATGGTAAATATTTATTTCTAGTAATCCTCTTCATTAAATTTTTAAATTTATTCAATTATTTTTTTCCCTTACAGAAACATTACAAGTTTGAACAGCTCAATTCGTTTCTGAAGTACAATAACAATTAATCATAAAATAAAATAAAATAAACTAACTTATGATTATGTAATAAGAACAAAGTAATAACGACAAGCAACATAAGGTCCCAATGCTCATCAAAGAGACGACGCCAACAAATTATTCCTCCAAAGAAATTCGTGGAATTCATGTCTGGATTGGGCCTCCCTTACGTGAAATATATCAACATCCGAGGCGATTTGGTTCAACAGTCTGATCCCTCTCCCAAGAGACATAGTCTCTGGTAGGTTAGTGTTACTCATTGGGAGAGAGAACAAACTGTGCCTCCTTATTTTCAGATATCATAACTACAGCGTGGCATTCACGTATCATCCTTTTCGAGCAATCGTTCACAATGAATGAGTGGCATTTACGAGACTAAATTCGTCTATCAATAATTTAATTTTGATAGTCTAAGGGTGTGTGTTTAATGGACCTTAGAAATCGAATAAAATACATTTTAATTTTTATCTTCATCGAGGATCGAACGCATGACCTTCATCAAGATAACCTATCAGAGACTCTGCCTCTTGGGAGAGTGATCAAACTGTTCAACTATATCGCCTCGAATACTGATATATTCCACTTATTTATTTATTTATATACAGAATCGAAATTCCAATTTTTTACAAATATTTAGAAACATAGAGTAAACATAAATATACAATAAATAGAGAAAATAATAAAAAATAAAAATAACACAAAACAATAAGAAGATGACACGTGTCAAAGATCACAGAGATCAAGTAGAACAATACCATCGACAAAAGAGGAAAAAGATGTAAGAAAAGGATCGAGGCTGGTAGGCCATTTAGGAGCGACATTGCCGTTGTAGAAAATTGAGTGCTTGAAGCTCCACAAGCATCAACTGGGATCAAAAACAATGGATGGCTACGACCATGGGTGTACCTATCTGGAACATAGAAGTTAAAACATTCAAGAATCCCAGGGTTGTAAATTGAACCGCGAAGAAGAAGGAATGAATGTTTGAGTTCAGCAATTTTCCTCCGTGACTCTAGCGAATGGAAAGAAAGCATCCCTAGAAGAAAAATAGTTGGGTAATGTTCGGAATTAAATGAATTGAATGGATAGTTACCGTAAATATAAAAATAAAGACACTTGAGAGAAGCCCAGTTTCGACATGAGCTCCACGAATTAATTTAATCAAAGTAATTTCGTGGAGTCTTCCGTTTAGCAAGCTTCGGGACTTTTGAATAATTATTGTTAATAATAGTAAATACCCAATTGTTTATCTTGTACTATATCTTATATATTATCGTATTAAATATATTTGTATATAAATGAATAAATAAAATAGAAATTGAATAAGGACACGCCTTACCACTAAGTCATACCCGCCGGCAATTTTATTACTAAGAGAATTGGTCGAATTTTAAATCACGTGTATGATGAAATTACATCATGGTTGTTTAAGCGGTTGGGCAACCTACTGGAACATACATATCACATAAGAGGGATTTCAGATATTTCAGAAAGCCATGTTTTACTAAAAAAAATGTTTCCGAACGTTAAATTTAATTTCCTGCATCGGTCCTGCTTTGACTATTTTAACCGTTTACTGTCAGAACGTGCCGATTCGCCATTTCCTCCAATAATACCTGAAATCGCCTGCTTTTTTACTCTACTACCCCTAACCTTGTTCGAGTATATGTACACATACTATTCCGACCGCAAAGTATTCTAGCTTTTCAAATGTAACAGTTGACATTACGGTTATTGTACGTTTTATTACTTTAATACACGTAGACGTGAACGTTTTATTACGTCATACGAGGTTGAGCCGTAAAATAAGTTTCCCATGGCGCTGCAGTCCTTAAAAGCGCTGTTATGGTGGATCCTGCGATTCAAGAGTGTACCTTGGTTCCCCCACTCCAAATCTCTTCCCTAGCGAGCTGCATTCGGAGCTCAGTCTTGGATTGGCAGCCGTACGCGATGGATCTCCCCCTCGCTTCGCCACCCAGGTAATTTTAACCCTTGTAATTGTATGTCGATTTAAATTTAAAAAAATAAATTTGAAAATAAAAAATATTTAATTTAGACATAATTTCATTTAATTCAATTTTCTTCTGGAATGTTTTAATTTTTCTCCACCGATTAAAGAAAATTCAAACAAATGTAGAAAGTAAACCAATTCGGCCCGAAACGCTCACAATTATTACATTAATTGATGTGGAATAAAACTAAATATTTGTAATTTGTTAATTTTAAATTAAGTTACAATTACAATAATGCAGTTTCGCCAGAAATATTCACTTAATAACCTTAAAGAAATTCTTCTTCCTCTTCTTTTCCTGGCCCTATCCCAGTGCCGGCTCTAGACACTGCGGCGCTCTGGGGCAATTTTTTTTCTGGCGCCCATATTGTATGTATTAAAATAAATATCTTCTTCACAGTATCAATCCGGTAGATTGGTTTGCAGCAACAGAATCTTGCATCTCGATCTCCATTCCTCTCTGTCCTCCGCAACCCTTTTCAGCTCAGCATAAGCGCTACAATTCATGTCCTCGAATACTTGCTGCAAATACTCCCGTCTAGGGCGCCCTCTACAGTTTCTACCCTCAACCATCCCCTCTTAATATCGTGAAGAAGACCATCGTGGCGCATGTGTGACCAATCCATCGGGCTCGCCTCTCTGAGATGGTTCTTATTAGATGCCTATCTTCCTTGATTATCCTGAGAACCTCATTGTTCGTGACGTGGTCTCTCCAAGAAATTCCGAAAATTCTTCTGTACGACGACATCTCCAAGGCGTCTAGTCTTTTTTTATCACTTTAATGTAAGCACCATGTCTCACAGCTGTACATTAAGATGCTCCAAACAAATGTTTTGGCAAGTTGCTTTCGGAGCCTTGAAGTAATATTCTTTGACTCAAGAATTTTAGCTTTTTTATTGAAAGCTAGCCTTGCTTGATGTATGCGACTGTTGACATCTCTTTTTGTTCTGCCATTCCAGGTGATCGAAATGAAATATATATACATATATGAGATAGATTGCCTTCGGCGCCCCTAGCTTATTCGACCTCCTGGGCCACCGACCCACTGCGCCACCCCCTAAAACCGGCACTGCCCTATCCCATTTACTTGGGGTCGGCTCTCCTAATAACAATTATATAAGAAAGAAACGTTACTTTCTATTTTGTGCGAATCGTGTTTGTCGAACGGCAAATTATTGCAAACGTTATAACGGGGCGGGTTTAAGCTCCATACAACTGGCGGAGTGTGTGCGCCGGATTGCGTGTTCTAGGCGCAAAATGTTTCAGAATGATATATTACGAGTATGATATTAATATTTGTAGAATTCGCATTGAAAACAGTTTTGAAAACAATACTAGACTATGGCGCTTGCCAAGTAAAAAGCAACGCTAAATAATTTATCCGCTAACATGAATATTATTCGATGAAAGGTTATGGTAGAGGGACCATTTTTATAAAAGATTTTTATTTGACTGTTATTTTTAATATAATTATATATATATAGTGTTAGCTTTGCAAGGCTCTCCCAGCGTCTCAATTCGTGTTTATTTTCATTAAAGACTTGGTTTCCCCGCTCGACCGTAACATGTTGTATCGTGGGCCTCGGTCGGACACTGTCACGCGGGCACGAACTGACAGACGGGTACTATAACATGTAGCGCCCCAAAGATAATCGCGGCTAAGTCAGAGACTCAAGTTGACAGTTGAACCAACATGAAATGAAGCAACTGTCAAAACAAATAAAATGGCGTATGCAAGCGCCGTGTATTTTTATATCAAATTAAACTTTATTACATATGCATTTCAGGCGAGCTAACAAAAGAAAAAGAGAAAAGATCGTTTATCGAGGCTTTTCAGCATCAGCCTAAAATAACTATATCAAGCAGATATCGCCACGTACTAAGTATTTAATATGCATCATACAGTGAGTGGGGTATATTCTATATCTGTCGAAGAGACGACAGTCGATGAGGAAGAAAAGTATATGAATGGCGCCCAAGAACTGGCAAACGAAGCATTGGCCGACCCCCTGCAAGATGGACTGACGACATAAGAAGAATACCGGGAGTGTCCTGGATACGGAAGGCGGAGGATCGAAGGGGATGGAGACATGCGGGAGGCTTACGTTCAACAGTGGCGTATACAGGCTGATGATGATGATGAATACAGCGAGTGCTTCAACTATAAATAATATATATTTATAGATTATCAGTAGTAAGCGAATAGTTTAGATGAATTCATAATGCGATATTTTTATACTACCGTGATTCCCCGGAGAAGATTGTTCATACTTTATATCCGTCTTTGAAAGCGAGTCTAAAATAAATATTTCATTTTACCGGAGTTATTTTTACACACGAATCAATATTTAAAATATCACTCCGAAAAAGAAAAACATCATTTATATATCGCAGTATAAAGAAGAAATTTATTGAGCGAGGGCCCCCCTTGTGTGCCGGCGAAAACATTCCGTGAAAAATACAATACGTTTTAGAATTAGTTCTTGGAAAAGCGTATTTTATGTCGACTTTATAAATAGAAAGCATTACACAGTGGTACTCTGGTTTGCGAATTACTTTTGTTGCGTAAAACGTAGTTAACGTTAAAACAGATATCACAGCCTAGGTCCGTCCACTGTTGAACGTAGGCCTCCCGCACGAGTCCTCTTCGATTCTCTGCCTTCTGCATCCAGGCCACTATCATTATAACGGGTCCGCCATCTAACGTTTTTTTTTCAACTAGTGCTTATTTCGTGAATGGTAACACTTAGCTTATGTCTGATTTGACAGATAATTAGTTTTATCTTTCCGCTAAACGAATATGGTTGTGTATACGCTTCAACAACGCTGGGAAATATTGCGACATTACTTTGAAAATCAGGCCATTTTTCTTCGAAAATGAGCAAGGAGTGGCCGTTACAGTCAATGGCGATCGTTATCGGGCCATTCTTGTTCACAAAACTTAAAGAGGAGGATATTGGCAACATTTGGTTTCAACAGGACGGCGCTACGTGCCACACAGCCGAAGCTACACTCGATGTTTTGCGCCCCATTTTCAAAAAAAAAAGTTATTTGGCGGACCCTTTATCAGTATTTGTATGGCGTTTTTTTATAACCGAATGGTCATTCCAAAAGCGCTTCTTTGCCTCTCTGTGTAAAAAGTTTGGTCTTGAGTCTGCTTCTGAAGGATGCCTCCGCTTTAAGTTCTCTTATGCTTTACGGCAGCGTGTTCCAGGCCATTGGTGCCGCGTAGCTGAAAGCACGATTGCCAAAGACAATGTGCTAGGACTACCTCCCGTCAGCTGCAGGGTGCTTCTTTTTACTCTTACTGATCTGAGTGTCTCTCCACGCGCGCTATTCTCCACTCTATTCTTCTTATGTTGTCAGTCTATCTTGCAAGGGGGTCGGCCAATGCTTTGTTTGCCAGTCCTGAGACGCCACTCTAACACTGTTCTTCCCACCATCCGTCGTCTATTTGACAGACATGTCCTGCCCATTGCCACTTGAGTGTGGCTTTTCGTTAGGTAGCCTTCACTACTTGAGTACTTCTTCGGTTATCCTCGTTTTGGATTATATTTTTTAGAGACACTCCGAGCATGCATCTCTCAATGACACTTTATGTAACCTTTATTTCATGTGTAAGACTTGCTGTTAGATTCCACGTCTCTGCGCCCTAAGTTAATACAGGAAGGATGCATTGGTTAAACGCCTTAGTTGTAAGGCATTGCGGAATTTTCGTGCGATACAGATATACTCGTATTCGTTATAATCAATTGACGAGGGATAAAGCCGAGAAGCTAATTTCCGATCGACAATGTCATACTAACGCCTAATCTCCAATCCATGGAGTTAAGTCATTTGTTCGGTTCACTTAGCATATTCTAAAGAAAAATTAATCTGATATAAAGCGCTATACCGAGAACACCGCCAAGTGACTAGTGTGTTAATTTCGGCGCTGTGCTATCACGCCTGCCGGCCAAGTCAGTTGGAGTCTGCTCGGGACCTGTGAGGAACGCAGAATGTTCCGTCCCGAGTTTGTATTTTAAAATAAATAACAATGTGCTTCTCGACAAGTTCTTTAATTTGGAGACCTGCTTTTCATTCCTTAATCACGCGTCCCGATAACGATCCCGGCGACATGGAGTCGCCTTTTGATAAACGGGTATATCACAAGTTATAAAATATTTATCTATTTAACACCTTTTCCTTTCAACCATTCATCTATTTAATATAATATAGGAGTGTATAGTACAGGGAGCGGCAAAAAGATCTGACGGTTTTCTGAAATCTCAAGTGATCAAATCTTTTTGCCGCTCCCTGTATATGACATGTATTTGTATACGGCATATACTATATACTTGTATGTATATACCCCGCACAATGCGCGAAGTAAATGAATTAATTATTTGGTATTTTTCACCCTACTTTCCTTGCCCAATATTCTTTCTTGGCCTTCTCCTTCCCAAATCTCTCTCTCTCTCTCCCCATTGTGTTTTCTCACCACCCTTGGTAACATTAGGGTTGCCAGGTTTTCTGAAAAAAACCGGCCTTGAAAAGTGAAAAATATAAATAAAAAAGAGCAAAAGTTGCCCACACAAAATACGTTCATATAAAGTATGTAATTAGAAATGAATATTTTGTTATCCGCTCCATATTTGGACACTGCGAATTACCGTCTCACAGTTCTGTAAGCTAAGATGTCTATGCCTTGACCCAGAACACTCGAATTTCCGCCCTGTAGCAGGAGTCCATATGTTCCAAATATGAAGCGGATATGGTAAATAATATACCAATATATTCATATATTTTATTATTTTAATCTTCATCGGGGATCGAATCAATAACCTTTGGTATTGGAAGCAAAAACTTTTACAATTGATACGTATATCCAAATTCACATATTTTACGACACTTCTCTCATAAATGTATCGGAGAGAAATAAACGTTGAACGCTAGGATTCGAACCACAAACCTTTTAAATAAATTTTCAGTATGTGCTCATCGTAGGCTCCACTCGGTATAAATGTAACAGACATCAAGAGTATGCAAGACGAAGACACAAATGAAAGTATTGCAGTTTTACAGCGAACCGACTGAATGTGACTGCGGCGTGGAGCGTGAAAGCGTGCCCTGTCGAACTTTCTGGAGTGTGCGCTGTGTCCGAGTAGCTGCACCCAGAATTAACGCCATCGACGTCGCCCACTTTTGGGCAGACAGGATCTAACCCCATTGTTTACAACACGATTATATCCGACCTATCCTTGAATACGGCAGTCATCTTTGGATTGGAGCCCCAAAATACCTTCTAAACTTAATTGACTCAGTTCAAAGAAGAGCAATTCGTTTGATAAACAATGAAACCTTTACGTCTAACCTACAATCAATGGAACACAGACGTAAGATTGGTTCTCTTAGTCTTATCTAGCGTTGTTACCACGGTCACTGCTCGTCGGAACTGAAAGAACTAATTCCTCCTGCACCCACTCACAGCCGACAAACTCGTCTTGCACTTGCCGAACATGGATACACGGTTAATGTATGTCAACCAAAAACTGGCAGTTTCCAAAGTTCCTTCCTTAATGCCACCGGTAAGCTATGGAATGCTCTTCCACCGTCTGTGTTTCCTCCTTCCTACAATCTGCATCTCTTCAAGAAACAGATAAATATAAACTTGCAATCTCCCTAACCCACACACAAACACGAACACAACACACGTTTCTCGCATGCAGCGTCCAGCCTCCCTGGCTGAGCGTCATAGAGTGCACTGGTCTTGACCGGGTGTGCTCTCCTGCATGCGTTTACATAAAAAAAAAAAAGTATAAATATTTTTAGCACTGTTTTGCTTGTTGAAAGACTGCAGTGTAGCGATCTGTGAAGGCTTCATCTGTTCCAACGTGTACAAAATTACTTACAAATGTACGTGTAAGAGTACGTTTGAACTCATTGGAACTAATAAATCTTTCATACATCGCGAAATCTACAAGTGAAACGGTGCTCAGTGTGTTTAAACAAGGTACGAAATACTTATCTATATATTGAAATGGATCTCAAAGTAAGTCCTACAAATATGGATGACATAAAAGATTTTGTTTGCTGTGAACTTGTATGTACGTATCAATTGTTAAATATTGGAATATATAATTATAATATCTGAAAGCGACGAGTAGCGCGTTGTTATCCGGCTGGGGTTCGATAGCATCGCTCTGCCCCGGACCGAAGTTTGTCAAGCTCATCGTAAAATAAATGCGCTTCTTATAAAGTCTGTTTGTTGTTCATCTGCTCCTCGTTTCGCCACCGCGCGATCCGATAACCATCCCGGCGACGCGAAGTCGTCTTTTCCCGAGTAAAAGGATGTTAAACATTGAATTAGATCAATTTTCTGCAAATATTACAGTCTTGAAATTTGTTCTAAAAAATCCACCAAAAACAATTTAAAATGAAACGCACATTTACCTATGAGTTGTAACTATAGGTAGGATTACATTCAATTACGTTAAATTTCTTGTAATTGCGTTCGGCAACGATACGTTAATGTTAGTTTAGGTTTCAGTTAAGTTAGCTTAGGTTAGGTTTGTTCAGATTCAACTGTTGTTATATATGCGTGTTTTAGCGTACGTTTTCATTATAGAGAATAATATCGTTTGACGTGTGGGGTCCCTATTGCCAAGTATAATAATCATTTCTTTGGGTCGAACGTTTCCAGTATTAATTTTGCACGCTGAATATTTCATGAGACGGTGAAGAACATTTTTTTATATTAAAAATATACCGTACATAGCTATTCACTTTTGGCGTGCCATTTTTATGGCTTTATCAGCACTATCGTCATCATCATTTGCAAGTGCTTTTATAAAGCTAGTATCTATTGATTTGAGCATGGTGCATATCTATTTCTTTTCCATTCTAACGTATTTCGTGGTTAGCAATGTGTTACCAAAGAAGGCAATTCGCTGTAGTATACTAACGTCGCAGTCTTAGACTGAGGTCTATTTGACATTTAACTGATGCACCTAGAATCACGAAAAGGCCTTCAGCCACTCTCTAATAAGTAGCTTTTTGCGTGCGTCCAGTAAAGTGTCCCCATTTGGGTCTCCAAAAACAGGACGGGACAGGGAGGGTTTTCACCAAGCGGGTGCATATCTTGATGTATCGCTGTGAGACATGGTGCTTATCTGAAAGTGACAAAGAAAAGACAAGAGGTCAGGCACGTTACGAACAATGAGGTTCTCAGCATATTCAAGGAAGATGGTCATATAGTAAGAACCATCTCAGAGAGGCGATCGGTCACATCATGCGCCACGATGGTCTTCTTCACGACATTGTGGAAGGGATGGTTTACACGTGAGTATTTGCAGCAAGTGTTCGAGGACATGAGTTGCAGCTCTTATTGCTGAGCTAAAGAGGGTTTTATACAGCTAGTATAAATTGATTGGAGCATCTTGATGTACGGCTGTGAGACATAGTGCTCATCTGAAAGTGATAAGAAAACACTAGAGACCTATGACATGTGATCTCATAGAATACCTGTAATTCTCGGAATTTCCTGGAGACACCACGTCACGAGCAATGAGGTTTTCAGGGTAATCAAGGAAGATAGGCACCAAGTGAGAACCATCTCAGAGAGGCGATCGGCCATCTCTCATAATGTGTAAAAAATAATGCATGTGCGTTTGTATTTTATGCATTACTACACCATTCATCCGGTCAATATGAAACTCTCAAGAATTATCGCGTGTACGTCAGAGAAAGTATTAATTTAAGGCTCCGTAAGCAACTTGCCAAAACATTTGTATGGAGCATCTTGATGTACGGCTGTGAGACAAAGTGTTTATCTGAAAGTGAAAAGAAAATACTAGAGACCTTTAAGATATGGTCTTACTGATTTTTTTGAAATTTCCTGGAGAGACCACGTTACGAACAATGAGGTTCTCGGCATAATCAAGGAAAATAGGAAAATAGTAAGAACCACCTCAGAGAGGCGATCGGTCACATTGTGCGCCACGATGGTATTTTTCACGACATTGTGGAAGGGATGATTGAGGGGAGAAACTGCAGAGGACGCCCTAGACGGGAGTATTCGCAGCAAGTGTTCGAGGACATGAGTTGCAGCTTTTATGCCGAGCTAAGAGTGATGCCCATTTCCCAAAGCCCATTTCTGGATGAATGGGCACTTCAACAAACAAAATTGGAAAATTTAAAACAATATCAATCCATAGGCGAGCCCGATGGATCGGTCACATCATGAATCAGCTCAAATCTACAAAGTTTTTACCCAGATGCTTGGCATCTCTGCTCTTTTATTGCTTCTTCAACATTAGGAGAAATCTTGCCTGCAGTTGCAATTTTTAAAACCACTACAAGGTGCCGATCAGCGATTTTACTTCCTGCTGAGGACTTATTTCCTTTTAATTTTAGCCGATAAGAACTCCAAAACATTGAAATGATTTCATATTCTTGAAGATGGTCTCTAGGGAGGCTGAAACATGTAATCGTTTAAAATAAATGTGAATCAAAACTAAATATTTTAAATTTATTATTTATCCTTTTTTTTCTTAAAAATCAATCGGAAAATATTGATGAAACTCAGGCAGGCCGATTTCATTGAACTTTGCCCTCATTTTACTATTTTTCCTCGTCTCTCCATATCCGTTCAATATCTGGAAAATATGGTCACTACAAATTGCCACCACATAGTTATGTCAGCTGCCACTGTCCATACCTCGTTCTAAAACATTTAGGCATATATGCAGATGTCCGAGTGCTTGAAATAAATCCCTCACTCGTATAATTCCAGTCATTGCATATAAATAATAACAATTGCTGGTGGGGGCGAAAAATATCCCTAAAAAATTCCCGTAAAAAATGGTGATGCGTGAATGCCAGGCGTTATTAGATCGATACTCCGCATGCAGCACTTATCCGTTCTTAAAAATTGCAAGCGTCATATGATCCATAATGTCATTTAAATCACTGTATATCGTTATTGTCATATTTAACTATGTAAACTTCATACGAAAGAGGGATACGTTTGTGAACTCATGCGGCAAACGCCCCCTAGTAGGAGCATACGGCCACCATATCTCACGAAGACTTGAATGATTAACCCAACGCTCCTAAAGAAATAATCAACTGTATTAAAAAATATTTAAAAAATTACATATCATTAACAAACGGTTCGATAAAAATTTAGAAAAACATTATATTACGATAAAAGTACTTGATTTTAAGGATTTACGAAGTGTACAATGCAGACGTAAGCATAGTTCTAATTCATTAACAAATACTATATTATATAATAATTCGTATTAAAATAACTATAACATTAAATAAAACTGAAAAAAACTCAATTTCACACAAAAATAATATAAAAATGCAAAACACCTTCAATTTAATATGTTTAATAAGTAATGAAATCGTTATTAAATTATAAACATTCAACCCTCTTATAATGCTTTTATAACATCGGAGGATTAGCCCGATGCTCCCGAAGCCAGGACCATTTAGTCAGGAAAGGTGGTTCTATCAAAAATCACAACATAAAAAGGTCCGTTGTATAAAAAATCGCCGCGCTTACACTATAGGAAAAATCTCAAATTAAAAAAGTGCGTTATAGGTTTGACATTAATGTATAATCAAGTTTTTTTTAATGTAGAGAAAACGGCTACTTAATTATTTCTCTTCCAATCTAGGTAGGTAAAATAAATTGTATTAATTTGTCGTATTTAATATCTTTTTGATTTAATTGCAATTATCAAATGTCACGAAGGTACAAATAATGACACATAAATAAGTGTGTCGAAACTATTTCATAATATTTAGTAACCCATATACGGTTCATTCATAAAAAAACACACACACTATAAATAGACCAGAAAATACTGCAGTAATATCGCACCGAACATATCCTTGAACCACAAAAAAAACCACATGCGGATAATGAAATTAAAAAATATACAACACAACGTATCCTTATCACGAATAGAAACACATTTAAAACGAGGCGAAATTCAACGAGACTCACCGTCAACACTGCAGCTCGAACATCCACTTGATAAAAATATAATTAATTCACAGCAGTCGACTTCTTATTTGGGTCAGATCGTTTCCCCCACCAAAACAGGCCAAAAAAACACAAAAAACGACAGTCAAATAACGTTTTAATATTATTAAAAATTAGTTTATATATTTACGCGAACGGATGCATCGATTTTTATTGTTTTGGTGTGATTATTATCTGTTTTTTTTTAATGTATAGATTCAATGGTGATTTTTTCGTAGTGTGTTTTTCACGCGTTCTCTTTTTTGAAATGTCCTTTTTTTCCGGTTGCGTTTGAACTTGTTTCGGGCGCCGTTTTCGCGCGGTTTTAATTGAATTATTTAAAGTAAATTATTTTTTAACGGCTGTTGTTAGTTGATTTGTTATTTATGTGGGTCTTGTGGCGCGGTTAGGTGTGGTTTGGTTTCGCGTTGCGGAAAGACACGTCTGACGGTCGCAACGAACGTCCGTTCGGTAATGTAGTGGAGGACTCTCGGGCGCAGGCGTGAAAGCCTGTAACAGAAAAACCTTCGGGGCCTCTACGACTAGGGCGACACACAAAATGGCCCTCGTATAGTATCATAAAACATAACCATTAAAACATAAACAAATAATAATCATATTAAACGGTATAAAATGAAAATTAAACACATTAAAAACAATTGATTTTATTTTAAAGAGTTTGATAATATAATAGTATTCTAATTAAAACTTGGTACTGTTTAACTAAACTCTTTAATTACGCCTCGGTTTGAATACAAATTATACTGTCAATTATAAAACTAGTATTTGAAGCATAAATGTTCTTATCTGGTCTATTTTCACATATCACATTGGTTCTTGTATCCTTTAGCTATCAGATGATGCGTAAAAAGAGTATTCTAGGAAAGAAGCAAAACGATATATCACGTCAAACGATGTCAACGGTCGGGGAATATTATGACGGCACATGCCGACAACCGATGCGAAACGGTTAATAAATTAAATTTTCTAGAATCTGGAATTATACAAAAGTTATAACACTCAAAATCACTGGTAGTAGGAATATTTTTTTAGTTTTTTGGAGTAAATATAAGAAATGTTAAAAATTATGACATTTGCGTATCAACACTCCACATGCAGCGCTTAACCATATTTAACATCGTAAGCTTATAGAATCCACAAATTCAGCTTCAGCATCACTATCACCATCTGTCGTTTTTTTTTTCTGTATGTATATTGTGGCTTTTGGGCTTAGCCGTGTGTGGCGAATTTCTTCTATCCAATATTTCGACTGCCATTGCAGAGGTCTTTTTCAGCGTTGATGACTAAGTTGAATAAGTCATCAACCCTGAAGAAGGCCATGTTGTTATTCATATTGTATTGATTGTTTTTATATATAGGACGGTTATCCGACGCTCACACAAGCGTTGCTACGATATCAGAGGTGTCACGACCTATCGTTCCCAGACAAATCGTTCAGCAACTTATCGGTAGTGACGTGGGACGCACCGGACGTCTAATACACGGGTCATTTGGCGCAAGGGGCAACTGGTGCACTGGATGTCTCGCTAACCTAACCTAACCGAACCTAAAGATTTATCCAGTGATCGTAGAGGATCGTAGAACGAAATAACATAGTTTATGTTAGATTAGGTTAGGTAAGATTAGGTTAGGTAAGGTGATGTGTATTAGACGTCCAGTGCGTCCCACGTCACTACCGATACGTTTTTGAACGATTTGTCAGGGAACGATAGGTCGTGACACCTCAGTGATCATAGATGATCGTAGAACGAAATAACATAGCTTAGGTCAGATTAGGTTAGGTTACCGAGACTTTCAGTGCAACGATTGTCCCGTGCACCAGACGTCCAGTGCGCTCCATAACGATTTATCTAGGAACGGAACATGGCGGAACCGATATAAGATCGCGTAAATCGAAGCGGCGCTCTATCTGAGACCGCGTTATTCGAGGTTGTGCGCTAAATTATAATACACCCACGCACTGATTAACATACTTGTTTCTTTATCAGTATGACGCTCGGGATATCCCAAATGACGGGGGCGGCCATCTTGAAAGTACACCGATGACGCGGGAAACTATTTTCGCTGTAAAAATAATAACAACTAAGCGTATTTCCTTCATGCGACATGTTTTCACACTGGGGTGAAACAATCTATATGAGTCCTAAGCGTTTCATCATCGGGGATTATTAATTTCAAAAGCTTAAGATTTGTATTATTCTTTTTTTTTATGTAACCACATTCTCACCTCCGATTTGCAGATGACATAGTGCTAATAGCCGAATCACCTAACAAGCTCCAAGACATGCTCTACGACCTCAATGAAGCGTCGAACAAAATTGGTCTGAAAATGAACATGGATAAAACAAAAGCCATGATTAATAGTCATATTTCACAGACCTTTGATCCTATTTCCATTGGAGGAACAGAAATAGAGGTTGTAAACGACTATACCTATCTGGGACAATTAATACAACTAGGGCGAAATAACTTCTCAAAAGAAATCGACAGGCGCATACAACTGGGATGGTTAGCATTTGGAAAACTAAAGTACATTTTTAAAGCGAAAATTCCGCAATGCCTTAAAACTAAGGCGTTTAACCAATGCATCCTCCCTGTATTAACTTATGGCGCAGAGACGTGGAATCTGACAGCAAGTCTTACCCATAAAATAAAAGTTACCCAGCGGGCTATGGAGAGATCCATGCTCGGAGTGTCGCTAAAAGATATAATCCGAAACGAGGAAATACGCAGAAGAACTCAAGTAGTGGATGCTACCCAACGAATAGGCACACTCAAGTGGCAATGGGCAGGTCATATCTGTCGAAGAGACGACGGTCGATGGGGAAGAAAAGTATTGAATGGCGCCCAAGAACTGGCAAACGAAGCATTGGCCGACCCCCTACAAGATGGACTGACGATATAAGAAGAATAGCGGGAGTGACCTGGATGCGGAAGGCGGAGGATCGAAGAGGATGGAGACTTATGCGGGAGGCCTACGTTCAACAGTGGACGGACACAGGCTGATGATGATGATGAACCACATACAGGATAATACCGACAGATGGTGGTAGTAATTCTGAAGTCTCATCTGTGGAATTCTATGACGCTTACATATGGCTAAATGCTGCATGTGGAGTGTTGATCCGCCAACGTCATAGACTACAGCCCGAGATACACGCATCATCCTTTATTATTACAGGAATTCACTATGAATGGGTGGTCTTTACGGGATGACTTTCGTCTACCACCAATTTTAATTAATAGGCTATGACTGACATTTTACGGGTGATGGATCAAATTCACACCAACCGGGGTATTTTAGAGCTCAGAAATCGATTAAAAATCTTTTTTTTTTAATCTCCGTCGGGGATCGAACCCACGACCTTTGGCTTGCAAAGCATACGCTTTACTATTGAGCTATGACCGCCGGCAAAAACACATATAAAAAATATAAATATCAATTTATTTACCTTGTTTTAACACGGATCAGGATCACGTAAGATAAGTTCTCTCGTGAAGACTGCAGTTTCAACTAAATCGTAGCCTTTCTCAATCCATCACTTATTAAGAGATAACTCTAACAAAGTGATGGATTGGTAAAGGCTACGAGTTAGTGGAAACTGCAGTCTCCTAATAGATAACTTATCTTACGTGATCCATGTAAAAACAAGGTAAATAAATAAATATTTGGAATTTATAATGGATCTCAAAGTGAATGCTGAAAACATTGAAAAAAAACCATAGAATAATACATTTTTTTATGTAAACACAAGCGAGTACAAGATTATACCGACAGATGATGACAGTGATTCTAAAGTTTCGTCTGTGGATTATATGACGCTAACCATTCTACATATGGATAAGCGCTGCATGTGGAGTGTTGATCCGCCAACGTCATAGACAACAGCCCGATTTTCACGCATAATCCTTATTATTACAGAAATTCAGTATGAATGGGTGGTCTTTACGGGACGCCTTTCGTCTACCACCACTTTTTTATTAATAGGTTACGACTGGCATTTCACGGGAAAGAGATCAAATTCATACCGTATTCACATACAGACTGTGATGTAGAAAACTCACTTATGAATTTTTATTGACGCTTGCCATTTTTAAATATGACTAAGCGCTGCAGTCCAGCGGCAATAGCACATCGTAATAGCGGTTCTTGTCAGATCACCGAATTGAAGCAACATTGGGGGCGGATCAAATATTTGACAGGGTGCTAACCGCGTGTCGTTGGTCGGGTCAAGCCGGGAGCCTTGGGAGTGTATCGTGCTAGGATACTACAGTTGCCGGACTGTCAGCTCCTCTTGTTAGAAAGAGGAGCCTTTTTCCATTCAATTTGAGGAAATTTCCTCGGTCCTATCGGGCATGCAGACTTTGTGGCCACTAAAAAAAAACACGCACTTACCATTTTTGCTCATATTATCGGTGAGAGAAACTATCTTCCATCTCAATCTACCTTCAATACGTGAATGCGATTTTGATCTTTTTACGGGTTCTTTCACTTTAGCACTTGTGTGCAGTGGTCACAATTGTTCAGAGGGGAATCTGAATGAAAAATCATTCAGGAGATACAACTGTCCTCCGATGTGATGTGTAAACACATACAGGAGAATACCGACAGGTGGTGATAGTAATTCTGAATCCTCATCTGGGGTAATTTATGACGCTTACCATTGTGCGTAAGGCTAAGTGCTGCATGTGGAGTGTTGATCCGCCAACTTCATAGACTACAGCCTAAGATTAATGCATCATCCGTCTTATTACAGGACTATGAATGGGTGGTCTTTACGGGACGACTTTCGTCTACAACCAATTTTAATTAATACGCTACGAATGGCATTTAACGGGTGAGGGATCAAATTCATGTCAACCGGGGATATTTTAGAGCTCAGAAATCGATTGAAACCATTTTTCGTTGGGGATCGAAACCACGACCTTTGGTTTGTATATCAAACGCTTTGTCTATTGAGCCATACCCACCGGCACAATGTGATGTGGGTAAATTCCAGTATTTTTGTTGGTTCTTAGGGCATAGAGATACAAAGTATCTGTTAGGCCCTTCTGCAAATGCTGTCGTCTATCAATCTGTCTACATATTTGCGAAAGCCGATAATGGGAACAACACATTGTTTTCGCTAAAAACTCATTGATAATGAAGGTACTATAAAAAGCCCACTCCTCACGGTCAGGAGCAACCTAATACAGGAATTACGTCATCCTCTGAAATAGATGGATTCTGTGACGTAGTTCATTAAATGAATCGCCGAAGGCATATGTAAACAACCAATACGCGCTACGTTATAGATTATTTTTAGATACGTGTTTTGTAATCTTAACTTTCGAATTTGTGTCTATACTCTATATAAAAATTATGTATATTATTGATATTCATGTGAAAAATTAAATGACTAATACATACTTTTGCCGGCGGTCACAGCTCAATGGTAAAGCGTTTGCTTTGTAAGCCAAAGGTCGTGGGTTCGATCCCCGACGGAGATTAAAATAAAAAGGATTTTTAATCGATTTATGAGCTCTAAAATACCTCCGGTTGGTGTGAATTTGATCCGCCGCCCGTAAAATGTCAGTCATAGCCTATCAATTAAAATTGGTGGTAGACGAAAGTCGTCCCGTGAAGACCACCCATTCACAGTAGATTCCTGTAATAATAAAGGATGATGCGTGAATCTCGGGCTGTAGTCTATGACGTTGTCGGATCAACACTCCGCATGCAGCGTTTAGCCGTATACACCATGGTAAGCGTCATAGAATTCCACAGATGAGACTTCAAAATTACTATCACCATCTGTCGGTATTCTCCTGCATGTGTTTACATAAAAAAAAAATACTAGGGTTATCCATAAAATAAGGTTCTCATGCCGCTACAGTCCTTAATCCGCTATTATGGTGGATCCTTGGTTCCTCCACTCCAAATTCCTTCCCCAGCGAGCTGCCTGCTTAGCTCAGTTTTGGCTTGGCAGCCGCACGTGATGGATCTCGTAGAACTCAATCGCTTGAAGCATTTTCACTTTTATTTGTAGTATCTGCTCCGTGTTTGGAGCGTATGGTCACAACAAATTGACGTTTCTCAGTTCTGTTAGCTCAGGTTGTCTATGTCATAATGCCTTGTTATTTCTGGGTCAATCATGATATACTTATGACAGGTTTTTTGTTGTTACAAGTCAAGCTATTTATCTTGAGTCTCCTGACGCTAGTTCTGAGTGTGAGGTCATTGACACTAAATGTGTCAATAAATTTACATCGCCACACTTATGGTTGTATCTAATTTAACGACGCATTGAAATGTTACCTATTTTATAATGTCATTTAAGGAAAAAATAAAAAACTGTGTATCAAAAAAAGGAAAACCAAAGAAGCTCTGTTGACTTTATTGGCCGAACACGTAATACCATTTGCGGTATAGTCCACTTTTACCTAGAATTTACTGTATAATACAGTGTATCTTACAACTGTTATTCCGGAACCGAGGTCATGGTCCCGAAATAACGGCATCAACTTAAATGGTGACGACGGAATATCAAGGTTCCGGCACTGAGGGTAAGTCCAAAGACCGGAGTTGAGTTGGTACTAATACATTTGATACGAGACCCCCTTTTATACTATAGATTACAACATTAATAAGCATTTATAAAAGTAACATTAATAAATTGAATGTCATACACTGCACATTCCTCGATACCTTTTTGGACCTTGATCCATTTAATTTACATAAGGTGGCAGATTATTAGGATGGTCAATGCTACGTATCTTTGCGTAAGCATTCTTTATTAATATTTAATAATACATAGAATTTCGTACACCGCAAATTCCTCTATACTTGTTGTTTTGAACCTTGATAATAATAATATCCTAGAACACCTGTATACCCGGAGGTCCACATGTAAACATTGATGGTTCCTAGGAGTCTCCAGGGGAAAAGCCCGTAAGCTTGCAAGGACTGCGGCAGCAGAACCAGAGAAACATTAAGGTGTTTTTTGTTATTAAATCAAAT
Source organism: Glossosoma conforme (assembly GCA_022606575.1). Classification (NCBI taxonomy): domain Eukaryota; kingdom Metazoa; phylum Arthropoda; class Insecta; order Trichoptera; family Glossosomatidae; genus Glossosoma; species Glossosoma conforme. The sequence continues at coordinate 1,260,497 of JAGTXR010000088.1, forward strand.
TTTGAGTATCATATCCTTTTCACCTTTTAAATAGCAATATTTCCTGAAAGTTTCATTTCAATCGGATGAATGGTGTAGGAATGCACAAAGAACATACAGACAGACAGATATACAGAAGATAGAGCGTAAATAATTACTTTTATTTTATTTTCAAAATACATATCAATGTGTCAATACACTATATAACTACGAATATTAACAATATTTAATAAAAAAAAAATTAAGTACTGTTAAAATCTTTCCGCGCACAATATATGAAACCATTGAGCTTTGAGGTTAAAAAGCCCAATAGTTTTATTAAAATACATACAGGATGTCCTGAAAGTCGACGTCAAGCTGAAATCTATTAATAAGAGTCAAAATAATAATGATAAAAGGAAAAAATTAATAGCATTAGGCTAAGTATTAATGTTGAATACTTGACACTTTCTTCCAAAGTGGAGCTTTGAATTCTAGGCAACAATTTTACAGAAGCAATATTCAGTATTCATCACCATATATGTGCACTCCTAACTGGAGCATACGGCGTTCACGAATCACCGCCACAAAGCTTTGTCAGCTGCCATTATATATATAATCGTGTCGGAAACAACATGGTCAGATCCTGTCTGCCCAGAAGTGGGTGACGTCGATGGCGTTACTTCTGGCCATCATCAGGTCTTCCTGGATGCAGCTATTCGGGCACAGCGCACACTCCAGAAGGTGTGACAGGGTCTGCTCTACGCCGCAGTCACATTCAGTCTGTCCGTTGTAAAATTGCCAGGCTTTTATTTGTGTCCTCGTCTTCCATACTCCGGTCCGAAGTCTGTTAAGAGACCTCCATATATACCACCCTTGTTCATGTCCAGGGGCTAGGTCCTCTTTCGGGGCAATCCAAGTATTCCCCTCAGTTGCGCTTCTCCACATGTTCAGCCGCAGGGTGGCCTCAGGTATCACCAGTTCCGTTGTCGACTGTAGGAAACTTCTTCTTGATTTGAGCCGTGTGGTTATCTTTTGATACCCAAACATAGGGTGGCCTCCATTGTCTTTGTCGAATAAATTCTATTAACATTCACCTCTCTCTCAAAAAAAGGTGTTATTCCGTCGCGTGAGGGCAGGGTGAGGAGCAGGTCAGCAAACAAAGAATTTATTTTAAAAGCACATTGATTATATTTACTTTTAAACTTTACAAGCTTCCGGCCAAGCGGAATGACATGCCACTGGCCGTAATGTGACCTTTTCGATCGTAAACACATAACTGACGCGCTTGTGATTGGGCTCTCGCCCAGCGCTCCAGTCGTCATGTCTATAACTAACACACCCTTGAGCGGACCTGTCCAAAATGACAATATGGCGGACACATAAATGTATGACAAGCGATCAGAAATACGAGACGAAAGATTGTATGCATATATCCAGGTTTTCGGTACCAGTCAGCAAGGGCTACATCGTGCTGATGCTATGTATAGACGACCTTCCAGGACGGCTTCCGATTGCTTGAATAAAAAGCAGCTGATGTTTATGCTCTCCTGCGACATCTTTAATACATGTTCCAACCAGGTCCACCTTCGTCTCTAGACCGACTATAGTACGGAAGGCTACATTGTCCGTTATCACACCTCACCAAACCTCACAAAATCAAACCATCGTACCCCCAGTATTCAACGCAAGCATCTACTATCGAAACACGTTTTACGGCTGCATTGGCTTTTGTGAGATGCTGATATTAAAGCAGTAAAGAAGAATGGGGACGATACAGGCGCTCTATAGACGGGATTTTCAGATAGTCAGGATACGGAATAAAAATAAATTTGAAAAAGTAGTAGATTTTATCGTTTTTTTTAACCCTTTCGCATTGGTTGTCGGCATATGCCGTCAAAGATTCCCCGACCGTCGACAACGGTTGACGTGATATATCGTTTTGCTGCTTTCAGTACTCATTGTGACATCTACGGTAGGAAATTGGAAGTGCAGTCATTCCCTTTCATCAACCTACATGTATAATTTACAGGAATCTGTAAAGCATGTAAATAAATATCGTTAGATGGATTTTTTTAATTTTTATTAGAATATTATTTTATTATTTCAATATTCTAATCTACTTTTATAGGTCTTTTTCAACGCGTCAATCCAAACACAAAAATAACGGCAGAAGCGGGATGCGAACCGCGGACCTTGAAACCAACTATGCCCAGGTATTCATACCGCTCAGCCGACTGGGCTATTACCGTGCCTGGACCGACTCACGTTGAAACTATTATTCATGTCATTGTTATCATCGTATGATAGATGTCGCTATAGTATATATTCAAAGTATGTATATTTTTATTTTTTATTATTCAATCAGTCTTCATTTATTCACAAGCTTAATATTATTACTTTCTGGCAAACTCAATGGCTGAGCGGTATGAATACCTGGGCAGAGTTGGTTTCATAGTATATGTATATTTAATTATTAAAAATATCGTTAGGTTTCGTCACAGGAGCGATTTTTCTGTAAACCACATGTGTGAATGCCACCACATGTATGGAGTTACATAATGAAAGTTTGTTAAATATAATTTTTTCTATGTATCATCTGATAGCTAAAGGATACAAGAACCAATGTGATATATGAAAATAGGTTAGATAAGTACATTTATGCTTCTAATACTAGTTTTAAGCAAAAAAATGGTTTGAAAATTCACGCCGTATTGACAGTATAATTTGCATTCCACCGAGCCGTAACGAAAGGGTTAAAGTGATTGCAGTTATTACAAAATGCAGCGGCACGACTAGTGTACAACGCCCCAAAAATTCTGTCACATTACTGATACTACACCGACTGCTGCGGTTGAGAGTTCCGGCTACAATCCAGTACAAGCTACGCCTCTTAGCTTATAGGAACTGCATCGGGCTATTTGACAGAACTGATCAAGCACAAGGAGATAAGCGTGCGTGGAGAGACACTCAGATCAGCCAGAGAAAATATAAGCACCCTGCAGCTGACGGGAGGTAGTCCTAGCACGGTCTTGCTTTCAGCTATGTGTCACCAATGGCCTGGAACTCGCTGCCGTAAAGCATAATTTCTCTTAAAGCGGAGGCATCAGAAGCAGACTCAAGACCCACCTTTTTACTCAGAGAGGCAAAGAAGCGCTTTTGGAATGACCATCCGGACATAAAGCGCTATACAAATACTGATATAATAATAATTGGCCTTTATATCGTTTCGACTTACGGGACATTCCGTATAGTGAAACTCGTCTCCATAGTAAATGGGAACAATCAAATGTCGTTTATCAATACGTAATAGAATACCGAAGCTTTCACTGAGAGTTCCTGGCCGCAAAAAATAGATCAATGGGAGCTTTTAACCTACATCTAGATCAGATATATTCCGAAGCGTATTCCGATCTATAAATTGTATTTCATGGATACAGAATATTTTGAATATTATCCGAGGCAGAGATTAATTAGGCTATCTTGAGTCCATGTTTATGTACCTACCATATTTCATTTAATATACCTACCAATGTATAATGCGGGTATTATTTTAGGTGATTGATAGTTTCGTAAATCTTGAGCGACACTTTAAGTGAAACATTATTTATTGCAAAACATTATATTGACAGTTATTTAAATTCAGTTTTAATCAGTATACTCATATGAAATGGCCTCTATTATATTTATAATGTATTTTTAATCATTTAATTAACCAACAAAAAATGCGCATTAATAGCGCGGCTCTCGCTCGATCGCCGAAATAAAAAAACCTAACCTAGCCTTAGTTATTTTATGGATTTTTAAATATTCATTACAATATTATTTTATTATTTCAATATTCTAATGTACTTTTATAGATCATTGACTACATTACAATATTATATTAGCGACATCTATCATACGATGATAACAATGACATAAATACTAGTTCCAACGTGAGTCAGCTCAGGCATAGCAATGGCCAAGGTGGCTGAGCGGTATGAATACATAGTTGGTTTTCAAGGTCCGCTGTTCGCATCCCGCTTCTGCCGTTATTTTTTGCTTGAATTGACGCGTTTAAAAGAATTTTATGTATATTTAATTACTAAGTTATTTTGTTAACGAAACATATGGATCACTGGACTCTACGATTACTGGAAATTCCTAAGGTTAGGTTAGATTAGCGAGACAGGCAGTGCACCAGTTGTAGCGTGCGCCAAATGTCCCGTGCACCAGACGTCCAGTGCGCCCCACGTCGTTACCGATGACTCGCTGAACGAATTGTCCGGGAACGAAATGCGGCGGAACCATAAATATCATATAAGTAGTGTTTGCTATAAATTTGTATGCGTATCAGTTATTAACCCTTTCGTTACGGCTCGGTGGAATACGAATTATACTGTCAATACGGAGTAAATTTTTCAAAACATTTTTTTTTGGTTAAAACTAATATTTGAAGCATAAATGTACTTATCTGACCTATTTTCATTTATCACATTGGTTCTTCTATCTTTTAGCTCAGATGATGCATAAAAAACATTTATATTTAACAAAAGAATTGCCGGCGGTCATAGCTCAATGGCCAAAGCGTTTGCTTTGCAAGCCAAAGGTCCTGGGTTCGATCCCCGACGGAGATTAAAAAAAAAGTATTTTTATTCGATTTCTGAGCTCTAAATTACCCCCAGTTGGTGTGAATTTGATCCATCACCCGTAAAATGTCAGTCATAGCCTATTAATTCAAATTGGTGGTAGACGAAAGTCTTTCCGTGAAGACCACCCATTCATTCATAGTAAATTCCTGTAATAATAAAGGACGATGCGTGAATCTCGGGCTGTAGTGTATGACGTTGGCGGATCAACACTCCACATGCAGCGTTTAACCATATACACCATGGTAAGCGTCATAGAATTCCACAGATGAGACTTCAGAATTACTATCACCATCTGTCGGTATTCTCCTGTATGTGTTTGCATAAAAAAAACGTTCATTATGTAACTCCATACATGTGGTGGCATTGACACATGTGGTTCACAAAAAAATCTCTCCTCTTACGAAACCTAACGATATTTATTTACATGCTTTACAGATTCCTGTAAAGAATACATGTAGGCTGATAAAAAGAATCACTGCACTTTCCTACCGTGGATGTCACAATGAGTACTGAAAGTAGCTAAAAAGATATATCACGACAACCGATATCAACGATCGGGGAATCTTTGACGGCATATACCGACAGCCAATACGAAAGGGTTAAATAATAATAATAACCGACAAAATGACCGGTCTATTTAATGTTACATTGTTAACACCTCGTTTTACGTAATTGCATTTAAATTGTTTCTGTTTTCTAAGGGAATACTAAATTACTTTAATTACCCAATGCGTGTGAAAGAGTAGCATTGTACCGAGGATTGTTACAATTTTCAGCTTTTCATTGCTTATTCAGGGTTTAATTCAGGCCCTACGTAAGCTCGTGTATGCAGTACCGGTTTTAGGGGGTGGCGAAGTGGATCGGTGCCCCAGGGCGCCGAATAAGCTAAGGGCGCCGAGGGCTCGCAATATTTTTTGGATCTTTTTAAATATAAACAATTTGAGGCGCTAGAAATAAAATGTCCAAGGGCGCCGCTGAGTCTACAGCCGGTACTACGTGTATGAGTTCCTGGTAGTTGGAGAAACATTAATGTTTTAATTTATTATTTTATTTTTATTATTATAAGTTTCATATTTAGTTTTCTTTGCCAAAAGATTTCGCATCGGATGCCGGCATATGCCGTCATAAGATTCCCCGACCGTTGACATCGCTTAACGTGAAATATCGTTTTGCTACTTTCTTAAAAGAGTTTTTTATGCATCATCTGATAATCTAAAGGATGCAAGAACCAATGTGATGTATGAAAATGGACCAGATAAGTACATTTATGCTTCAAATACTAGTTTTATAACTCACAGTATGATTTGTATTGAAACTGAACCTTAACGAAAGGGTTTAAATGTATTTTTGCACAGCACATATATTTCACACTATCCGCTCCATATTTGGAGCATATGAACACCGCAAATATCCATTTCACAGTTCTGTAACGTCAGATTGTCCATGCCTTGTCCCAAAACACCTGGTAAGGTCCATATGGGAATATAGATGGTTCTCGGAAACCTTCGGGACAAGAGCCCGTGAACTTGTATAAACTGCGGTTGTAGCATAAGAGAAATATTTGGGTGTTTAAGGATAAGGGATTTTCTTAAGGAGATCGCATGATCAGCCTGACTTGGGCGAAAACCATTCAACCGAAAGACATTTGGCCTAATTGCTTTTTAAATGATTAAAATTAACTATGACAAATTTATTTCGATTTATGGTTGTTACGTGAAAAATTAATTGAAGATTTCCAAGGACTATAAATAGCGCCGTTTGGTGTGAATTTTGATCCCTCACCTGTAAAATGTCAGTCATAACCTATTAATAAAAATTGGTGGTAAACAAAAGTCGTAAAGACCACGCATTCGTAGTAAATTCCTGTAATAATAACGATGATGCGTGAATTTCAAGCTGTAGTCTATGACGTTGACGGATCAACACTTCACATGCAGCGCTTTTTTTGTGTAAACACATTCAGGAGAATACCAACAGATGGTGATAGTAATTCTGGAATCACATTTGTGGAATTCCATGACGCTTACCATGGTCCATATGGCTAAGCGCTGCATGTGGAGCGTTGATCCGCCAACGTCGTAGACTACACCCCGAGAATCACGCATCATCCTTATTATTACAGAATTTACTTATGAATGGGTGGTCTTCACGGGACGACTTTCGTATACTACAAATTTTAATTAGTATGCTGTGACTGGCATTTTGCGGGTGAGGGATCAAATTCACACCGACCATGGATTTTCTTTAATCTTCGTCGGGAATCGAACCCGCGACCATTGGATCGCCAAACAAACGCTTTGGCCATTGAGCTATACCCGCCGGCCTGTTACCTGTCTTGCTGTTCTCAATACTCATTGACTTATTTCATGGCTTGAATTTATAGCTTAATTTCGTGGCTTTTATTTCGGGCGCCTTTTTCAAGCGCCCCGGGTTAACAACCCTTTGCTCCAGTTACATGGCATTGCTTATTCAGTGTTTAATTCGCCCAGTGTGTTCAGAAGCATTCGCTTCCGGGGGAATAAGAAACTTTAGCATCAACTCCGGGGTTTCCCCAACATTATAAGCGGGCATGACTGCCGAATACACTCTACCCCCGATTTACGTGAAACTTTTTAATGCGACATTCTTTTACGACGTCACTTACCTAACAAAAATTTAACGCGGTTTTTTTTAACAGTTCTTTTGTATCAAACATTCAAAAACTTATTACTTAAATAAAGAGGCATCCTCTACAGTTTCTACCCTCAACCATCCCCTCCAAAACTGTAGAGGGCGCCCTAGACGGGAGTATCTGCAGCGAGTATACGAGGACGTGAATTGTGGCGCTTATGCTGAGCTGAAAAGGGTTGCGGAGGACCGAGAGGAATGGAGATCGAGATGCAAGATTCTTTTGCTGCAAACCAACCACCGGATTGACACTATGAAGAAGAAGTCTGGGATCATGCTATTTTTTTTTCTAAGTATAGTGTTAAAAAATTAAATCTTTTTTTAATTATGAAAGTAATAGCATTTTAAAACTTTTTTAAATCATTTTTTATACCTATTATGTCGTAAATATGTGTAAGTGAATACACAGACATCAGGCAATAGTATAGGTACGTTATCTGTATACGTCATACATGTATATGTCCACTGCGCATTGTATAGCAAGGAAATGCATATTGCCGCGTCATTGGGGGACAGAGATAGATAATGGTATCGTTATAGAAGAGATATACGAGTGAGTGAGATATACTGAGACGATAGTTATAGCTACTACATGAAGGAAAGAGAAAAAAGTACTGTGGATATGGAAAAAGCGTGTGTGAAAGAGAGAGAGCGATAATTTGGTATTAAAGAGCGGGATAAAAGAGGTGCAAGGGAGAGAGAATGTGAATGTATCGTTATGAGAGGCGCAGGAGTGAAAGGGAGAGAGGAAAACTATCGTTTTAGATTAGTGAAACACAACATTTGTGCGTGTTTTTTAAGAAAGTGCGTAAATTTTGCTTAAAAAATAACAGTTTTTGTTAATAATTTGATGACTTTTTTTCTTTCAGGTTTAGTTTCTTTAAACTGTCCGTGTGTCTAAAAAAAATTCCATCGATTTTTTTTCTATATAAAGCTGGAAACGTATGTTTTTTATGTAAATACATACACATGCGAATACCGAAAGATGGTGATGGTGACGCTGAAGTCTCATTTGTGAATTCTATGACGCTTACCATGTTGCATATGGTTGAGCGCTGCATGTGGAGTGTTGATCCGATAACGTCATAGACTAAAGCCCGACATTCACTCATCACACTTATTATCACAGAAATTTACTATGAATGGGTGGTCCTTCACGGAACAACTTTCTTATACCACCCATTTTGATTAATAGGCTGTGACTGGCATTTTTCGCGTGAAGAATCAAATTCACATCAAACGGGGGTATTTTAGAGTTCAGAAAGCGATTAAAAATTATTTATTTTTTTAGTCTCCGATAGGAATCTAACACACGACCTTTGACTTGTCAAGCAAATGCTTTAGCCATTGAGCTATACCCCCCCGCCGAATGTTATCATCTTCGGGGTCGATGAATCTGATGAACTGGCGTTTTTTTTTAAGTTATGGCTGTATTTATTTGTTCAGTAACTAATCCGAGGGTTTGACAGTAAATTAAATTGATTGGCAATTTGGAAATCAAAATGGCATCATATGCTATAGTCATTCAGAGCTGTCAGTTATAAGCTTGATTTTTTTAAATTTATTTAATCAAATCTAAGCTCTATACGCGCCCCTAGTAGGGTAGAGCCATACCTTAAGGACAAAACAAAATTGTTCAGGCCTCGTGAGCGTCGGGATATCCATCAGATCATCTTAAAAACGCTGATTATTGAACAACTAAATATTTCTCTGGTACTACAGCCGCAGTATATTCGAGTTCGCGGGCTCTTGCTTTACAGACTGCCGGAAAACATCTGTTTCCATGTGAACATCCGTGTATATACGTGTTCTGGGACAAGGTATGAGCAATCTGAGCTTATAGATCTGTGAAACGACAATTGTGGTGCCCATATGCTTCAAATATGGAGCGGATACGACAAAAAATAAATATATATAGTCGATAACGTGATTGAAAAATCCACAAAAAGCTGCCGCTTACACGACGTGTTCTCAATAATTGATTATGATTGAATGAATTGATTTAAATTTAATAGAAATAAGCATACTACTGACAACAAGCCCCATCTATAATAATATATAGTAATATAATAGTAGTATAATAATCAATAGTACCTGTAAATTTCTCAACTCAATATGTATATATAAATATATATAATCGTGTCGGAAACAACAGGGTCAGATCCTGTCGATGGCGTTACTCCCGGCCATCATCGGGACACAGCGCACACTCCAGAAGGTGTGAGAGGGTCTGCTCCACGCCGCAGTCACATTCAGTCGGTCCGCTGTAAGACTTCCAGGCTTTCATTTTTGTCCTCGTCTTGCATACTCCGATCCGTAGTCTGTTAAGGGACCTCCATATATTCCACCCCGGGTCATGTTCAGAGGCTATGTCCTCGTTCGGGGCAAGCCAAACATTCCCCTCACTTCTGCTTCTCCAAATGTTCAGCCGCAGGGTGGCCTCAGGTATCAACAGTTCCGTTGTAAGCTGTAGGAAACTTCTTCTTGATTTGAGCCGTGTGGTCATCTTTTGATACCCAAACAACTCAATGTGCGGATGCAATTGATAATGGGCTAGCGCTGAGTAAATAATTAAAGAATGGTTATTGAAGTTTGTAGCTGGAATCCCAACGTCTGCCGTTTATATTACTCCGATATTAAAGTCAAAATAATGATGTTTTCTGTGCATTTTGTTTACGTTGGAAAAGGTTTACAGCTTCTGTTATAGAATCACTGTAGAGTGAGAGAGGCAATAGTGTTATAGCCGCGATAAGAGGGACACAGGAGTTAGAGAGAGACAAGGGAAGTATCGATTGCTCTTGACAACCCCAGATGTTTTGCGAGCTTGCGCAGCTGGAGAAGGTCGGCCATTAAGCACGTGACTTGCTGTGAGTATTGCCGCAATGGAAAACTGTGTTGCCAGCGTTAAAAAATAATTCAATTTAGCTACCTAAGCTAGAAAATAAAATGATATTAATTTTGCTTCATGCAAGTATTGATATATATTATTATTATGGGCGAAAATGACTGTAATTCTGCGGATTATCCTGCTTTTAAAAGCGGTCTATTTTAATTAGTGACATTTATTTTTAAATCCGTTTTGACCTTATGAATTAGATTTTTTTAAATGTTTTTAATTCTATACTACGTTATTTGTCAATTTTATATTGAATCTATGGTTTGACATAAATTTAATACAAAAAACGGAATTTCTGTTCTACAGCGCCTGTAATTCACCTCATAGAGTCAGACTATTTCCGTTACGTAGAGTATTTATTTTTTTTGTATTTGAATTATAATATGATTTTGAAGTAAAAAATACTTACCATTCATTATTGCGATACTGCAGTTCCTCGGGCATGTTGACGGAGGTGCGAGCGGATGGCTTCCATGCCATAATAAGGAAGCTTTGCGCTTCTCTGTGGGCGCGCGTTCGCGGCAGTTTCAACGCAATGGTCGCTGTGTGGGCGGATAGGTGGGACTCTCGGTTGGAGGGGCACTGGATGCGCCTTCACGTGGCCATCCAGAGGGGATTTGGTGCTCCACTCACTGAGTAGTACAATAATAATAATACGCTGTATGTGTACATGCCGATTTAAATTATCTTTCTATTCTGTTTAATTTAAATTTGGATTTTTTTTATGTATTTGCTTGGAATTATTGCATGTAAGATTTTGATTATGGCACTAGTGGCTAAATAAATATTTTTTATAAGTATTATTTTATATTCAAATTGCACTGAAATTATTATTATCTATATATCTGTAAATTAATATCTGTCTGTATGTACTTTATGTATTCCTACACCATTCATCCGATCGATATGAAACTTTCAGGAAATATTTCTTTTACAACGGTAAAGAGGAACTTCTATTGGTTCTCTATATTGCAATTTTTATCTAACATCGCTCGACTGGCAAAAAATCAAGTATTCTTTCGAATTTGACTGTCTACTCCCTTAACTGGAGCATATGACATTCACAAACCGTCGCCACAAAGCTCTGTTCTCCGCCATAGTCTTCATCCCAAGTCAGCTCCGCCTCCCGCAGGTCCACCGAGTACATTCTATATGTAGTATAAATAGTGCTCACGAATCATACCAAGAACCAAGACCATTAATAAACCTTATTTAATAAATATTTCGTTCAATTTTTATTTAAGTTTAGTTCTTAGTGTATTGAATTATACTTTCATGAATCACATATGCATAATATTATAATTTCAGGAAATCTTACACCCGTATGCAGAAACGTTTTTCAAGATTTGAGATGAGTCGAGAGCTGATGCTTTCTCACTTTAATAATTCTAAAGGTGAGTAGCTAATATTGGTTGGTTGCCTTAAGAAATGCATCTGCATGCGGGTGTTAGGCTCAGTAAATTCATCTACATTACTGGTCTACCCAACTTATGACTGCGCTTTTAATGACAGATTTTACTCATTTAATTTAGTTGCAAACCCTAGTTGCCTCTGTGGCCCCGCCTTCCAGACCTCAGAGCACATTCTCTAGGACTCTCAGTTCCTCTTTTTAGAAAGAGGAGTCATTTTCGATGCAGTTCGAAGGAATCGCCTCGGCCCTATCGCGCATGCAGACTTTGTAGCCATTAAAAAAAAGTTCCACGCATTTACCATTTCCGCTCGTATTTTCGGTGAGAGAATCTATCTTCCATCTCAATCTCCTTACAACCCGTAAATGCGATTTTAATATCTTTCTCATGGGTTCTTTTATTTTAACACTTCTGTGCAGCGGCCACAATTGTTTAGAGGCGGCTCCCACTGGACTTATCAGTTGCTAACTGATCATAATCTGAATGAGCGCATCATTAACTGCGCATAATTTAAATGAGCGCAGCATTTTACTATCCTAAGCGAGAGTGGGAGAAGCTCAAAGTTGCGTATAATAACTCATACCGCCAACTTATGCAACTCCCTAGATTTTGTAGCGCATCTGACATGTTTGTGGAGGGCGGAGTCCATTCATTTCCAGCATTATTGTGACACCGTGTTGCCGGCTTCTGGAGCAGGATAAGGAGGTCCAACAACATCATCATCCTGGCTGCTTCTGAATGGCTCAACTCCTCCCTGAGCCATCGATGGATGGAGATGGTGCAGCAACCACCATGAAATACTATTTTATTTTGTTTTAATTTTTATTTTATCTTCACTTAATTAAAACTTTGTTCAATGCTATGTATTTAAAAATATGGCAGATTGGGTATTGCATAACCCACCCAATCCTGCTGGAATAAAAACTTTATTATTATTATTATTAAGGAGACTTAACTGTCCTCCGGTGTGAGGCTGGTAAATTGCAGTCCAGCTTGAGTAAATTTTTGAAGGAATCGCGAATGGATGGAAAAAGGGTTGTGAAAAAATTAAAAATGCATTTTTTTTTTTATAATTTATTCTGTTCTTATAACAATCTCCACAATCATCCGCCATAGTAATTCTGCATTTAGATTCACTCTGCATATATATTTAATATCATGTATATATATTATATACACAAGACTAGAGTATAATAGTATCTGCACGTGATCGCTAGACAATATGGGAAAACATTTCTTCTTCAATAACAAATGTTCATAACTTTTTTTTATTTAAATTCATTTACGTAATATTAATTTAATATAAGCATATTCGAGGTGTATGGTAAATTTATTATTTATAAATTAACTACATATGGGGAAGCCATTTTATATCCAAGGCCGTCTTTCAATACACGGCTCACTGTCGAAATAATTTTTAGGTAAGTTTTTGACCCGTAAGACAAATTTCAATAACGAACGACTAGCCGATTCTATATAAAATTGACTGCACCGATTTGAGGGTCACAAAAAACATTTTTAGTATCATTTTGTGGCATGGCAACATTAATTTTTCAATTGGAACGTTTCAAATTGATTTAAATTTCAAATCATGGAAGATTACGCGTATCACTAGCTTAGTATTATTTTAATCGATTTCTAAAAGCACTTTATCGCTTTTTGCTGATTAAACTCTATAACTTAAAATCTCCAATAGATTTATAAATTTTACGCGAAAAATCGCAAATATTTTAAGAAATTCCCTATTATTTTGTTAGAGTATTTACAGATACGATTTCGCTTTAAAGTACTTTTGTAATTGTTTTATTTTTTACAAAATATTACGAACATTATTCGATGATCTTACGATTTTAAATTAAATTGAAAATATTCCGCTTTTTAATGATGTTTAATGTCTAGTTGCCTTGCCACAACCTATTACGCAAAGAATTGGAAGTATCAAAGGACAAAATTTACACGAAAACTGAACTTTATTCGCAAATTACAGTTTATTGGCAGTATTGATAATCTTTTCTATCTTGTATCGCAGCTCTCTACGCACTTTTCCAAAAAACGAAACATTTAAATTAAAAAATAAACGTTCTATGCGCTCCCAATCCTTTGCACCATAGGAAAAACTTATTAAAGGTATAATAAATTCATTATACAACATCAAATTCACCTACTTGCAATATAAAAACTCATGTATCAGAAGTGATATAAATATAAAATAATACTACGCTAAGAAGTTGAAATTCTTAGATTTGTAACAATTAACAATGATTTCAATTCAATGGCTTCGTTAACACGCATTATTTAACTGTTGTTTTAATGAATTTTAAAATCGCTAAGGGCATTTTTTAAGTCTCCAATGATAGAACAATACAACACAGGTTATTCTTACGTTTTTTTTTAAATCGTTCCACCGGTGGTTACTTAAAATCGGCAATCGTTAATCGAATATTCAGAGTTTTTCATTATTATTTTTAATGAATGTAGATCTATTTTATGTAGATTTAATTACTAAATTCGTATAATACTCGTATTATCAACATCGCCGCTATAACACACTTATGAATCATGCTGAGAAAAAATACGATCATACACATGTTTCGTAAGAATTAAGATTAGGTTTAATTGCTTCGGTTAGTTTATCTTTCAAATTGAGTAAGCATTTAAAAGTATGTCGTATTTTTTCTCGGCCTGATGCGAAGATGCGCGAATCGGATATTTTTAGGTTAACATAACCTATAAAGTGGCGGTTCGCTATAGTACTTTATCGAAGGTGAATTCAATGCTTTATAATATTAAGAAACGTTTTCAACGAACACAGCTGTAAAATCATTTTTTTTATATGTAATATGTAATAATTGTAATAATACTAAGATGCGTTAATATATATAATATTATATTGTTTCGAATGCAAGTTTATATAATTTTCAACGATGAACATTTTGTATGTGCTTAAGAACAAATAAAATTATTTTCGCGTGTAACGTTTTTTTTTTTAATTTATTTATTAAGGTTAGTATTAATTTATCTTTCATGGTAGGTATAATAATAGATTACGTTGATTGATACGAACGACTCGAAAATAACCAACACATATATATATTTTTTTAAAGTTGAAGCTTTTTTAAATCTAAAATTTGTTTTTTTTACTAAAATAATTTATTTAAATTTATTTACAATTGTTTATTTGCATTTTTTTTTAAATAAGAAGACAAGAGAGAATGAATTACTTAATATTTTGTACAAAATATATTCGTATCAAATGTTTTTTTCATTATTTAATAAAAAACAGTTTATAACACTTTCAGATGCGAAAAAATAAACCTTTTATTTTTTTAATAATTATAAAAATCGCAAGAGTATTTTTAAATTACTTTTTGCATTTTTTCAACCATTTCTAAAAAAATTAAAGCAGCAAAATTAATCATTAATATGCATTATCAAATTAAAATACTATATTAATGTTTATAAATATAACAATATTGTGTACTATGTGTCGATCGCAAACATTATTAACGTTTTTTTTTCATTTTTCATAAAATAAATACGTTGAATAATGTTATACGTAGCGTACAAATATAATATGTTTGTGTATGCGACTGCGCATGTTTTTTTGTATGGCAAAGTGATGCGCAGAACATCAAATTTTTCTATCGTCTTAGGCCCGCGTTACTGGTGATTTATTTCATGTAGCTTGCTGTAATACATTGTTTTATGGCGCTTATAAATATATCCGTACATGAAAGTGTTATAATATTATAAATATATTAATAATATATATATATATATATCAATAAATAAAGCTGGAAAAACAATTTTAAATGTTTATAAGCACATATGTTACGGTAGAGATGCCACGTTTTTTCAACCGATGTATAATCGCTTAGTCACTAAATCTTAAAGACTACTAGAAAAATTAACGAAAACAACAAACATTTAAGTGTTTTTTTTTTCTTTTCAAAAATGTAATTAGTAAATTATTATGTTAAAAATTGATCTATGGGCTACAGCGAACCATATGTATTTATACATGAGTCACTATTCATATAATATTAATAATATTTCTAACACCGACTAATTATTTCGCCTCGCATTCAGAGTTGACATTCCCGCCATCGATATTGCTTCTTTTCATTTGGATATACCAACTTAACAGCCTTAAATATTTAAAAAACAAATGCGTCGGACGTCATTCGGGGTTCTACAAGATGGACGCCTAGGAGGTTTATGAAAAAATCGACGAAATTTCAAAACAAAATAAATTATTTTGGACACAATTGCGTTTTTAAGAGCCTGTATATTATGAGAAATTACTGGGCGGATAAAAAATATAGAAATACGTGGGATTCGAACCGGTGGGTCTAGTTACACCGTCGGCACTTTTAAGTCACTTCACGCCGTTGCTAAATGTAAATAAATAATTAGAAAGAGACTTTAGAATTTGTAATTATTTTTAATATTAATAGAAAATATAATACATTTTAATCAAATTATTCATTAGTATTAAGATGTACGGTAAGAAAATAAATGTTTCAATAAAGAAATGTGAATAACACATTAGGCTGACCGTCCCTTAGGATCAAATGGTTCAGGCCTCAGGAGCATCGAGCTAATCATTCTATCTTAAGAATAATTAATAGCTTCCGGCTCTTCAAGTCTACGAACTTTTACCCTGGAGGTCTTCAGGAATCAAATACTCTTATGTTGCCGAATGGACAAAACATGGCAACTGAACTGAATTTTAGCAATTCGTGACCCTATTCTTCAAATATGGAAAGAATATCATGCATATAAAATGAAACAATAATAAATTTATTAATTAGGTAGGTATTCAATATTATTGAATAATTTGAAACGTCATTTTGAATTACGTTCTATAAAAAAGTTGAACCCGATTGGTTACATTTTTTTATGTCATAATTTACCAGTTTCGTAAATTAGAACATAAAATGTTCAAGTTGTCTTAATCGATGCTTTGAATTAAGATGCCATAGGTTCAAATATCACTATAGACCGTTTTATCAACAAATTAGCAAATATTATTACAAAATACTAAAATCAAAGCAAAAAATATACGTTTATTTTTAAAATAATACCATATAACTTTAAAGAGATCTTTTTTAATAATAAAAAAAACAAGATCGGCTACATTTTAGAAAGCCTAAGTGGACGCTTGTCACTAATGTAAAAAATAAAATGTTTTTTCGTTCAAGGAATAGAAATGGGGATCGGTATTTTATTTTTACAAATCCTCGAAGGAGATCGTTTTTTTTTTTTTAATAAACACCATAGAGATCGATATTCTTCAACAAGCCATCAAAGAGATCAAGATGATTAAACGGTTACAATGTTTTTCTTTAGAATCCAACGCAAACATATTTTTTAAGTAAAGAAAACAAATAATTTTCAAGCAGATTTTGACATATTAAAAAAAAGGAATAATTTAATAAACAGTCGTAAAGTAACGCTTTTTTTTAATGAAATCGATAGCTGTTTTAAGAAGCCTTTTAAATACGTATTTTTTTATAAAGTTGTTATAGTCAGTACCGGTTTTATACCCTGCGGCGCCCTGGTGCAATTTTTTTCTAGCGCCCCATATTGTTGTTAATTTAAAAAATCTAAGATAGATTGGTTGCCTTCGGCGCCTCTAGCTTATTCGACGCCGCGGGGCACCGATCCACTTCACCGCCCCCTAAAGCCAGCACTGTATAGAGTTCGATATTTTTTAAAATGTTTTGAAAGTATGTACATAGATTCATCAAAAGTCCTTGTTTTCTATGTCATTTTTAACTCTTACCCTGCCACTTACGCGCATAGACGTACAAGCAATCCGTACCTTAACTGCCATTTACGTGCATAGACGTAAATCGCCGGTATGAATGTTTCGAATACTGTAATAGCCTGGCGTGCCATAGTTGACAGAGTGTATTTCTTTGGCAGGAAAAGGGTTAAACGATGAAAGATATCGACGTGTTAATCAAAATTTAAGAAATAGATCGTCATTTTTTATATTATTCCCACAGTCAACGAACGTTTATCCCTTGAATGACATCAATATATAATAATCAAGCGGCGGTTTTCGCCATTTTTATTTTTACCTATAATAACAGTGTAAATATATACAAAAAGATGGATTCGTCACGATCGACTCTGAACGCAAGACGGAATACTTGATAAAAAAACATACTATTGAACATCACTAGTTAACAGTTGTGTGTGTGTGCCCCTTAGGTTAAAGAAGTGACTAAGTAATAATTAGTATAAATTATAACATTGTCAATTTCAATATTGACTATTTTTTTTTTATAAAACTTGACATTATCCTTATGCTACAATAAGTATATAATATTATTTATATCGTTTTATGCATATATTATATTTTTAATCATTAGTTGATTTGTGTTGAATACTTTTATTATTAAAGCCCTCTCCGCTACGACTCTCCGCTCTGTCGGCATTTTACAAAAAATACACGTTTGCGTTTAAATGCCGTCTCGATAAATAAATAAAAAAACAATATCTAGATCTAAGATTGATCGATCTGCGATCTTAGTTGTGTTGTGGATCGAAATTAATCTAAATTGCTTGTTACACAGCGTAATAGGCATTTCTTTGAGTACTGTACAAATTTTCATAGGCGTTCGATTGGATAGTATTTTGTGTGGTACTCAAACGGCTCACGATTGCACCATACTATTTTATTTTTATAAATATATATTATAAAAATAAATTTATATATATATATATACAACGGCTATATGCAGGTTCGTAGCATATTCAAAAACGAAAGCGAAAAATAGGAAAACCGTTACGATAACTATAATAGATTTTCAGGCAAATTATAAATTATCTTTATTGATATAAAAGCAACTCGGAACAATAATTTATGTTTGCAAACAATATTCAACAATTTATTTCCATTTTTTTTTTAAAATAAAAGTTTATTATAAATTTGAATATTTTGTTTTTCTTCTCTTTTCTTGTTAAAAAAAAACTGATTGAATTTGCCCGTTTTGAATCATCAATTTCCCAAAATGTAGTTTCATATTCGTATATTCTATTAAGCTTACAGTATTGTATTTATGTAAACGCATGCAGGAGAGCACACCCGGTCAAGACCAGTGCACTCTATGACGCTCAGCCAGGGAGGCTGGACGCTGCATACGGGAAGCGTGTGTTGTGTTCGTGTTTGTGTGTGGGTTGGGGAGATTGCAAGTGTATATTTATCTGTTTCTTGAAGAGATCCAGATTGTACGAAGGAGGAAACACAGACGCTGGAAGAGCATTCCATAGCTTACCGGTGGCATTAGAAGCTGCCAGTTCTTGGTCGACATATATTAACGGTGTATTGATGTTCGGAGAGTGCAAGACTAGTTTGTCGGCTGTGAGTGGGTGCACGAGGAATTAGTTCTTAAAGTTCCGAAGAGCAGCGACCGTGGTAATAACGGTAGAAAAGATATATATATATACAAGCATGTCGTTAATTTCAAGTATTTCCACTATAACTATCTGTAAGTTATGTATATTCACAACATTCTGTAGAATTGTTAAGAATTAAGAGTAACCTTGGTAAGATTCAATTAACAATGTTCTATTAATTAAGCAATAAGAAAGATTGCGTTTGCCGTTAATAAAGTTAATGTAAAAACTGAGGAATCTATTGTATTTCAATGTTAAAATATTTTATTTTAAATATTTTTCTAAAATGCCAACAGAGCACGACAGACGGTAAGCGTTATAAGGGCGACTAGAATTTCTTGATAAATTTTACTAAGTTTAAAATATAACTTGTCGTAATTATGATAGTAATAGATAAGATACAGGCGTCAAAAAATCTATTAGATAATAAAATACATTTTCAATGCATTAAAGGGGTCCATAGTTTAATTAATTACAATATAATAATAATAATAAATCCATAACAACAATTAAAAACAGGATAACCCGAGAGAGCATCTAAGAAATTTATCTGTATTTTATCCGACGAAACGAAAACGACACCTCCGGCAAAATTTTCGTTTTTTTTTCCTTCATGTTACAATATAATTTTCTTAATAAATTACGTCCTAGAATATTGTAGGTAACTAGGGTAAGAAAGTAGATAAGAGGAAAATACTTTACATAATGTCTAATTATACATAGAGAGCGATTGTAGTAATAGATAGAGGGAGAGATATACAATATATATATAATACGTCAGCGTGTACGAGTGAAACTCAAAACGAACGATTGCTTTCTTTTTTTCATTATCTATGGAACGGCCATTTGCTCCGGGGGCCTCTTGTTTTTTTTTTTTACTTCACTAAAATGTCTCTTCTCCACAAAACACAACATGTCCGATATCACATAGTCTTCCCATCTTGTCAAATATCATTATACAAACAAAACAAAATCACCAAACAATGCAATGCTACCCACATACCAAAACAGCTGGAAAGATCGACGCATTTTTTTTACATTTTATTTCCATGGCATATAATAATTTCTGGCAACATCTATGTATTTAGTAATTAAATATACACATACTATACATCAAAATTCTTTGTACGCATCAATTCGTTCGGAAAAAAATCGGCAGAAGCGGGATTCGAACCAGCGAGCTTTGGAACCAACCGTCGCCCTATGTTCCCTTGACCGCTCGACCATCGCCTGCCCGAACTGATGCGTCGAATAAGTTGCATTTATTTGATCAACTCCAAAAGATGCGCAGAACTTTTTTCATTCTTTCGACTGTTTTTGTTTTTCAAAAATCGTTCGAATTAAAATAGAATTTTATGAAACGGTTCATTATGTTTCTTAGGATGCATTAAAATAGCAAAATTACTTGTATCACCAATTACCACATGTGACAAATGCAAGCATTGCCACTGTGGTAAAATGGTATATAATCCCTTTAATGGTATCTTTTTGTAATAATTACATTTTTCTGCGTTGAAAAAATGCTAATTTTATTAGATGGCTTACGTTTCATCATCTTTTATGTCGAATATTTTGAGAACTATTCGTTTCCTCTCTCAAAAATAATGAAAATCGTATTTAAAAAGACCACGGATGCGCCATGAATAATACAATATTACAGTATATGTGTCAAAAATGGTAATTATCATATAATTAAAAAAATATTACATCGAAATTTCACAGCTGTCATTTTTTTGTTCGATTTTTTGAAACTAGTAATATTACCCATGAGAATTTGCGACAATTCTTTTTGGCTGTTAAACATATTTTTACAGGGCCTTATTCTCGAACCACGTATCGGATACCGAACCGTGGAATATAATATGTATTGCTATGACATAATTATACAGCCTTAAAAACATCGAAAGTGTCAAATATGAAACGAAAATTCACAATCAATTCAAATGAGAAAATAAAAATGTACAGAGGGAAATCGAATAAGAAAAACATTGAGGCATTTTGTGACCCACTTAATTTTAAAGAAAAAAATACACTTTCTGCTCTGAGTTTCAATCAATATTTAAGTACTTCGATTCTTTTGGTCATGGAGACATTGTTGTTGCTGTAAATAATCTTATGTCTTCAATAGATACGTTTTGTTCGCATATTAAGCGAGACAATCTATCTTTCTCCTCTTCTCTTTATAGCCCATGACGGAGGTTTACAATCTCGTTACTAAGTATTTTATTAAAAGCATTCCTGTGCACAAATAAAAGGCATTTAAAAAGATGAGACGTATCATAAAGGTGGTAATATCAAGATGCACGATAGTAAACGTCATTTTCCTATGATTATTAAATTAAACATAACATGATACATTATTAAAAGAATATTTGAAACACAGAAAAGCTTACCTCGTTGTTACGACTTGCGTCGTAGCTCCTCGTTATATTTGTGTAATTTCAGAAAGCTTAAAAATGTTATATTAAAAAAGGAAGGAAATATTTCGTTAAACAAATAACAATATCATTATATTTATTGATAACATCCATGAAAATGTTTACAATAATCACGTTTTAATTATTTTTAAATACAACAATTGTGAATCAAACACAATTCTTTAATTACAAATTTATTTTTAAAAATGAATGGCACTTTTTTATTAATATTAAACCTGAAATTAAACACACAAATTGGGAGATCATCAAACCTCACGATACAATAATTAGTTTAGGTACCCACATAAATGACAACATGACAATCGGCAGCAATGAATATCCAATCAAAAAAAAATAGCGGCCATTTTAAAAATAAGCTGACATTATAAATGTTTGTTTAGGTATTTACCTAATATGTTGTTTTCATTTTAGTTTATCTAAGAAATGAATGCGGTATTATTCATTAAACCTAGCGATATTTTTAGGTATTTGTACCGGATTTATATTTTTTAATACTTATAATAGGTACTCATAGAATCTGAAGGCATATAGATGAATATTAGATAGATTACAAATAAGAAGTTATTAATTTTTACTTTATAAACACCGTCAACTAAAATGCGTAACAATTGGCAGTTGCAAAATTTAATTGTGATATTATTCTCAACAAAGTAAAATATCTTGTCAATGTGCGTTAACGATTTGATATTTTCTTTTAATAGTTAACGCCACGCGACTTAAAATACATAAATATTGTAATTGTATTTAAACGCATGGACGAGTATATTGGTGTTACCATGCGAATAAATAGCATTGAAACATTATTTTTACAATGAACATCTTTTATACATGGTCACAAAAACACATTATAAACAATGATCCTTTTATTTATTTATAATGACATTTGAATTAATTATCCTAAAAAACCCAGCCGATTCCTTTCCAAAGTTTCGGAGCAAATCCCAGTCCGTCCGACGCCATCATAATAAATACCTACTAATTATGTTTCACCAGTGTTGCCCTCGTTTCAAAATAACGCACTTTCAATACAAAGTATGATGCTGTATCAATAGTCGTTTTTTTTATTATTTTTCTCATAATCAATTTATTTATTTAATAGATAATGCGTAAATAGACTAATTAACATTAAAAACTATTTAAAAATAACAAATCCATCATTCGAGACGATGTAGGCGAGAATCGTAGCGCAACCTAATGCAGGGTGGGTTTTTCGCCATTTTTTTTTTTCAATAATCTTAAAGGGTTGTTCCGTTTTTTTTTAATTTTATACAGTACAAAATGAGTGATTTATTTTATTTTTTATTAATTTTTTATTTAGGGGAGTTTCGGTTTTTCAGTCTATCCGTCATAAAATGAATATGCCACAATAGACTGTGCAGTTTTTTATTTAAATTACTTTTATGGTCGATTTTAGACGGCCGTTTCCGTGTGGCTGTGAGAGGAGAGTCTCTCGACGTCTATCTCGGGAACTGTGAGTTCTGGGGCAGTGTCCACGTATTCTATGGACGCCGATGCTTGGGAGAGCCTCTTGGAGAAGACAGCTTGCTTCCGCATGGCCTCGGCCAGCGCCGCATCAGCGCCGCGGGTGTCCAAGCCTTGGCGGAAGGCATTCACCACTCGGATCTGTTAGAATCAATCACAAAAAACACGGAAATCAACACCAAGTAGAGACAATACAACATCCAACAGGGCAACCTAACCTAGACGCTTTGACTTTTAACCTAACCTCGTGGAACGTTTACACCGGCATACTTTAACGCATAGGTACCTACCGATGGATTCTATCTTTTTTTATGTAAACGCATGCAGGAGAGCACACCCGGTCAAGACCAGTGCACTCTATAACGCTCAGCCAGGGAGGCTGGATGCTGCATGCGGGAAACGTGTGTTGTGTTTGTGTGTGGGTTGGGGAGATTGCAAGGGTATATTTATCTGTTTCTCGAAGAGATCCAGATTGTACGAAGGAGGAAACACAGACGCTGGAAGAGCATTCTATAGCTTACCGGTGTCATTGAGGAAGCAGCTTTGGAAGCTGACAGTTCTTGGTCGACATATATTTACCGTGTATGGATGTTCGGCAAGTGTAAGACGAGTTTGTCGGTTGTGGGTGGGTGCAGGAGAAATTAGTTCTTTAAGTTCCGAAGAACAGCGACCGTGGTAATAACGGTAGAAAAGACTAAGAGAAACAATATTACGCCTGTGTTCCATTGATTGCAGGTTAGACGTAAGAGTGTCATTGTTTATCAAACGAATTGAATAGGCGAACAATTATTATCGCGATCGAAGTAAGGATATGCCAAACATAATATTTCATATTACCTGCCAAATAATGCACAAAAATTGACAATGTTTTACGTTAAAATATCAAAATTGTAACAGCACTCAACATAAAATATTGTAACATTCCGTTTTAAGTTAGCATTTAAATTTACAGTACCATTACAAAATATAAGAATATATATCGTCCATCAATTAACATATATACATTTTAATAATAATTACTACAATTTTTGGATATTTTAAATGTTAGACATTGATTTGAATTGTTCATTAAATTGTTCCAAAGCTTCTTATTGGCAGTTTCGTGTGCATTAATGTATTATTTGGTACATTCTAAACATACTGATGCTACTTCGCTTGAAATATTAGGTATTCACACAACATCGTAATAAAATTAACCATTTTAAACCGTTATAATTATTACTAATATCTATTTTCGTCGTGTTATGATTTTGTAAATAATCTAAATGCTATAAACAGCACAATTAAAGTGCGCAATACTCCATTGAGATATAATTTCAGATAACACTGGCAACTTTGTTTCTTTTACAGTTAAAAAATATGATTACCCAGCCCATAATGATATTATTAGGACTTTTGCAATTAAAAATTATGTTTTATAATATCCAAAGGAAAATAGATCTTCTATAGAAATTGCTTCATCACAAACGAGATGTACAACATAATGGTATTACTGTTATTAAATTTTCATTCCATTTAGGTTGGTAAGCAAATACACTTAAGTTGCCAGTGTAAAAAATATATCTTTAGTGGGAATCCGTCAGACAATATCGCAAAGTGAAAATACGTTTTATAAAAATAATTATAAATGCGTTATTTTTAAATTGAAATGGAATTATATTAAACGAAATTATATAAATACAATAACAATATTATCAAACGAATAAAATATTCTTAATTGTTTGTAATAATAAACTTGCGTTTAAGTTCGCTTGCTATAGACAATTTTACAATGATTTGTGAATATGTACTTTATATATTTTTCACATTGTTCGATATGTTTGGTGCCCATTAAGGATATATTTCACTGTTTACGAGTATCACGTTATTAATTTATGTTTTAATAAGGATTTATCAAAGCTAAAAATACTCACTTTTAGCCCAAAACCTTTTTACGTAAACACAACAATCTGTACATATCTTGCAACTCGGAATACTTACCTAACATTGAGAAAGAACCCATAAAACTACCAACTAGCAACACTCGCAAAATTATTTAGAATGAAAAAATATATTAAGTGTAGGGTAATAGTAATGTGAAGAATAACTTTCTACGTCATTTTTCAGGATATTTCTTTAGTTTACTTAAAAGTTGCTAATGCATGTTTTTGTAATTTGTATAGTATTATATGATTAATACATATATATAATTTTTTCAATGTTATTCTTGTATTTTTTTTATAAATACCGTACTTAATCACTAATAATTATGAATATAAGTTACCAAAGTAATATTTCCACACATAACAAAAAATATTTGTTTTCATACGTGTGAGATTTGATTTTTTAAATATTATTTAAGAACACATGATCAAAGATTTTAATGTTTGGTATTCATTTTGTTTTATTAGTCCTTTCCAAATGTGTATGCCCATTAACGCTTTGTGTAATTTTGTTATTTTCTTGAAGTTGTTAAAACACAAAGGAAATGCAGTCGTAACCTCGGTTTATAACCTACCACACTTAAAAGCGCATACATTATCAACTACATATACAAACGAAATAAGTTTAATATACACAATAATAATATAAAACACAAAACACCGAGAATGTCGTAAAATTTTAACCGAAAAATTAAAGCAGATTAAGCAAAATCTTCTGATAGCAACATTTTTTCGTAAGAACGGCAACACTATCCTGGCAGACATCAAAATGGAATTTTTCAAATATGTACTCTTGTTTTTTTTTTAATTTAAAACACAACATGTATATTTTTTGATAAATACAGCGTTTTTATAAAGCTTGACAGATGCACACAAACACATTTGTATAAATAATATTACGTAATTCCTAACCTGCAATTTGTCAGTGAAATAATTTAAATTACTTACATTTAATCTGCAACAGCAATCTTATTAAATCATTAGTCATCAAGTTATTTTAAAATACATCGATATAATTTGAGATTTACATTTAAAGCCAAAAGAACATATAAGTTAGACAGCCAATAGTAGGTATAAAATAATTGAAAATAAATTTAAAGCTTTTTTAAGTTGGTACCTACCTAAAATATTTAATGTGTTGTATTTTTCTCTTATTAATCGTGTTTTGTTTTATTATTGTGTACAATATTGTAATTTTTTCGTTTGTTTGACGGGCCCTAGACGATCAGTTATATTGAACGATTCTCTCACTGCGCAATAATGTTGAATCACACCTTGCGCCTAATTAATCTCACAATATTACAGATTGCGCGTGCAAAATTTATAAAAGGTTTGCGCAATATCAACGATAAAATAGTGCACAATAAATAATAAACTCACTAAATGTGTTGTTAATTCATTGCGCACTCTTCTATAATAACCATACTTGATCAATAACATTACGCAATACATAACATTGTTCATTATAACTGATCGTCTAGGGTGCGACATGATTTTGAATGTTTATTGGTTGATTAACTACCAAATTTTAATTGATATGCCATGTGTCGATTACCAAAATTCTGTAACACGAAAAATATGTAGGTTTTGAAAATATATGGGCATTAGAAACACATTTAATACATCATTTTGTGTGACAAATTGTATCGCAATATATTAAATTTAAGAAATAGCTGCCATGTTTATTTTTAGTCTAATTTATCATTTATGAAATTAAATTTTAAATAAATATTTAATATTGTATCTATTATTTATTTGATACTGTTAAAATTATAATCAGATTATATTGCATATTAAAGATTTCTTTAGGATGTGTTGTCGAAACCAAATCAATAGTTTTGACAGCCATTTTTGATACACAAACTAGTGAGGACATTAATATTATTACGCCTATTCATATTTTCAAACCTATTATTTTTATACATCTCAATCAAATAATTACGTAATGTATAATAACTTCAGAGCATTGTGAAATTCAAAAGCAAATATTGGATTATCCTAAACGCACTAATTCCTAATGAATAGCAAAGTAGGGATGTTATCTAATTTTAGTTATCCTAAAAGCGGTCTAATCCAATATTAATGTATTGATATATTCAGCATGAGAGGGTAAATATTTGATAGCAAAATCTAGCTTTGTTACTACATAATTATTAGAGACAGTTCTTTTTAATTAATCAAATATATTATTAGAGATGTAATAATAGTTTATTATTGTTAAGTCAATATTTTTTATGAAAAGACTATATTTACCCTTTTTTATGTTGTTAAATATAATACAATGACTGTTTGCAAGAGAAGTTAGGTATTTTTTGATATTCAATGTATTTAACAGAAAAAAATACATTCGAAAAGAATGTATCATAAAAATGATGTATTTACCATAAAAAATTTAACCTTTTCACTAAAGCACCAAATGTTCCAAAAAAATGGAATTCATTCAAAAGAACTGTTTATTTTACATCATATTTTCTATTATCACAGTCTTATTAACAATAATATTTTTTTATTGAGAAAATGAGAAAAACTATCATATTACAACACTTCAGAGGTAAATTGTAATGGATTTATTGTAGCATAATAAATAAATTGTGAAAAATATATAACCATTTCACGCCTCTAATAATTAGCTACGATTTTGACTATTTGTATAGGCATTCTTTATTGCTGTGTTACTTTGTTATTTCTAAAAATAAATATATAAGTGTCACTAAATTTACGATAATGTATTTTCGTTGAGAAGTTTATTATATAATGTACACAACTCAGATTCTTATTCCCATAATATACAAAAAACATTACCAAAATTATTTACATCTATAACCAAAATAAGATTGAGTAATAATTTAGAAAATCCGTAAATGATACAGAAAAACTGAGCCAATTGAAAAAATATTACCACATTGGCATAAAACGCAATTTGGAAAAAAATAGTTTACAAAAGAATCTGAAATATGCATATTTTAAATGTATGAAATATTCATATTTTTTCAGAAAATTAGCACCTGAAAATGTAATAGAAAATATAGTGTGTTTAGTTGACTTTTGATGTCAAATAGATGAATGCTTTTTTGCTAAGTCCTGAATAAATTATATGCATCCATACAAATTTATATGATCAACACAGTGTAAATGAAATAATTAAATATATCTACAAAAGTGACGAATCACACAAATTTAATTATATTGCTGGCAATACAATAGTTGCCAGGACTAGCGGAAAAGCACGTGATGTTGCGGCAACACTGTGAAAGTAACTTGTTTATTTTTAAAGTATGTGGAAGTGTTGTTGACATTTAACGATAATATGTTATAATATATACAGGGAGGGAGGTTATAATTTGAGATGGTTTATTTGAATACGGGGGCTAAACAAACATTCATGTAATGCAATGTTTTCATGCTCATGCTGTATGAATGATAGGCAGCCATAGTAGCAAGAATATGGTGAGAAATATCACACTTTTATCGTGGCAACAAAAATATATTGTACATATTTATGCATGGGCTATAGTTCACATTGGCGTATTGTGGAGCACTTGTTTGTTTCATCTTATTTGTTTTAAATTGTTCTATGCATCGAATGTTCTAAGAATGTAGGTGGTTTGAACAATCAAAACAATAGAGTATAAATAAGATTCGTTTCTCTAGCAACTCTCAGCATAAATAAAGCCGTAACATGACAATAATACCATGCTTTTACCACTTTCGTTGCCAGTAAAAATCATTCGAATATGCTTAATGTGTTACAAAAACCACATTTGAATAATTTGGAACTGTATTTATGTGAATATTGATTATTTCTTTGTATTTATTTCATTTCAAAATGTGTATTTTTATAATAACTTAAATTTCAGTGAGTGCGACCTTGATTTTGCATAAAATATGAATTTACTAATTCAAAAACACTATCAATGTATCTTGTTTAAAACAAAACATTTACTAGTTTCAAACAAAATAACAAATTTATATTTACAAATATAAATTTTACAAATGAACTTATAACATTAATTTGTACTTAAGTTATTGAAATTGTGACTAGTTTTTGTAAATATATATATATATATTTTATTCACATAAATAAGAAAATGTACATTGTTTTAAGGTGAAAATTCAATTTAATTTAAATATCTGGCAGTGGGTTTCGTTTTACTATTGCTCTCCGATAAAAGTGTAATATTTCATAATAGAGACAAGCGTACACACAGACAGATGGAAGGGATTGGTTTCTTACAGCCTGATCAGTGGAGCTCTTGCTGTAGGGCACTGGTATCAGCCTCTCTTGAAGCTCCCCACCTATCACCTTCACGTCATCGAGGAAAACAGATTTGCTTAATCAAAAGTGGACAAGAAGTAGTTGTGTAGACAAGAAACAGACAGCGAGGTGAACGTGCCGAATCAGATGATACCAAGAAAAACATTCATTTCAGTAACTGTCATAACTGGCTTTCCTAACTATTTAACTGACATAACTATTTACTATATAATTTCCCTAGTCGCGACAATATTGCCACCCTTAGACACATAATAATACTTGTTTAATAGGACTTCTGCTTCCAGTCCTTGGTTTAACTATGAAAACTGTTCAATTATCTTAACTGTTAAAATAACTGCTTAACTGCTGTAACTATTATATTTAACTATCATAACTGTTCGATTGTCATATAAGTATCACAACTGTCATAGCTGATTATCTGTGACAACTCTATAACTGCTACAATAATTGTTTTAAGTTAATATAACTGAGAAAACTATCAGTATTAAAATATATAAAATTTATTATTATTAATGATGCAAAAATCTAAATATGTATTGCCATAAATATAAATTATACCTACATGAAACTAACTATAAAAATCATTAATTATTTTTTTTTTTTACATTTTATAAATATATTATTTTCCGTCAATTGTCAAAAATGGAAATGACACATTCAATTTAATTGACTTTTTTAAAATTCATCCCTTGATGATTTATCGCAGTTTTATTTTAGTTATTTGATGTTTACCTGGATGTAAAATTTTCAGCGTTTAATTAATTTGGCTTAATATTATAAATAAACTTATCTACTGTAACTATATTTGATAAAATTTGGCTAGTTTTTTTCTATTTATTCAAACATAAATGAGTTATGGAATATTGCATGATATTTATTCGTTATTCGTGATAATTCAAATTCGGCATTTTCGGTTACAAAAAACAAAATGTGTACAGAACAAAATATTCACAAGAAGTATTATAATAATATATATAATAATAATAATGTAATGAACTGTAAATAAAACTATTTAAAACAAGACTGTAGCGCAAGAAAAGAATGTGAGGGATCAATGTTGTCAGTCGGAGAGTGAGAAAAAGAAAGAAGACAGGTTCACTAAAATGTCCCATTTCATAAAACTATCTTGAGAAATGATATAGATATTTTTTAAAAGCATTAATGTTTAGCCTGCCTATATCAATTTCATTTAAGTTATGCCTATATTTAATATATTGTTAAGTGTATTGTTATCATAACATTAAAATTGGATTTTTAATACTGATTTTAAAGAAATATTATTACAACCATATTAATATAAACCTGCATTAATATATCTTTAAAATTTTACCTAAATCCTATTTGGTATATATCACAAAAATGTTAGGTAACAAAAAAGAATGCTTATAGAGGAAGCATTCTGTCAAAGCAATCTCAATAATTGAATGATTTTATGGGATTACTTCAGTTAGTAACATTCAACATTATACATTGTTTTCATTTGGATAACCTTTTAAATGTTTTATGAAACGGGAAGTAAAAGGTGCTGAAATACGATTGATGTTCGCTGTAGAAGAGTTTTGGATTCTGAGCCCCTTACGGGACAGTCGGACGGGGTTTATAGTTACGGGTAATTAAAATAATACCGTACATGATGTAGCTGAGGGGACACTTTCAAGAATACCATACAATATTGGTGACTACACAGTAATGATGTAAACATGGTGTATCAAATGCAAATCATCGTTGATTTAAATCTTGTTAAAATAGATGGACATGGCATAATATATTCCTACTGTTTATTTCACACAAAAGAACTAATACTTTGAATATTTAATATGCAACAAATGTTTTTTCAAAACAAAACAAAAAAATATTCAACTTAAGTGTCAGTTCTGTAAAATTATCCAAAGAGAATATAAAATATTGCAATGTGGGCAACATTATTTTTATTCCATTTTTTGAATTCTTATACATTTTTTAGTGATGTTTTTGAACCAATAATATGGTAGGTAATTAGTTTACCCACTTTATTAATTTTGTTTTAATGAAATTTATGATATAGTTATATATTTTTTTATTAATTGTGTGCATTATTTGATAACTTGCATTACACCTTATATATGATTCAATTGTTACGGGGGACGAAGAAGAAATATCAATATAAGGGGTCTAAATTCAATTCAAATAATCTACGTTCCTTAAAGTACGAGTAAAAACATTCATTCACCTATCTTAACTTAAAAATTTTTGATCATTTTTATTACATGTTTAATTAAATTTCATATTGTCACTTTCCGAGATTGCTTTTGCAATCTTATGTTTTACCTTAAAAAATCCATAAATATTCTAATAAATTCACAACTATCTTTTGAAATGATAATACCCAATAGCAACTATTGCCCTAAAATTTATTTACGGTTGATTAAAAAATATGTTTCAAATTTTTTCCATAAATTTCCATAAGTTAAAAAAATTAAGATAAAATAATATGCTCATCAAATAGAAAAGAAAATATATATAAATAAATGTATTAATATTTTTTTATCAATTATACTATCCCATATATTAAATATTTTTTTTTTTATTAAAAAAACTAAATATGCTTAAATAAAAATATTACAAACTTTAACATAATAAATAATATTTTAATGAGTTAACATATAAAACAATATAAATCCTTATGATAGAAAAAAAGGTAGTTTTTAATATGTCATCTCACCGATATTCTTCATTATAAGTTTTTATGTAACTAAATACATTTTTAAAATGAAGAGTATCGATTTTTTGTTATATTTTGTTTTATTTTATACATTTTGAAATTATTGTTAAAACAGTTCATTGTGTAGTAATAATATATAATAATTTAGTGCTTCAATAACAAACAAAACTATTAATGTAAAAAAGTGCTAAAACTACGAGAAAATAAAGAGAAAAACATTTGCTCATGTTCGAAAATAATTGTTTAAAATGTAGGCATAGAAAAGTTTGCTATTCTAGCATGCATTTTGGAGGTTATGTTTTTTTTAAATAAAAAGATATTAACTTACAAAAACAATATAATTTTGAATTCTATTAAAATGTGAAAAGGAAAAAATAAAACATACAAAAAAAAACATACATATCTACTGATTATTGTTTAGTCTTGGGGTTTGCTATGACAATTGTTTACTTGTTCATAAAAATAAAATAAGAATATTATCATTCAATATTAAAAAAGGAATAACTTTTACCTCTAAATCTTTATTTATCACAGAGTACATTTAGTTAATATTTTGGAATGTATCGTATGAACAACAAGACTCCACTCTTCTCTAAATAAAAAGAAATATCATTGATGTCTACAAAAAATCTTAACTTGTTCTCTTTCCTATATCGCATAATATGTTGTTTGCTAAAACATACATTCCGAAAGTAGATTTAATTGCCTATTGCTTGCGCAATATGAGTTAATCTGTACTAATTCATAATCCGTGCATTTAATAAACTTATTCGGTAACGTAACCTAAGCTAACCTATACTAATACATAACACATGCATTTAACCCTTTCATTACGGTCTGGAATACAAATTATACTGTCAATTACAAAACTAGTATTTGAAGCATAAATGTACTTATCTGGTCTATTTTTATATATCACATTGGTTCTTGTATCCTTTAGCTATCAGATGATGCATAAAAAACTATTTTAAGAAAGTAGCAAAACGATATATCACGGCTACCGATGTCAATGGTAGGGGAATCTTACATGGCATATATCGGGTACCGTTGCCAACAGGTTAATAAACGTCTTCGCTAAGCAGATTTTTTTTTAAATTACTAAGGGGGTTCAGTAACTTAACTGTTTATTTATAAATTATTGACTATAAAAATAATGCTTTTAGTGCTTCTTGAATATTCTGTATTTTAAACAGAAACTGTAACCGTGTGAGTCAAGCAAGTAAAGCTCCAAATTCGACGAATATGAATTAAGTTGTAAAATACATTGAATATACCTAGATCAATTGATTTGGATCATATAAAATCCTCACAAATATTTTAAAAAATGACAAAAACCCCATCACGCATTCCCAAGACGATAATCCATATTTGTTTATTGATATCCGAATACTTTCTTACGATATGTGATTTAGTGGTTTTGATCATTATCAATATCATTATGATAACATCATCAATGATTAACTGTGCTACTATCAGAAGCTTATAAAAGTTAAATAAAGTAGAGTAACAATGGTTAGTTAATTTGCTCGCCAACTTTGCGATTTATGGCTTAACTCTTTTGACATCTGTGGCTTAACAGATTTATCTGATTATATAATCTATTATAATGTGATTACATAATCTATAAACAGTATTTTGCATTTGTTGAAACACACACAGTGAAACATATTCTATACACAATCAATAATCCATATTTACGCTTCACATTTAAAAGTGCGTCGGTTAAAAATGTGCATTTTTGAGCTAAGAACACTGCACACTGGTGAATACTATTTTTTTTTATTTGACAAAAATGCTTGAGACATTATACAGACTATACATAATTCAACATTTATTGAGACGATTATTTACGATGGTGAAGCTAATTTATTGTAGCTACACGTATCTATGTAGATATGCACTTCTAAGTTTAAGAATCTAACTCTAACCCGTAAATGTTATATTAATAAATTCACGATAATTATGCATCATATAATGAACTTATGTCTCAAACTTCATTATAAAAATGCCATCTTGTCATATATTTTATTGTCAAAATGAATTGACAAATTAATACTGTAATTTATTTCACAAACCATAAATTCATGGAACAAATTACAAAAAAATGCGTTTCTTTGACATCTATAAAAATAAGCAATCCACTTAATGTTTTGACTTTAGTTCATGAAAAATTTCTCACATAAGGTAATATGTCATATGTAAAAACGTAAAAATGTAATAATAAAAGTAAACGCTTTGGATCTTTTAAAGTAAAATTGTATCTATTTTAATTTAGACAACTCAAAGAATCGTTTATTTTGTAAGATTCTAAGTATAATATATACCATGAATATAATTCACTACAATAGCAACGTATTACATATAGAATTTAATACTTTTTATAGTTTGTAGTAAAAATAATCAGGTTAAGTTGGTCTAAGAGTTATGTACAGCTATTGCTTATCGTTATTGCACACATAATATTTACATCATGCCATATAATAATATAATATCAAGTAAATGTTATGTTCAATGACGTTAGTACTATAAGAAGCACATATTTCATAGATTTGTTTTGTTTCCCTGATTAAATCTTACGGCTGGTATAAAACAGTACCCCGCCATTTCATTAACACCACATTCATTTCTTTAAACAGAAAAAATATTATTTTTAAATATATGGGCATCTAAAAAATATCTTTAAATTGAAGAAAATATTATATTTTTTGTTAAAAATTTAAATAATTTATAAAAGAAATACCAGAATATTTATATAATAATGATAATTGTGAGCTTATTAATATTTTCACAATTAAACTATGTTATTTTAATTCCACTATGCTTTTATAATTATTATAAAAAGTACAATGAAATTAACAAAAAGCACTTAATGTTTTTGGAACACTTACAGTTTTGAAATGGAGATTTTTTTATTAATTGTTATTTCTGCAAGTAAAGGTTTAAAAGAAAGAACAAAAAGTTTTTTTTTTTTGTAAAGAAGATGGATTGAAGTTCTGTTCAAAAAAATGAACATGGCTCTTAATAGTAAAATGGCAGGTAATTGCAAGGTAAGTGATGAGCTTCGGTAACATGTTGTAGGGTGGTTAATTGAGACGATTACACCATAGAGTAGAGAGTGGTACAAAACAGAGAGTATAGTGCAAATCCAGAGGGTGCTCTTATCAATCTTTTCTTGGCTTCCGTCTTGTAGGTAAATCAACAGAACAATAACAAAAAAAAACGAAATAAAAAACATCCATTTCTATTTAAAACAGCGTTACGATATACACCATAATATTGATAACATTACCTCACTTTAGCTTGGCGTCCATTTTCAATTAAGTCATTTTATTTAGGTCACTTTTTTTACCATGTGTATTATTTAGCGAGTAATGCAGTCCCATAGATTTAGCATTGTATCTTGATTAATTGTGTTTTTTTATAAGTATAATTTATTATTTTTTTATGCTGTTTATATATATATAGTTATGGTTTTGAATATCTATCGTTTTGAGTGAAATAAAAAATAATAAGTCATATGTTTTTATTTCATTAAACACCAATATAATCATTGTATATATTCTTTATAATAATATCATGCACTTTTTAATTATATCATATTTTATAACAATTAAATTTAGAAGCAACATCCAAATATAGGGGTTTTCTTGTAAAAGAGGAATATATCATAATCCTACTGTTTCTAGCATTGTGACAGAAGTAAATGAAATGTCTAAATCTCTTTATAAAACATAAAAAAAATACTTTTATATTCGATAGTAAATTGAAATCAAATATAAATAAAGATGTTGATGTATATTGTACTTTCAAATGAGGAAGTAATATTAAAAAACAACGAAAATAATCTGATAAAAGATTATATAACAGCTGCATTAAAAAATACTTTGAAAATTTATTTTTGAATATTTTTATAAAAAGCAATAACTTTGTCATATTTAAATCAGATATAATTTAAAATAAAACAGTTAAAATTTGTTTATAACCACTTGGTTTACAGTTTATTGACTACTAGTTTCGGTAACAACCTCTACCATCTTCAGGACAACACTTACAATTGTTACAGTTGTTACAGTTGTAGTGTTGTCCTGAAGATGGTAGAGGGTGCTACCGAAACTAGTAGACAGTAAACAGTAAAGCAAGTGGTTATAAATTTTTTTTAGTTGTTTTATTTTGGAATAACTTATAAATATTGTTTTTAAAATGTTCCATTTTTTTAAATGTTACTTATCTAAAAAAGGGGTCAAATAAGGAGGATATGCCTTAAAATGGCTTAAGACTATATATTTTAATTTAATATTATATTACAAAATAGGAACATGTATGATAATATTTAAGTTCAAACATTATTATCAATGCGTGTCCGTGTTAAGGATATGTTTATTTTATTTGTGGACAAAATTGTAATTCATTTATCGGCCACTTAAAAAATATTATTATTGAATCTTAAAAAATTTAATATTTTTGTAGAATTATTCAAACACAAGTCAATTGTTTTTATTAATGCAGTGTATATGTTTTAAGGTATATAATATAGCACAGATAAAGCATAACTCCTCCAAGTGTATTCTCATAAGTATCTAATGTAGAGAAATTGAGCGAAGCCGTCACGTTATAAAGATAGAAAATAGTTTAAAACTCATCAAGGGTACCTACATCCTTAATGGGGAATATAATTTGATACATTTCTTAGAGAAACAAATAATAATATATCCCATAATGTCGTCAACTATTTAAGTAATTTCAATTGAAAAATGTGACTATGATTGGTTTTTCTTATTTAAATTCATTCTAAGGAAAAAATAGTGAATTTAAAAAACAGACAACTGATTAAATAAGTGACAAATACATTATTTTACACATAATAATTATTATTATGCATTGAATAGGTACTTTTACACATGATGTTTCATTTTATATATTACTGTAAAAACAATTATATATAAAATAATACATTTTCTTTAATAAATTATCTGGTATTCTTAAATGTATCTTTTAAAAAATAAATTGTATTAGCTTGCAGTAATTGCCTTGCAAAAACATTTGTAAATGTACTTCTATGAATTTTATTTCATATTTTTAGGTTATACGTGATTTTTAATTCTCAAAACATAAATTGTATATCGAATTGACGTTATTTGATTTCACATATGTTATAGCAACGACTATCTATAATAATAATTAATAATATATCCTATTGATGTTCCAGATTGATATTATAATGTTGGTTATAACCATAAATAATATTTTACTCCCTCATTTGAAAACAATATTGAAAGAATAATAAATTCTTTTTTCGAACGCTATTTATGTTTTAAAACAAAAATATTAAAACAACTTTTTTGACAGTTGGAATAATGAAAAAAAACTAACATGTATAATAAATGATGAGGATGTAACAACAAAGATGCCAAAATCCCTATGACCAAATATTCTGTAAAAACTACTTTCTTTTATTTAGATTGTATTATATTACAATAAGAGTTATACAAATATTTCCTTATTTTTTTTTAATTTCGCAAGAAAAAAAATGTATTATCAATATAAAATGCTTGAATGATAAAAAATATATGTAGAAAATGATAAAAAAGGTGTTGATATAAAACATGGATTGAATTTTTTGACTGGCAACTATTTTGTTTTCAATGATATTGCCATGCTTAGGATTATGTCAAAAAATCAGTTAGGTATCTCAATGGGTTTTGTAACATCTCAGAGTAGGTATATATTTTTAAATCTCATAATAAAAATCACGTTTGTAATTTAAATGGCGATGCACAGAGAAAAGTTAAATTTAAAAATAAAGTGAAATACCTAAATTGGTCAAAAAAAACTATTTCATTGTTTTTTTAATAATATATTTTTTGAAGAATGTTTGGCCAGGGGGTTGTTATCCTAAAAATGTTTTATTTAATAATTCTTATGACATTATCGTAGGAAATTCGGATACAATGTCAACGCACCAAAATAATTTTATTAATTAAAATAAAAAACAGGGATACCAGTTGTTTAAGATGTAATCATTACGCATTTTTAGAATAAACACAAAAATAAAACACCAAAATGTCTAAGATTATAGATTTCAATACTATAAAGTGCACTTAATTAATGGCATTATTTGCAGCTCTATATACAGGCTTTGGTATTTAATGTGACAAATTTAACATTTTATTTTTAAATATAATTTACAACAAAAAAATTCAACGATAACTGACATATGAAAAACAAAAAAAAAGTTCTTTCAGATTAAAAAAAAAAAAAACGAATTTCTAATACATTGTGTAATTGTCTTGCATTTGTATTAGTTACAATTTTATGAACATTGAATGACAGTCGTAACACACACAGGCAAATGTAAGGTTTAGTGAGCCATTGATCTAAAAAATTTAAATTTAATAAAATTAAAAATATCCATATTCTTGTAAACTATTTATATGAGGTATTTTTTAAACCCCTTTTTCCCCATAATTTCATTTTTTTTACACTCCCCCCCTCCCTGTGTATATTATGTCACATTGATGGTCTTGTCACCTCCTCCCATTAAAAGTATAAAAAATATCAATATATTAAATTCATATTTATGTTTTAACATTAAATTTTCTTTGACTTTCGTTTCTATAGATGATATCATTTATGACCCCTTGTCATCATCATCAGCCTGTGTCCGTCCACTGTTGAACGTAGGCCTCCCGCATGAGTCTCCATCCTCTTCGATCCTCCGCCTTCCGCATCCAGGTCACTCCCGCTATTCTTCTTATATCGTCAGTCCATCTTGTAGGGGATCGGCCAATGCTTCGTTTGCCAGTTCTTGGGCGCCATTCCAATACTTTTCTTCCCCATCGACCGTCGTCTCTTCGACAGATATGACCTGCCCATTGCCACTTGAGTGTGCCTATTCGTTGGGTAGCATCCACTACTTGAGTTCTTCTGCGTATTTCCTCGTTTCGGATTCTATTTTTTAGCGACACTCCGAGCATGGATCTCTCCATAGCACGCTGGGTGACTTTTATTTTATGGGTAAGACTTGCTGTCAGATTCCACGTCTCTGCGCCATAAGTTAATACAGGGAGGATGCATTGGTTAAACGCCTTAGTTTTAAGGCATTGCGGAATTTTCGCTTTAAAAATGTACTTTAGTTTTCCAAATGCTGCCCATCCCAGTTGTATGCGCGTGTCGATTTCTTTTGAGAAGTTATTTCTCCCTAGTTGTACTACTTGTCCCAGATAGGTATAGTCGTTTACAACCTCTATTTCTGTTCCTCCAATGGAAATAGGATAAAAGGTCTGTGAAATATGACTATTAATCATGGCTTTTGTTTTATCCATGTTCATTTTCAGACCAATTTTGTTCGACGCTTCATTGAGGTCGTAGAGCATGTCTTGGAGCTTGTCAGGTGATTCGGCTATTAGCACTATGTCATCTGCAAATCGGAGGTGAGAAAAGACCCCTTGTCATATGATCCAAATTATAGGTTATTATTGATTTAAAATAATATTATTTGATCAAATTCTACTGTTTTTGAAAATATTCTCATTTTCATTGTTTACAAAAATATTTCTTTAATTTTGTCACATTAATTTCCGATCGCCTGGATATTATATATATATAATATATAGTTTAAAGTTTATTTATATTAAAATATACTATATCGAGTACCTAGTTAAGTAGTAATATAATAGTTTCTCGGAAAGGGAAACAAATACATTTAATAATGTAAAGAGAGTGCCAATCATCTACAGCTCTAAGTTCACATCTAAAATATAATATGCTTGGACAACGAGAATAGTTACTTTAGATTTAGAATTTACTACTTTTTTTAAACAAAAAGTACATATCATTTATATTTCCGATTTAATGTAGAAGTAATTCATTATTAAAAACACCACAGATACCACAAACTGCAAAATAAGAGAAAATAAATCAACTATCAACTAACGTCCTTCTTATTTCTTAAATATCACATAAAACAATGACAATTGAATTCACATTCATACCAAAGCTTCAGTTAATACTATCATTGGTTTTAGTTCATGTGAACCTGCACTAGAATCTTTGCATTTTACAAATTATCAAATATTGAATAAATGTAGATGGCAAACCGTTATACCAATACTCTTGTTCGAACTTTAAAATTGTGTCGACACCACGCTGACGGAGCATGCCAGCACAGTAACACTAAACGAACAAGGAGTCGTGATCCAGCCTTCGAGGTTCAAATTCCTTAACAAACTGCTCACAAACTACGATGCTATATCTCTTCCATCGACGATTAGTTTGAAAAACTAACAATTTATTATGCGTAAACTTTCTAATGCAAGACACTATTTAGACGTTGTATGGTGTTAGATTGCAACACGTTTTTTTGGCCCAATTTGACTCATATTCATAATAAAATACGTTTGTTACGGGGAATAAATGGACTAGGTAGAAGATGTGTCGAATTTTCAAGTTTTAACATAATTAAGTGTGGGTGCAGTGCATGTGTTGATTGTATTCAAATATAATCTAATTTGGGTTTAAATCTTACATCTCCCGTCAACTTTAATTCATTAGTGATTTTAACCGATTCTTAATTCAAACCAACTCCAATTACTTAGTTAAAACAATTCCTCAATCAAATGCTTGGCTTATAGTTGTGGCTTTCTTTTTATTTTCGCTTTATAATGCAGACTGAGGTGGTTGTGGTGTTAATAATATTGCTTCAATTCAGTATTATAACAGAAAATAAACCTTTTCATATTTGCATATTTCAAATATTTTCATTTTGCATTCTACTATCATATAACAATGTAGTTACAAAAGCATAAGAATAATGTTACAGAATGTGTTTAACTGGTAATTTAGTAATATTCATAGCCTTACATTAATAATAAGTAAATATCATTTTTATTATGTTTGATTGATAATTTAATTTTAATGATTAACGCATGTTTTTTTTATGTAGTTTTATAAAAATGGCAAATTTTACTATTATTTTTAAAAGCGTTTTATTATTTATATATATTTTTTATTAAATATTTCATCAACATTATTTAATTAATATTTACTTTAAATGATTATTTACTGACTTTTGATGATGTAAAATTAAAGAGTTTTATTATTTTTTTATGACCAGAAAATTATTATTTTCAGACTTAAAATAGTCGTAAGTGGCCAATTAATAGGTATAAATATATTTTTAAATTTGTTCTTATAAATAATGTTTTAAAATATTACAGCCACATTAGCATTGAATATTTGAAAATTATAATATTACATTTTTAAGCAATATGTTTTATAGTCTTAAATGTATTTTTAAGCAGTTTTTTAAATTAAATAAACTGGAAATCCAATATCACATAAATACATTTAGAACTAATATAAGAAATTTAAATATTTTTTTATTTAATTTCGAAATTTGCCAATATTTAAAATTAATACGAACATATAAATACTGACTTGTGGAATGATCAAAATAAAATATATTATTTGGTGATATTAGTGAAGTAACCTATGATTATTAAATAGTTTATTATTTTGAAAAACTATGTGTCTAAATACATTAAGGAATAGAGAAGAAGGGTAAAGAGAGAAAGGAATTTAAGGAATAGTTACAAAATATTTTCAAAATATTAACTTTAAGGAT
This sequence comes from Glossosoma conforme, assembly GCA_022606575.1. Lineage (NCBI taxonomy): Eukaryota > Metazoa > Arthropoda > Insecta > Trichoptera > Glossosomatidae > Glossosoma > Glossosoma conforme. Next base: position 1,301,912 of record JAGTXR010000088.1, read on the forward strand.
TAAATTGTTTTGTTCAATCGTGTATTTATGCCAAGCGTAATGTATTATCATATTATGTATATATTGATGTTAAGAACTATTGTATTTTAGATTAAAAATGCTTTTAAGACGTAAAGATATAATAGTTTAGTTAAAAATAGTCACTTTCATATATTATCTACTAATTTAAACACATCAGAGAATAGTGGCCAAGTGATTCAATCGTCGTTCACTTTTATTTCAATAATGATTTTAATACTCGAATATTACAAGAATCGCAATATTTTTTTAAAGAACACCTTACATAAGTTCTTAGGTTTTCAGGGCCAGATTTGTTATTGTGCCTTTTGGGTTAGGCGTGCGTGGCAAATAGTTTCGATCCAATATTTCAAAGACAAAGTGCATGACAAGGTCGTCACCCCTGAAGAAGACCCCTGCAATGGGTCGTCAGCCCTGAAGGAGACCCCTGCAATGGCGGTCGAAATATTAGATCGAAACAATTTGGCACACACGGCTTAACCCAAAAGCCACAATACCAGAAAACATTATAATTTTCAATTATAAGTAGTGAATATTTTTGGCATTTTTTTTAAGTATTAGATACAATCATGTCAATGGGAGGACAGTACATATTAATATTTAGACACATAAAAAACGTAATGTAAGGTTGTAATATATTTATTTTATAATCTATTTTTAAAATATAAATGTTTGGTTTAGTGTTTTTTAAAAATGTAATTTTTTTTACAATCGATAAATCTTGTTATTTTTTAATTTTTCGTATTTAGATGATTTATTTACGTAGTTTTGCTACTGGGCCATAGATGTTGCTATGCCTGGATGAATTTTTACGTAGACACTTCGGATAGCGGTGGGGTAATGTTTTTAACGGTCGTTTTTTTTTAAGTATTTGTTTAAAATATAGACGTCAGATGTTTGATATTTAGTTCTTAGATGTCGCTAGTGAGGGGGGAGCGCGTGGCGGCGAGGGCACTGGTAGTGGGAGATTGCACGCTGATGCGCCGGTGTTCAGCCAAAAAATTGTTTAATAGCAAACGCCGACCGGTCACCAACTCTGCGTGTTGCTGAAAAACGATCATCTGTCAACCGAGACGCTCTTCACACACGCCACTGCCTGACTTGTATGTTTTTTAACCTCCATCGGTCGCAATACGATCTGACAGAACAGCCAACGGTTTTTTTGACACCACTCTTTAGCTGGACGGATTAGCGCTCCTAAAATCATGACATCTTAACACGTTTCACGCTTCGTAGGTTGTTGTTGAAAAGGGCGCCCTGTAGTTACAGGTGACCTACGTTTTTTTTTTTCAAACAAACAGTCCCTGTACGCCAGCGGTTACATTTAAATGGATTTTTAACATTGAATGTGACCTTTATGGCGCCTCTGAGTCGAATGCATTAAAAACATTACGTTGGCGTTAAACGTGTTAATAGTGTGGCCTTCTGAACTCATCTATACAGTCCTTGGTGGTGGCCAATATGCATCTGCCTTACACCCCAAAAAAAAAACTTTGGATTCCCACAGTGATGGATGAAAAAAAGTTGATTTTGTATTACAATACTTTGTACCAATAAAAATATTTTTTTCAAAATCTTTTCTTGCATTTACAATTTTGCAATGTACCCAAAACGGGCAGGTCAAAAGAAGATCCACCAGTTTAAAGTGATATCGTAGTTATGGCAATTTAAAGTTGCGTATCTGTCAGGCTCTTTGCTACCGACCGAAGGCGCCAAAATATTGCAACCGATTGAGGGTCAAAGAAAAAAAAACGTAAAAAAAGTGACACACTACATCATTCCGTATCCGCTCCATATAAAAAAAAATGCTGCCATTCAGTTCTGTCAGCTGCCACTCTCTCAAGACATTTTTGCACCCGGAGGTTTATCTAGGAACATATAAAGTTCAGGTTGACCTCCAGGACAGCAGCTCATGGACTTGAAGAGATGGCAGCTGCAGTATCCGAGACATATTTTTTTTATCAATTTTTTTGTTTATCAAATCTTTGGGAGGACATCGGATAACTAGCCTGACACCCACGGGGTTTGGACCACATGGTCCTTAGGGGCGGATCAACTCAATGTTTGTTATTATTTTGTCAATTAACAAAAAAAAATACAGACTAACTACAATAAGAATTTAATTAATCTAAACTAATTAATCATTATGAGATAATATTACGAAAGTAGTAAATATATATTCAGATAATTATTAAATATTATATATATTGGAATTTACATATTTTTTATGGGGATAATAAATATTTGTATCTTATATTAATAGAGATATGTATAGACATGGCAAGAAAAGACAAAGTGAACTGTCTACGGTGTTGAAGACTGTTTGTAACCACTTTAAGAATCTAAAACCCTCACTTTTATTTAAAATAAGAAACCTTTTTAAACATCTCTGATTGTAAATATTTATTTATTTATTTACCTTGTTTTCACATGGATCACGTAACAAAAAGTTCTCTATTAGGAGACTGCAGTTTCGACTAACTCGTAGTCTTTCTCAATCCTTCTCTAGTTAAGAGATAACTGAGCTGCATTGTACTTATAAGTGGTGTAACACATTTTTGTAGGAGAGGGGGTGGGGGTGTGTCTACAAAAATGTGTTACACCACTTATAAGTACAATGCAGCTCAGTTATCTCTTAACTAGAGAAGGATTGAGAAAGACTACGAGTTAGTCGAAACTGCAGTCTCCTAATAGAGAACTTTTGTTACGTGATCCATGTGAAAACAAGGTAAATAAATAAATAAATATTTATAATTTATTATGGATCTCAAAGTGAATGCTCAAAACATTGAAAATATCTCTGATTGTATTTATTTCTAATATTACTTTAAGAGCAAATGCATCGTCAACTATACGCTTTGTTATTTTTGTTATAATTTTTAAGCTAATAATAACATTTAACTTTACACATAAATAAAGTACAGCTACTATTAAATAAAAATATTTTAAAATTGTAAATTTGTCTGCTTATAAATATTACAACTTAAAATTGTTAACTCAACACTTTTAGTTTTTAAATTCATTAAAATATAATGTTGTGTACCCGTATTTATAACTTGGGGGGTGTACAATATTTTTTTTTTAAATTCGGGAAACTTTAGCAAGAACTAGAAACACTAGAATATTTGCAATAGACAATAAATCAGAAATGGAAAAGTTTCAAAGAGAAATTACCAAAGATCAGAGAGATAGATCAAAACTAGTAAATAAGTAACACCTACAAGTTTAATATTTCTACAAAAATGTGTCAAGTAAATTTCATCTTTAAAAAAAAATATCTGGGCTTTATAATTTATTTCAATATAATAAATTTAAGTTGCCATATATATTTAAAAATATTGAAAGGAAATTTTATTGCGTATACATGGCAACACAGATAATCTTATATTCAAATAACTCATAAAGCTGAGATATGCTTACAGATGCAGATTTACTTTTTATCGTAAGTAAGAAATATCATTCAATCTTATAAAATACTCTAATTTAATTGTAGAATTATAAAACCGATGTATAAAATGTAGTTGATTTCTAGTAAATGGATGGACTCATGCCAATATATAAAAAGGATTACTTATTCATAGGATATTTCTAATAAACCTAACTTATTTTACAGTTGCATATTATAATATGGCTTTGTTATAATCTATGTTGAGTAGAAATTTAAGTGCATCCAGTAGAAAAAATAACAGATTATACTCGATACCTGATACCTTATCACCCCACAATGAAAAAGATTTATTTTTAAATTATTGAAAAAGTGCAGAAAAAGAAGTAGTATTCATCATTTAAAATTTAAATAATTTTTAGAATATTAAAGCGAAAAATTATTAAACTAAATAAACTGTTGCAACTAACTTATTTTGTGCATATCCAATTTTTTATCGTGCTAAAAAATGGTTCCGCTGCATTTTGTCCCCAGACAATTCGTTTTACGACTCATCGGTAACGACGTGGGGCGCACTGGACGTCTGGTGCATGGGACATTTGGTGCATGAGACAACTGGTACATTGGATGTCTCGCTTACCTAACTTAACCTAAGTTATTTCGTTACTGAGACCTATAAAATCACTGAATAAATCCTTAGGTGAGGTTAGCGAGACAGCTAGTGCACCAGTTGTCCCGTGCGCCAAATGTATCGTGCACCAGACGTCCAGTGTACCCCCACATAGTTACCGATGAGTCGTTGAACGAATTGTCTGGGGACGATAGGTCGTGACACCTAAAAAAATTACCATTGTATAGGTATATTCCAAAACCACTGAATCCCTTTATCTACCTTAATAAACTGAAGTAATAGATTAAATTATTTTAAATATAATATTATAGATATGAAAAATTTATAAATAAATTAAATAATTAATAAATTGTCCTATTAATATTGCATATATTAATAGTGTTATTTTTTTATCAATTTTTAAATAAATAAAAAATAAATATAATAGTATGTTAAAAATATAATACTTAATTATTAAGTGCAATAAATATACTTAAAAAATTAATGAACATGCTTTTTTTATAAAAAAAATAATGAAATAGTATACCTACAGCATTCATTTCTTACAACTAGAAAGTCGGCAGTTCTAGTTGAAGTTTTAGTGATTAAATATTAAATAATTGTGTTACTTAACCTTTTTTATTTCAAGATAACCATTTTGAACTGATTTAACAATAATTTGCAACATGTTAAATAAATTACAATAGTTTGATTGACGAACGACGACCAGTACCGGTTTTAGATCCTGCGGGGCCCGGGGGCAATTTTTTTCTAGCGCCCGATATTGTTATTTAAAAAATCTAAGAAAGATTGGTTGCCCTCGGCGCCCCTAGCTTATTTGACGCCTTGGGGCACAGACCCACTTCGCCACTCCCTAAAACCGGCACTGAAGATGACGATGACGAAAGTAAACACCTTAGTAGAAACTTGCGGATTTCATAAAGCATAATAAAATATACTCAAAGGATTTTATAAATTAAATGAAATATATATAGCAACTATAAATATAGCGTAAACTTATAATACTTCAGTCAGTAAAAATATATATATATATATAAGTGAGTTACATATTATGAGCATTGACTATTCACGTTTATATCTACACCTTATTTGGGTTCCGCCGCATTACGTTCCCAGACAATTCGTTTAACGGCTCATCGGCAACTACGCTGGGCGCACTGGATGTCTGGTGTACATTTGGTGCATGGATCAACTGGTGCACTGAATGTCTTGCTAACGTAACCTAATCAATAGATAATCCAGAGATCAATAGATCTCCTAACGAAATAACTTAGATTAGGTTAGCGAGACATTCAGTGCAACAGTTGCCCCGTGCACCAGACGTCCAGTGAGTCCCACGTAGTTACCGATGAGTCGCTGAACAAATTGTCTGGGAACAATGTCGAGAGACCCCTTATTTGTCGTAGCACATTTACTAAAATGTTTGTTTTTTCTTAATCCGTAATGTTGTGGGTTGTAACTTTTTTATGAACATGAAAAATACTCGGCGAATTTAGATAAGTTTATATAAATGCACAGTTAAGCATTTTGTTAATCGAATACATCCTTATAATAAAAAATATTATTTCAATGTACAGTGGTAACTTGACATACGAGTGCCCCAACGTGCCCCGAGATACAAACCGTCGAGCGAGTGATTTTTGGCTTTGAATTACGAGTAAAATTTGAGATACGAGCAATCCCCCGGCCTCGGTCAGAGAATTAGTTATCAGTGTGCTCTCGCTGTCAAAGAATCTTTGATAAGTTGTGCTCGCATTTTGTGACTTTTGGGAAATTTGCTTTTAAATACGAGTAATTTGAAATACGAGCAAGGTAGCGGAACGAATTAAACTCGTATGTCGAGGTACCACTGTAAATATAAATATTTGAATTCACTTCACTAATACTTGTTATTAATCATGAAATTGTACACATAAAACTATGTACATAATTATTTTTACTGGTTTTTTAGTTTAAACGTCTTCTGTGTAGATTTCATATATAAAACCATTGTTTTATATTTCCAGTATAAAAGGATGATATAATATACATTATTTATCATACCTAATAATAAAAATAAAAAATCATATTTTTGTAACATGTTGGTTTTTATTTTATAAATGAGCATTTTGTTAAAGAAAAATAAACAGAGAAAACATACTTTTATAAAATTATCATAATCATGTATTAGTAAGAATTCAGTGACTTGTACATCTTAAATATTAGAGTTTGTTTAATTTATTTTTTAACTGAATTAAAGGAATTAAAAGAAACTGAACAAGTATGCAATATTCTTATAAATTAACCATTCAAAATAATTCTATTTTTGGCACTTTTAAGTACGAAATAATATAAAAAAATAACAACCAATAATCAACTTATCAATTATTTTTATTAAATTAATTTACATACAGATTTAACAAATTATAAATTATATCATTTATCAACACATACTATTTTAATTGTTTAAATTAATATTCTATTAAATACTGCCAGTTTGAATATGTTCAAGTGTGGACAAAAGAATCGGCGAAAAATGTGTACTTCTTCTAGTAAAATATCTAGTTTTGATAATGTTTTTATATTAAATCTTGTAGAAAAGTGCCAAAAATTGCGGTAAAATATAAACCAATCGTAATAAAAGGACATGTTTATAACTGTGTGGTGTGTTTTTTATGTTTGGGTAGAAAAAATGGGTGATATTCAAATGTTCTAAAATAAATAATATTCCAAACAAAAGCGGTCTGTAAGTAGGGTTATTATATAATATATACAAACGTAATAAAACACATTTTATGATCTAAGTTAATTTGAGAAAGAAAAAAAACTGCAAGGTGCACAATTCAAAAATAAGCCATATTTATACACTAGTTATTTTAAAAATATTTTTTCATTAAAAATCACTATAATGCAAGTGTGTTGTGAAATGTGATAACTATATAGCAAATGCACTTTATTTTTCATAAAATAAATAGCAAAAAATAACTAAAATGCTGTAAAGTGTTTAAATTTTTAATTTGAGTTTGAAAATGTTTTTATATGCACAGAAATTATTGTTAACGTCAAAAACAATTGTGTAGGATTTGATAATCCAAACATTTAAATAAATGAAAGATAATTTATTGCTTCGTTGTAAGCAATTGTGAATATACAAGCAAATTAAAAAAATGTAAAATTAATTAATATTGAAAAGGATTATGGCCACCACAAATAAATGAAAAGTTTTCCAAAAAGATTAATTAAACCTCAATTTTTAAAAATATTTAGATATGCTAATAAAAGTGAAATAAATATTATTATCTCATAATATCTAAATACAAAATTATAATTAAGAAATAAAGGTTTATGTATAATGTATTTTTGACTTTTTATATAATTCATTTTGTTATTTTAAAACAGTGAAAAGCAAAACAACAAAAAAATCATGCAAAAATATGTGTTTCTGAAATAAATCAATTTTATTCATTGCTTTATTTCAGTAAGTTATTTGTTATACTGTCAAATATTATTGTTACCTTATTTACACCGGAGTTGAACAACGTTTATAAAAAAACAATAGTTGTAGCATAAAAAAAAAGTTAAGCATTATTCAGGGATATACCATTAAATTTGTTTATTTAAGATGTAAACAAAAACAAAACAAAAAAGGAATATTCTTAATAAAATAACACCAAAGTTTCATACTTCAAGCATTCTTCAAACACTCACATTATTTGTAACCATATAATGTAATAATTTATATTTAAACTCAGGGCTATAATTCCCACAACCGTCGTTTGACTAAGTTTAAAAATATGTTTCCTACTGCGAAGGTTTTTTTTCCATCGCCTAACAAAATGTATGTTTTAAATTCCTAACATTGTATGTATTTACAACTCAGTTGTAAATTAAAAGTAGACAAATTTACTATGCGAAACACTCTGAAAATTATTATTAACCCATAATGGAGAAGCATTGACGATTTATTGTACTGTGGATAATGTTTAAAATTTTCTTTGTCTTTAAAAATATGACATTAAAAATATCTTCATATAAATGTGCATTGCGAAAATAGATATATTTAGTCCATATAAACAGCAGATCTGTTATGCCCCAAGCCAATTGTTAAGAAATATCAGGAGCATGCGCTTCATCTCACTCGCTCGAATGTACGTTCACAAGAGTTAGTGAAGGATAGATTGCTTTGTGGCAACACTATACGGACACGCCACTAAGCACGAGGGCTAAGACCTGTCAGTCCCCAGAACCCGGCACGTCAAGACACGTTACAGTCCTTGATACATAAAGGCCCCACGAACTACCGACGAATCTCGACGTTACATCGCTTCCACGGAAGATTAGTTGGCAGAACTAACAGTGGTGACTCTTTACGTGTCAAAAAATTTATTTCTCAATTTGAACAATAACCCTAACAATTATATGTTATTTTATGAACTTGATGAATTTGTATGCAAACTTTTGTCAAACACTGATTATATCTCGATTCTCTTACAAAAACGAATACTTTTGTCATCAATTCCGGTAGATATTAAATCATTTAACAAGAAAACAAATCAAAAATAATGTACATTGAACATTTCTTTTTGTAATTTAACCACATAATTGTTTTTTTATGCCATTGCATTTTTTTTTAATGCAATGTAACCAAAAATAATACTTTCAACTCTTTTTTCTCTGAATATTGATATATTTCATATAAGTAAATACTTATCAATGGAGAAACTGTAATATTTGCAGAATCATATTTATAACATGTTTTATAAATATACTTATTAATTAATTACTATTATTATAATATGTAATCTAATTTGATTAAATAAATAAAATATTAAATATATATATACGTATAGTCCGAAGTGCTATGATCAAAATAAGTATAGTTAATATGATTATGATATATGTTTAATGATTAATATTAAATTATGATTATGTTAATTGAACAAAATAAAATCTTAAATTTCTATTGTTTTTTAAGTACAAACAAATCCGTTTATTAAAAGAAAAATATTAATTGCAAAACTTAAATTAATTATTAATTCAATAAAAAATATATCTCAAGCCGTACTTTCATAATGTAACATTAAAACAATTGACTTAAGATCGTGTTAAATGTGTGACAAACTACATAACGAAGAACCGCAAGTATGTAATAAAAATAATACTTGATAATTAAATGAGCCATCTGTATATTTTTAAGTATTTTTTTAGCGAAGAAACAAACCTATTTTAGTTACAGTTATTTTTTCTTGTTTATACACATATTATGTATTTACAATTGTTTACACCTGCCTACTTTATTATGATATTTATATCGACGACACCTCACATTCATTTTTGGATGTAACTCTCACTAATTATATATTTTAGACGTGAATTATAGCAAATTAAAGTAGGCAGACGTATCGTAAATGTACTTTAAAATTAAATAATGTGACACAAATGAGAGAAAAATAATGCTTTTTTTATATATTAAGTACCTTATACGAAATGGTTCAACAATGTTTTACAATATAATATATATTTATAAATTACTTATTACTCTATAACAAACGAACTTTTATCTGCAATTTAGTGACATCCAAATAAACAATATTTTTTTATCGTTTTATTTTGGGTCACATTTTTTCATTTCTTTTTTTTTGGTGTTTTTTTTGTCACAATGATTAATAATCTTATTTATTTTTCCACGTCTATCCAAAACCATTGTTAATCATGCTCTAGTCACCAATCAAAACCGCCATGTGAAATAAAAGCACCTCACTATTACAAACCAATAATTTACACATCATTTTTAAAACAATTTGTTGTAGTTAAACAAAATGGTGTAAACGGGGATCAAGACACTATATCTATTATTGAAGCAGATCTCTTTTTATTTTGTTTTCTAAATATATCACAAAATATTGATATTTAAATTCATGTATACTCATTGCTACCTTTCAAAAATATGGTACTCTTTAAAACGTTTTGTCTTTATATTTCTATGTATATGTCAATGATTTAAATTTACTACTTAAATAAATATTTTGATAAACTCTTATCTGATTTTCCGGTAATTTTAATCAATTAATTAATTTCCTGTTTTTGTTTTTCTTTTTGTTTCATAATTCCGTACCTAAACGTCGGATATTTTAACCTTCAATAACATCTTTAGGTTTGCAACTCAAACATGGCAACACCAGAAGTGCGGCTTTCTTCAATTGGCAAACCTGAACGATTTAATACATTATGCACATTATTTTTAAATGTCGTCACTGTATAAACAATGGATTTCTAATATACCGATTCAAAGTGTCAATTTCTATGTGATAGTATCAAATTTACATAGAGTGTGAGCTTTTTTATCTTTAAAAATAAATTTATATAATTCGGCATGACTCTTTTTTCTGATTTTTAAGCGGCTAGCTTTTTCTAAAGCGGAATATTCTTAAATAATCTATGGAGTTAGTCGTATTTGATTAAAGTTCAAAACAAGTTTTAAATAAACCCATAGAAACACAACTTTCACCAACTATAACCCAACAAAAAATTAAAGGCGTCAGCGTGCATTTCTTAATATTAACAAAAAAAAATTATAATAAAAATGGGTGCAGCAAATTATTTGAAAAAATAAATAAAATATTAATTTAGACTGTTTTGTTTTAGTTTCAAATAGGATTCGTCACCCATTTTTAATATATAGTGGAATAAAAAATTAATATATTATATATATATGCGGCAGCTGATAATAGAAAATTCATAATAATTATGCTTTATTTATGTAGAAATATATTTATTTTTTTCTTATATTTTTAAGTTGCAAATTAAATGAACAAATTTGTTAAATATTGCGATGACTATCATGTGCTGCCGTATACCAAATTGAATAATATACTTTAGATAAATACATAAAGTTGTAATACATAGACAATAAAATATATATATATTATAGACGGTTCTGGAAAGAAGACAGAGATTGAGATGAGAAGATTGAGGACAGATTGACAACAGTTCTGGCGAAGTTGCAAGGCTGCGAAACAAAGACAATACAGTGAACACAAATCTGGCAACATTCAGGAAAAACGTTTGTCTATGGTCAATTAACTTTTTAAATTCACAAAAACAAAATTAACAATTATTCCATTTCATAATAATAATAACGATGCCATCAAATAAAGTGATGATTTTAGAGAATCTTTTTGACAGTAGTTAAAATTGTAAGCTTTTGGTGAAAAATTTAGTATTTGAAATACACGTTTTTTTTGTTAATACGGCTGTTCCCAAATGTTGCAGAAATAATGCAACACATACATTAGAGCAATAAGTAGACAGGCGACACACCACCCGATGCAAAAATGCTGTAAGAGAAAAAAGAAATAGTGGCAAAATGTGTAGACCAAAAGCCAAAATATATACCAATTGATGCTTTCAATAATACAGAAGAATCATAATTATTTTTTAAAGATCTATGTTATTCATTGTGTCAGAACATTAGAAAGATATCATTACTTAAATGAGCATTAAAATCAAATAAATATGAGTTGTATGAATTTTATGTAAAGTATAGTGGTAAAAAAATGATTTTTTAATACAACTCAAACTCTAATCTGTGTAAAATTCAATAAGTTTTATTGCAGTGTTTGATTGGGTCTTTTTCTGTAATATTGAACGCATCGGATGTAGAACCCCAAAAGTATTTAGACGGATTTTCAGAGACAGCATCCAAATGTGACGACAAACGGCTGACAAGCGATCAAGTAGACAGTGAACACAAACCCGAGAAGGACAGCGGGGCAGGGATGTAGAACACGGGGAAGTAAAGTGTGGTAGAGTCAACGTGAAAGGTAGAGAAGTAGTAAGTGGATGATAGACATTGATGACATGTTAAAAAACTGCAAAATAACTTCCAGTGTGACCAGGTGTGTTATTTGTTTTTTTTATTACTTTTTTGGCTTTTGATTCAAATTTAAGTTGCATTTCCAAGCTAACATTTATTTAGATCAGATTTGTGAAAAAATACGTATTTCTATTGTTTATGTTTAATTATATTGCAAATTTTAAGGATGGTTGACGGCTTCAACTATAATGATGATCCACCAATGTTATTAGACTACATCTCTATGTGGATGGGTGGTATTTACGGCTTTGTGTACCTGCAATTTTTAATTGAGGATCGATTCACACCAACTGTGTGTATTTATAGCTTATAAATTGAATAAAAATCATTTATATTTTAAGCTTCATCAGGGACCGAACCCGGGATCGATTTTTGGTATGCAATACAAAGCTTTTGATAAGCAAAGTTCTGAGCCATACTCCTTGGCAAATATGTCGTTAAATGCATTGTGTAGCATTGAAACACCTTATATTTATATATTTTTTGTTATTTCATATTATTCGTGATAAATTTGTATATTCCATTGTGGGTATAACTCATTTCATTATCATTACTGTTGAATGCAGGCTTGTCTTTATTATAGTAGATGGCTTTATCAGTTATTTAGAAGTTTTACAGAGGAGTTTAATTGAAAGAGCTGTTGCTAAGGTATCTCAAACAATTCTACTTTTATCTGAAATTTCGTTATGTGTGGACTGCAGTCCAATTAAAAATTCGGCACCAGTTTTTATAACTTTATAATCGATTTAATAATTTAAAATATGTACTTAACATTTATCTATCACAGCAGGATAAATAATGTAATATACGAAATCGACAAAAGAAAAATCATATCTTTATATGTAAAAAAATCTGTATTTTTTTTTATGAAGAATAATCAAGTCTCGGTGTATTTTTTTGATAAATTTTAATGTTTATAATATGGTATAATAATTGATTAGTATTCTTATGAAGTATGTATGGTAAATTATTTTGCAGCAGTTTAACATTATGAGTATATAATATTATAAAATTCATTTGCTATGATTTTTTAATAAAATTTTACATTAAAATAGTGAATCGGCACTCAGGTAAATATTATATTTATACATACAGGAAGCTGTATGAATAAAACCGTCAGTTTTTTTTGCGCTCCCCGTATTTGATTGTACAAACATAGCAAATGATTTGTTACTAGAGCACGTAGAGTGGAAAGAATATTCATAAAGAAATAAAAGAAGAAATTAAAATAAAACAGATAAAAGTTCCGATAGATCTAGTTTGGAAATAAATGCAATTTTTACATTATTTTTACTTTGAGAAACATTTTAATTGAGAAGTATCTTAATCTATAAAAAGTATATATAATAGAGATTAGAATAGACAAAGCGAGAATAATAATAATGTATATTTATATAATTATTAAATGCATAAATTATTTTTATACATTGGTTGTATTTTAATTGTATTATCGATTATTATATGAAAAGCTATACATATTTATTGTGTATATTATATAAATAGGCGTATAAGCTTATAATGTAAGAAAATAAAGCAATTTGTGAGGATTAGTCAAAAGTTGTGAGAGTTGTAAGTTTTAAACGCAAAGTGAGTTATAATATAGTGCCAAAAAAGTGCCATTATTTTATATTTTTTATATCATGTATAAAAAAAAGTCAACAACCGTAGTTTATATAGTATTCTATTGATAATATTAAGTATGTATTTATGTTTTTTTTTTTCATTTATTTTTCTACAAATATATTGCAAAATACACACTTTTAATGAGTAGCATTACAAACTTTTTGGCGCCATTTTTTAAATTTTATCCACTGTGTTACCCTATTTAAAAAAACCTGCACATGTCCGATAATTACAAATAAATGTAAAAAAATAAATATAATAATATTTTTGTGATTATATTTGATGTGCATAAATTATGTAGTCAATAAAAAGAAATAATCAGACGAAATACAAATTACACACAATTGAATTCTACGAAAATGGCGCCAACGTTTTTTTTTTTAAATAAAGAAAAAATATTAATTAATAATAAATTAATGTGTGATGTGTTTCAATGATCAGTGTATTTGTATGATTGGTGTGGCAAGTAATGTAAAATCGTTTGAATTTTTTTTATTTTTTTTGATGATGTGGGGAATAATTAAAAATAACATGGCAACATTGAAAAAGGTACAGATTGGATTCATTATTTGTTATACCAAGATAAACAAAAATAATACTTGATAGTAGATTATTTATTTTAAATTAAGGTTACGTTTTTTAAAAATAATTTCAGGATTTACTGCTTAAATCGATATGGTAATATCTTTATTAATTATAAAAATGTAACCCAAGTCAATTAATACATTTTAAATGAGAAAAAATGTAAATAAACTAAATTTAGCTAATTAGTAGCTACTTTGATTTTGCTGTGAAAGTCGTGATCAAAGTATGAAAAAAGAAGGCATTTTTAACTGTAAAATGGTAAACCTAGCAAAGAGGAATGCTACTAAGTAGCAATATCTGTCATTTATAATTGATTTTTTAAAGCACGATAAACTGTATCCCGAAAATGAAGCCAAATTCTGTACCTTTTGAGTTGCAAATCAATAAATAATGAATCGGGCGGATCGCATGTTTCGAAATAATCTCCAAGGTTCAGGGAATCGACTATCAACATCCACGATAAAAGACACCAAACAGATATGGAAATAATTCAACGATAAATTAAGCCATCAAACATTTTTTTTGACAGAAGATATTGTTATTTTAAGCTGAGGTCAATCGCACGCTTAATATTATATTTCGATCTCCCAAATCTGTTATTATTATATTATCTTTCTGGTCTTTTCCTGGACCTGCAATGGCGGTCGAAATATTGGTGCTAGAAAATTCGCCATTCATGCCTAAACCCAAAAGCCACAAAACCAAATTTGGCCGTGAAAACCTAAGATGTCATTATTGATTATTTTTTGGGATTGGCAAAATTCATATCGGTTTGGTGTCTTTTTTTTTGGATCGGATGGTAGATTTAGATGGGGGTTTCAGTGCGCTGTCCGGCCCTCTTGGGGGGCGCGAGGAACCTGCCCGCGAGGCGCGTCTGCTGCCCCGGGGAGACAACGCCGTCTGTCTCCGAGTCGATGTAGTCAATGTCCTGCGGCAAGCGCGACGGACGCAGCAGAAACATGGCGCCGCGGCCGGAGGTGCTGTGGGCGCTGTGCACGCTGAGCCGCTCCTCGAGGTCCTCGAGGCGGGACTTGAAGGCGCGCACTACTCTTAACTGAAATGTGAACACAACAATCTCGAATGCTGTCGCCGCCCGCCGTGCGAGAGACGCCGCCCTTCGCCAGCCCCGCCGCTCGCCGCTATTCTCATCCTTGGCTTTGGAATGCACAAAAGCAACCGATGAAAAAAAATATACAAAAAAAGATTGACACGAAAGTATAAAAAACCTTTATCTAATTGTATACTCGATAGCCCTGACAACGCAATGTCGTAACCCAATACATTTAACCCTCCTATAACGTTTTCATATTATCGGATCATTAAACGGATGCTCATAAAGCCAGGGAAATTTAGTCTTCAGAAACGATTCAACCCAAAATAACATAAAATAAGACCGTTATATGAAAAATCGCCAGTCTTAGAAAATTCTACCGAGCGTTATAGAAGGATTAACTGTATTATAAAAGTTAAGTTTTTGCATATTTTGTAATTTGACAACCCTTTTTTATTTCCAATTTTAACTAGAACCATAACGTAAGCCTAGTTGCAAGAACACATATCATCCATAAGAGTTACTATTTAGTAGCCAAAATGAAATTTACTATCCTTTGTAAACTTAAATATTTCTTTTCACATTATCTGTTTACACACATCTTAATTAAATACACGATTAAAAACGAATCCTATCGTTGAAGCTACATTTTCTTACAGTTAGTGTTACGATAAATTCACATTATCGAATGTAGATTCATGTTAATAGTCAACTGTTGTAACAGAAAACTAAACTGAATCAAAAAATTACGATTATTTAAATTCCATATTCGATAACCCTTCTGAATTATCGAATTTTCTATTTCTGCAACTGTAACGTTTCAGTTGTAGAAATTGCTTGAGAATTTATTAAGCTTCAACTGTCTAGTAAAATTAAGCTGCATGTATGACTATGTGCATAAATTATGATCTGCACTGGGCGCATTTTTATTATCATATAACATAAAATACACTTATATTATATTCCACAATGGAAAATCACGATTGAGAGGTTACAACTAGACAACTGTAAAATGTAGATTAAATTGCCTATCTACAAGCCATTAGATTTTATAATAGTTACTAATATTGTATAGAAATATCAATTTGTAAAGACACAAAAAATTAAATATCTCATATAAGAAAATGTTTATACAAACATGTTTCAAGATATACTCCTATATAGTACAATTTGATTTAAAATCACCGATTTTCAAATATACGCTTTGAAGCTTTTGAATTCATCAATACTTTAGGGATAAATTGGCTTTAGGCATATTTGAATGTTATCAGTTATCCAATGATGACCTTTCATCATGAATAATTTTTTAAAAATTAAAGGTAGAAACTGGTTATAGCCGTAAAAGGGATATAGAGAAAAACGTGATAGTGTAGTGTATGTGTGAGGTTGAGAAAACCATAGAAAGAGATTCTCTAACAGTGAAAACAAAAAACAACTGTGAAAAAAGTAATATTGTTTTTTTTTTAATTACACCACACTTTATAAAATACCCCTAAATAAACGTTTCATGGTGTTTCGTATTTTAGAACTTTTAAAGTCATCCCTAAAATATTTTTTTAACGAATTCGTGGATTGTTTTATATTTGTTCACTGCCTGCAAAATCATTGAAATTGAACGTATTTTATTTTGAAATAATAATTAATCGACTTAAGCAAGCAATTATTTATGCTTTCTGTAAATATGTATATATATATATATGTATGTATATAAAAACGATTATAGTATCTGTGAAATAATTGCACTTAAAAGTTAAAAAGTATTTTAAATAAGATAAACAGACATCTTGGATCAATGCCAAAATAAGAATTGATTTTTTGTTTAATACAATACGAATATTTTAGTAGTTTTGCCTAAATCAAATCAACAGTATATATTTTCATATAAATATAATTTGAAGATTTCAAGAACTAACATTTATTTTTATTTTTTATGTAAGCACGTACAGGAAAATACCGACAGACAGTGATGTTGAAGTCATATCTGTGGATTCTATGATGCTTACCATGGCACATATGGTTAAGCGCTGCACGTAGAGTGTTGATCTGCCAACGTCATAGACTAAAGCCCGACATTCACGCATCGTCCTTATTATTACAGGAATTTACAAAGAATGGGTGGAATTGACGGGAGGGCTTTCGTCTACCACCAATTTTGAATTATAGGCTATGACTGACATTATAAGGGTAAGGGATCAAATTCACAGCAATAGCTCTAAGAAATCGAATATTTTTTTATTTTTTTTAATCTCCGATGGGGATCAAACCCACGACCTTTGGCTTGCCGAGCAAAAGCTTTGACCATTGAGCTATACCCTCCGGCACACATACATAATTTCATAAAGTTTTGAAGTTGACTTTTAAAATTAATATTTAATTTATTATTGCTTTATTTATTAAAAGTAAGGATATCGCCTAAAATTTATGATAACTGTACATTATTAGACCTTCATAATTATTTCCTATTAATGGAATGTCTGGTGACACACAAATCTAAAGGGTTTTCAATTGGTCTGTTAATGCGCGATTCATATGTTTTAGAATGACATATTATTCATAATTATCTTTTTGAAAAATGTGATACCATATATTTTAATTTAAAATCATTTGTTATATATGAATATACTGATATAGGCAGTTGTGATCGGCCCGGGGCTTGAAAGCATGTAGCTCCGCCCGAACCGAAAGTTTGTCAAGTTTATCGAAAATATATGTTTCTGAAAAAGTCTTTGTGTTGCTCATCTGCTCCTTATCTGTCCACCACGTGTCCTATTAACGATCCCGGCGATGTGAAGTCGTCTTTCTTGGAGTAAAGGGGATGTTAATACGTATATTGACAAGAAAAGACTAAAGGCCTTTGAGATGTGGTCTTACAGAAGAATTCTCGGAATTTTCTGGAGAGACCACGTCACTAACAATGAAGTTCTCAGCATAATCAAGGCAGATAGGCACCTAGTAAGAACCATCTCAGAGAGGCGATCGGTCACATCATGCGCCACGATGGTCTTCTTCACGACATTGTGGAAGAAACGGTTGAGGGCAGAAACTGCAGAGGGCGCCCTAGACGGGAGTATTTGCAGAAAGTGTTCGAGGACAAGAGTCGCAGATCTTATGCTAAGCTAAAGAGACTTGCAGAAGATCGACAAGAGTGGAGATCGAGATGGAAGACTTAGATGCTGCAAACCAATGCACCGAATTGACACTACGAAGAAGAATATCCGTATTATATATGTATTTAATAAATATCTAATCTCTTTGATACTCCAAGTGCTAAATACGCACCTCTGACAATATTTTACGTAAAAAATATTTTTTCACCTTTATAATTACGATAATTCAATTAGTTCCAGGTATTGACCATCATTTTTAATATAATCAAATTATATTAATCTTCACAACTTTTCATACATTCTTACACTTAAAACTTTTCAATATGTGATGACAATTATTCATACCATTCTTATGATCACACATTCATTTTCAAAAGAAATAAATAATAAATAAACTAAAAAATTTAATTAAAATAAAAAAAAAAGGCATGAAAAATAAACAGTTAAATAAATATATATTTAATAATTATAGATAATATTATATAACAGACTAGAGTCTCCAATGTATGGGTTATGTATAGAACTATTTAAAAGTTAGAATTGATAGATTTTACTAAACTAGCCATTTTTATTTTAAATATTCAAATAAAACTGGGTGATGCTTTTTTTATTCTTGGAAAGCATTCGGAATTTTTTTGAGAAAACCTGTAATAGACAATATTTTCTCGGTGGACATGTTTTCAAATTGATATAATTTCAGAGACAACAAAATAATGCGACACTGATGTAGCTAAAAGAGAACCCCATGCGAGAAAAAAACATTTTTAAAAATCAACAAATGTACATTCTAAACATTGAATAAAACTAAAAACGTTATATATAATAACCAAGTCTACAAAAGTCTACCAAAAATAATAAATGGTTAATCTAACATAATTTTTACACTAAAGTGATAAAATCGGTTAATATAAATTAATATGTTATTTAAAAAGTTTTACTAAGAGTCGGCCAATTTTTTTAATTTTTATTAGAACTTATGTTTTTTTGTTGATTATTTATTATTTTTAGTAACAGAAGAACAACAGTTTAATTCTGCATCACTAAGAACGTAGCGACAATCCAAAAAAAAAACTAGAAACAAACTATCCGATAAAGTAAAAATGGAGGTGATAATAATTCAAACTTATTTTGATACTTTTAATGCTTTAACGACTATAAAAACATACTTATTGATGACATTTTAGTTTAGAGGACAATCAACAGATGGCAATGTAAATAATAATTTAAATATTTTTTTAAATAATGCTTTTAAATTTTTTTACCTTTTCGAGATAATTTAAATTAAATTTATTTTTTTCTATATTATACACTTTCTTTTAAAAAAAAAAACGTGAGTTTTATTGTATAATACTTTACGATTTATTTACAAATTATATAAAAAAAAAGAAACGTAATCCAAAACAGTGTCATTTATAAGTCCAAAAAAATAAATATTGATTTAATAAGCAATTTAATTATTTCCTTTTATAAATTAAATCATTTTTATTTCACGCTTTGTGATTCAAATCGCATTAAATGTTATGAGCATTAAAACATATCAGACTTTGTTTCTTCACAAAAAATAAATACAACAGTCTTAATAAACGTGGTGACGTTCTATATCTCCTAAACTATATACTTACACATTATTTGATGTAATATATATAACATGACAGATATATAGAGACAGAAAGAGACATACAGAATGTGGTGGTGCGTCAGAAAGGGGGATGAGTGAAATAGCAATATCATCCTAAGTATGATTCAATAAGAAATACAATTTTCTTTCCCGTTAAAAAAAATTAACAATAATTTAATTTATGCTGTTCAATAAGCCAACATATATGACGCATATCAAAATAACTTTTTGGTGTTTCAATCAATCTTTTAACACAAAATATACTCCATTTAATAATCAGATATAATTTTAATATTCGGTTTCAGACATTTTTATCTTGTTGCAGTACGCATCACATTATGTTCAATACAACAAGGTAAAAAATTATTGCTTGTAAATTAAATTTTCAATGGTTAACTGAGTTTGATAAAATTTAACACGTTTAACGCCATGTAATGTTTTTAATGCATTCGACTAAGAGGCGCCATATAGGTCACATTCAATGTTAAAATTACATTGAAATGTAATCGTTGGCGTATAGGGACTGTTTGTTCGAGAAAAAAACGTAGGTCACCGGTGACCTACGTGGCACCCTTTTCAACATCGTAGGTGACCTACGTGGCGTGAAACGTGTTAAGCCATTTTTATCTTGTTATAGTACGTATCACATTTTATGTACAATGCAACAAGGTAAAAAATATTTGCTTATAAATGAAATTTTTAATAATAAACTGAGTCTGATAAAATTAAACAAATCCAATTATTTTTTGTTTTTTTTTTTGTGTCGACAGATTTAAATAAAACACAAAAATATAATATGAAATAATTATCGATCACATGATCTTGAACAATCGATTATATTTATTTTTTATTTAGATGTAGAATTATGGTTAACTCCTTTTGAAATCACTGTATTTTCTAGTCGGCTTTGGAAACATTTAAATTTAGGGGACTACACACAAAAGTAATAAAGCCAAAATAACACGCAACGTAACAGCATTCAAGAATTTCCTGTTTAAAAAATAGCCTTGATTTTTAAAATCCTAAAAATTTTAATTAAGAAGAAAAAAAATATTCTCAAAGATATCACAAGTAAAAAGTTATTCTCCATTCAAAGCTCTTTTGTGTGAGATGAATTCAAATTGCTTTGTTTCTAAAAGTTCTAAATTCCGTGAACATTTCACTTCCACACAATACTTTTATAAAAATATTCATTTTTGTAATGCATTGCATTTTGCAGATGCGTGGTTGAAAAAAGGCATTGCGTGAAATTTTGCTTTTTGAGGGGAGGGGGTAAGAGAAAAGTAAGAGCAGCCAATGTAATAATAATTGAGGGGTGTAAATGCAACACTTGGTAGGTGAGACCGACTGGCAGGGGGTAGTGGGTGGGTGAAGGGGCATTCACACAGGAACACTGACAAAACACTCAACGAGGACTAACTTTACACTTGCAAATTTATCACCTATTTTTTTTTAAATGGTATCATTTTAGTGATAATAAAATGATTATTTTCACGTATTTATAATTTATTAAGATTTTATGCCAAACAACATATTTAAAAATGTTTATATCAAATGCCCTATGGAACTTAACAATTGATAGTTTAATTTTAGAAGTTTTATACAATTGTTATATTTATTTTAAGAAATAAAGACATATTTGAATTGTTTAAATAATGTTAAATATAATTTCTTTACATCAAAACATAGTAGATTAAAAATAAATATATAAACTTCTTTTAGATAGTTTTTTTTAAATATAGTGATAATATAAATTCGCAAATATGAAAGTATCTCGGTTGGTGGTGGAGTCACGCGAGACGTTTTGGCTATTTATATAAAAAATGGACGCTACAAAATTATCACAATCACCAAAGTGTGGGGCGGGGGTCATTCCTGGTACACGAGCATTATTATGGAATTGTTAATACCTTCCGGCGTGGCGGTGGAGGGTTAAAATAGGCGGACTTTTTTCAGGGTTTTGGGAAAGTCGGATCACTGTTATACTCGAGTAAAATGCTTGTGACTATAGGTTGAGGCGCGTGCAAGGGTTAATTGTTAAATAATATTATAAATTAATTTAAAAAAAAATGTTGAAGGTGTAAAAAATTTGTAATCCATTTAATTTAGAAACTAATGCAATGTTTACTCATATATTCTCAAATAAATAATTGATAATAAAAAAAACAAATATTTTCATTAAATAATCACTTGATTTTAAAATTAAGTTATTAATTAACAATTATAATAAAATAACTTATTTTTCTTCTTATAGTGCAGTAGTTTTTAGACCAGTATATAGTAGATTATTTCTAAACTAATCCAAATTAGAAAAACATTAATTAATTTATTATATTTTTATTGTTGTATCTAATTTTTTTTTAAATTGATTACTTATTTCATGTTTATCTTTTGAAAAGCTAAGAATTTTGTGGAACTCTTAACTTCGTTTAATATAAAACTATTTTCAAGGATACTCCTCTAATTTTACTCCTACAAATCATACAATGATTTCTCTACATCTCGTTCATGAATGATTAATTTTTTTCGTAACATTTTTTTTGTGTGTTAAATTTTGTCAAATGATTTTTCAAACAACTCTAATGTATTTCTTAAGAAACTACGGCTGTTTTTGACTTTTCAAACTAATTTGATCCAAGCATGTTCCAAAACTTTAGTCATCTAAATTTTGCCAATTTTTAATTTAATAGCCATCTAATCATCTACTTAACTGGTCTAAAAATATATGGGAAACTAGGAATATCGGTAAAGAGACTGTAAAGGAACGTGTGTAAGGAAACATGTAATATGTATAACAACTTAAAAAAATATGTATAAAATAATATAAAATGTGATTGTAAATATTTTTTTATGAACTTATGAAAACTTGTTTAGAAATGTGTAAATTAGGTAAATTATTTCAAATAAAGAAATATAAAATCTTAAAAGGAAGGTATCACTATGACCGTATAAACTAGAGTCAATTTTTTTCATATGCTTTTTTCACTAGCGGCTAAATGACAAGCAAATTGGATTAAAATTCTGAACATTTCGTTTTAGACTCGTTCACCTATGTCCAATAATAATAATATTTAATTTTTAAATATATTTCAATTAATTTAATATATTTTACAAGTATTTTTACTCTCATTTAATAAAACAAACATCTCTGTACATTAACTTTCAAAACTCAGCAGTTTTACATTTTTAGAATTGAAAATGTACAAAATAAAGCATTTTATAAGCTCAATACTAATAATGATAGTTTATTTACAGTGTAAAATGTTAAAATTTTCACAATCTAATTTCGAAAATTTTAAAAATCATTTTTTTAATAATCCATAGTTAGTCGAGTAAAAATTCAACTATAAATTACAACTATGTTTGTTAATGAATAAAAAATTATTAAAATCTGGCTAATTCATTCAATCCGAAAGTCAAGTCTCTACGTTTCAAATGTTTTAGTTGCGTATTTTAGCGTTTAGGACAAAAATAAGCACTTTGCAAAGCTTGCAAATTTCACATCATCGTACTCTATTGCTTTGCCACGATTTTATGAGAAGAAGTATATAGATAGACGGTTGTTTCAAAAAAAGACAAAAAATTATGGGTTTTTTTTTTTAAATAGAAGTATTATATGAAATTTTGATGAATGATAAAACTATATTTGTTTATGGAGGAAGTGGATTTGTTTGAGGAATACAGTTGGGATTAGTTTAAGTCAATGTCTGTCAAGTAGAATATTGTAAAATTGTAATTGTATTGACCTAATGCTTTTTGTAATTTTCTCTTATTGCAATATCCTATCTCTGTCTCTGTTGTTTTGAATTTCTGATTCGGCAAATTGAAGAATTACAGAATGTCAATGTTGTGTTACAAGTCAAGCATCAATACTATTTTACAAGATTAATATTTTTTTATCTGTAGTGGATATTTTTCCTTAAATGTATTTTTTGCAATGATTTTTTTATAAACCATACCTTCTCTGTTCGTATTTTGGGTTGAACCGCCTCTTCCTACCTCTCAAAACGGTCAAGCTCTCGGGAGCATCGAGATAATCACCCGATCATATAAAAGCTTTATAGCAGGATTGATTATATTGTGAATCAAATACATTGATATAATTGAGACGTCAATTCAAATGAAATTGTACTTCTTAGTTTAATTATTCTTATAATGTGAAGTCGACTGTTATTTTATTTTTTGGGTTAGAATAAGAGCTGCATATCAAGCAATTTGTATATTTATTTCCATGACACTCTATGATGTTATAAAGTAGATGATTTTTTTTTCTGTGTGTGTGTGTGTGTGGGTGTTTAGTCAAGATGTATTGGTCTGTTTTTACAATTTGTTTTGGTTGCAAGGTTAGGTTGGGTCAGGTTGGTTTGCGGCCGGGTTACTAGAGGTTAGGTCCAGGTTGGGTGGGTCAGTACCGTGGTCCGCGCCCCGCCGCGCCGCCCCCTCTCCCTCTCCCGCTACACTTCGGTCTCCAGCACGAACCGCGCGGCCGGCTGCACCAACACAAACACGTGAGAGACAACACACACCAACACACCTATACCCCGACCAAGTCATCCCGGCACCGACACGTCACTGACGACAAAACACTGACAGCGACATCGATCCTTTTTAGTTTCTCTAGCTAAAATACTCCTGTGCAGCAGCCACAAAAGCACTTAAAACGTCTTAAACTTATCGATTTTAAACTGACAATTAACAATGCTATCAAAACATTTTGAATGCACAGAGAATAAACACAGAGATACCCAAAGTTAATACTGCAAGCTTGGTGTTGCTCACCAAAGCTCCGTTACTCATATAACGAGAGAGTGTTCTGAAAACAATGCCTCGATAAGTGCTCCTAGGGAGCGCAGGTACAAGGCAACAGTTCAGTGAAGCCTAGGGCCCCAAAAAAAAGTTAACACTATGGTTTTTTATTGCCTTAGTCTAGTTTGACTTACTAATGATGATTTTATTTTTATGGAAAGAAAATCTTCAAATTGGCACAAAAATTGTAATTAACAATGTTTTATACATGTAAATATAATAATGATGCATATAGAGGCTTTGATAATTAATCAAAATGAATATTGAGTGAATAAAAAAGAGTATTTTAACTACATACTTTAGAATTACTAATATTTTATTATCGGGTATAATATCAAGTAATCAATGAATGGACATATCTCTGTTGAAATCATATTTAAAATTAGAATTAACTCAGGAAAATTTATGATTACAAAGTATGAAATGTCCGCCGTGTCGTGTCGGCCGTGACAAAATGGTCTCTCTGTACACACCACCACGCTGCTGACTGTTCCGGGCCGCCATCTTGTGTGGCAAGAACACCGAGCAATCCCTACCACCTCCGCAACACGACCACGACCACCGCAAACAATGTGCAACTGTATTTTTTAAATTTACATTTAAAACACACTAGAAAAAAATTACTCAGAGCAAAATGATACCAACATAAAAAACATTGAACATTTTTGTAACGGTTATGAAAATAACAATCGTAACAGATATTATTAAAAATAATGTAGTAAATCGTAATCACAATATAATTAATACTTAATATACTTATAGCATATTTAAAATGGAGCGATATGTAATAAGTTGCACATTGTTTGAAAGCAGTTTTGACTTTATAGATACATAATACATAGCAGTGGAAATAAATAAATAGATACTAAATCATTGCTAAAAAAAAATTATATATAGCAGTATTTTTCAAGAATACAAAATAACATTAAGCCAGGATGTGAACCTGGAAATTATATATTCGTATTAAAAAAAAAACTTAAAAAAATATGGTTGTTCATATTAAATTAACTACTTTAATTGCATATATATATATATAAAAACTGATTAATTATTAATAAAAAATACTAGTATAGATAATTATTATTTTATAAAAATGCCTGAATTCATATATATTTAAAATCCTAAATAATTATGTTATATTTTATATTCATAATAACATGATATACTACACTTTTCAACTATTGGAGATCAATAGAAATGTATGGAAAACTATTCTACATGTGAATAAATATTATTTTTATATTATATTTAAATTAAAAATACAACCTCATAAAAAATACTATAAACAATTTTAACCCTTAATAATAACATTGAGTTGGCTTTTGTTAATACGTTTTGTTCTGTATTAATTTAAAATATTTGTCATGTCATATCTATGTTCAACGTTTTAATGTTTGTACGCCATAAATTCGGAACATAAAATAGTTAAAATAAATAAATAAAATAAACATATATTTTTAATATGTTTACATTCATATATGTTAATTTAAGCATATACATTTGATTAAACATCGAGAGGCCGTTGTTATAATTATGTGTGTAAATTGTGTATTACGATCCCAAAAATACATAACATATTCAATGCTAATATAATGTAAAATTTGTGGCCAATAGATATATACTTAAAATTTCAAATTATTTAGAATAAATATATTAACTTATTTTTTTAGATATTTATTTAAAGTTTTATTTATGAGGTTGTATAGATTTTTGCTTTCAGAATAAACATTGCAGCCTACTTGACAAAAGCATTCAAAAATATTTATCGAACCCACAACCTTCGGCTTGTCAAGCAAACGCTTTGACCATTAAACTATACCCGCCGGCGAATATTAATTAGATAATGACATTTACGAGTATACTTAGTTAATTTACTTCCAATCACTGATATGATGTGGATTTAGACAAACATCTTTATTTAACACGCCCCAATTATTTATATATACATATAGGCATTTATTTACAACAAAAAAAACACTAATCATTAATTCAGATTAAGCTAAAATGTTTATTTTGAAAGTATGGATTAATATATATTTGTATATAGTAAATAAGAAGAGGAACTACATAAAAAAACTATGAGTATATTTAAAAATTAAAAAAAAAAAGTTTATAAAAAGAAACCGAAAATGAAAATAGTGCTCGTTTGTAATATTTTACACTAAATTGTTGTCAATAGTGTTTTTGGATTTATGATAATTTATTGTTGTTGATGATGATACATGTTTATTTATTTTGGAAAAATATCTCTATGGTTCCATAGATCAGATGTCACTGTTTTATATCAATTATATCCCTCAAGTTGTTGTTCAACAAAATGAATAAACAAAAACATATTAATTTCATTATTTCAAATTTTTTTTTGTAAGACTAACTTTTCTACAAAAAAATATGTATTTATTACAAGATAAAATAATACACATATGAATGTATAAAATGAGAATAATAAACTACAGTGGTACCTCGACATACGAGTTTATTTCGTTCCGCAACCTTGCTCGCATTTCAAATTACTCGTATCTCAAAGCAAATTTCCCCATTGTAATTGATTGAACTGCCATTAAATCCATTCCAGCCCACAAAATGTCACCACAGTTATTTTTGTAACGTGTTTTTGAATAAGAAAAATGCATTCATAAATGACAAATATTGTACAAACACTTAATAATGTTTTTCTATAATCTTACATTTTAATTCAATACTCATCAAATTTTTCGTAGCACTGAACATTCTACTATGTACAAAAGTCCCAAAACGTGAGCACAAACTTATCAAAGATGCTTTGACAGCGAGACCACACTGATAACTGATTGTCTGACCAAGGCTGGGGGATTCACGCGGGAAAGCGTGATGCACGTGTGCAACCGGCCGATTGCTTGTATCACTCGCTCGACGCCTCCTATCTCAAAAAATTCGTATGTTGGGGCACTGGTATGTCAAGGTACCACATCGCATTTAATAGTATTTGTTGTAAAATCATTTATTTTACTTGTGTATTAAAATTTTTGTCTATAAATTTTCTTTTTGTTGTAAAAGATTACATGAAAAATATTCTTACTTTAATTTCCATTGATACACTACGTCTAGTCAAATTTAAAAAATGTAAAAAACAATGAAAAATTAATATTAAAATGTATATTCCTTCAAGGACCTCGTTTAATTTAAAAAAATAATCTAAAAATTTACATTCCAACGGTCCTATGTGACACTCTTACTAAAGTATTGTAGAATTTAAAAAACGCAATTTGGCTCACTTCTAAAATAATGTATTCCTTATTGTCATAAATTTTAATGATAGGTACCAATTTTATAATCTTCGCAGTAACCGTTTCATCTAACACTACTATTTTTTGTGCCTAGCAACATTAAAAAAACAATGTAAGCTAGATATATGATATATAATACTGATTTAAAGAATATTTTATATGAAAAATATGTTTAGTAAAATAATTAAGTATTAAAAATACTAGATAATAATATTTGGCGTACCTTACTCCACGATTTTTTTTACCTTTATTTGTATAGATTTTTATAGATTTATTAATTCTAATTGTACATCAGTAACAAATTGAATTTGTAATGTAGGAAAAACTAAATTGAAATTGAAAAAAAAATTAGACTTTCCATTTTTAATATAGAAGTTTAACTAAGTTATAAATATTACTTGCTGCAAAATTATCATTGGTAAGCCGGATATATTATTAAATAATAACACTCTTAAGCTTGGTATTGTGGCTTTTGGGTATAGCCGTGTATGGCGAATTATTTCGGACCAATATTTCGACCGCCATTGCAAGGGTCTTCTTCAGGGTTGATGACTTTGATGAAGTTGTCAACTTTGAAATATTGGTTCGAAATAATTCGCCGTGCACGGCTAAACATAAAAGCCGCAATACCAAATCTGGCCGTGGAAACCTAAGAAGTTATTTACTCTTATACTAAATGAAATATTGAATTTCATTACATATAGATGATTTACTGACCAAAGAATATGTAAATTATAGCTACACAAGAAAATGTTTTGTTAACATAGAGAAAAAAAAATAACTTATGGCAGAATACACTGTTTTTTTTTTTTCAAAAATAATGCATGGAAAATACTAATACTCATTTATCAAATTAACCGAAAGACCTAAATTATTTAATAGTTTTTCTAAAAATTCTTTCATACATCGTAGCAAGCACACATCAAATTAATGGTGAATATCCATTTATATTGTTCAAATTAATGTACGTAAATTAAAATTATTAAACATAATTAAATATAATTTTTATGGCTGTCATAATAACGTGTGGAAATTATAAAAAAAAATACCCATAGACACTTACACAAATAAATTCCTCGTCGTGGCAACACCTTCTGTTTGAATATCGACTCCCATAGACAAAAAATGATACACAGCACAGATATACCAACACACAAAACAAAAAAAACAACACCGTTAAGCACACAGAACTACCAACACAACAGCTTATTACGTAATTTTTGTATATATGTATTTTAATTTTAATTATTAATACATTCCATTAAGACATCGTGAATTTTTTTTTAAACGGAACAAAAGGGGAAAAAGAATTATGTCATTTTTATATTAGTAATAGACAATAATTCTACATTATATATTTTGAAAAAAGGTCATTTAATAACTATTTTTACTTGGTGATATAAAAATATTTTTACAAATAGGATTATCATGTATATAAATATTCGCTCAACACAAAACTATAGTTAATATAAAAAATATATAAATATATAGTTTATCTAAGATTTTTAAAAAACAATGACGAAAACCGTCAGCTATTTTTGCCGCTCCCTGTACTTTTAAAATTTGTTTTTTTTTTTAACACAAAATCACTTTACTCAATGCATGAAAAGAGAATTGTCATTTTATTTATAAAAATAGTTATAAACCATTATCGTATTTTGAAAAATATATAATCTAGTATCCTTGCCAATCAGATAATATTAAAATGTATTTAAATTAATATGGGCAGTAAAAAATAATCAAAAATAAACAGGGGGTCATAAAACAGACACATACAAAAAAAAAACACATATTTTTGTGTGTGGGTAGTGTAATAGGTATATATTATTGAATGTATGGATGATAAAGAAAGAAAAGTTGAAACCAATAATTTTAAAAAATATATATAAAACGATTTGTAGCCTTAGTTGAAATAAAATTTTAAATATTATTTTTTAAAAAATAAGTGTCGAAGGTAAACATTTGCCACTTTCCCGATTATAAAATACTTCTGAAACACATTACTAAGTCATTGATAATTATCAATTTAAAAAATCATTATTGATTAAAAAATTTATCATTCATTTTTAAATCATCAATCAAAATAATAAGGAAAGTAAATTTGCCTTTGTTTTAAATATGGATCACAAAGAGCAACTGTTGTACATAGTAATTGTATCATGATTTCACGCACAATGTAAACTTTCTCCGTTATTCACTAGTAAACAATCATTAGTTATTGTGGCTTTTGCGTTTAGCCGTGTGTGGCGAATTGTTTCGATCCAATATTTCGAAATTCCCATCGAAGTCATTGAAATCAAAAGACATTGCATCAATATCAACAGGGATGTCGGTTTGATTCTCACAACAGCATGGCTTTCACCTCTAGCACATACTCAAAAACCTGCACAGACAAGCAAGGACAACCACAGTCCGACACGACGTTCGTGGAGGTATGCTCCTTAGAACATACTCGTCGTGACACTCGTGGAGGTACACTAGACTGACGGCTGTACTACCTCAAGACATTAACTCATCACAAAATCATCAACCCTGTTTGAAGAGCCCTGCAATGGTGGTCGAAATATTTGATCGAAATAATTCGTCCATTAATCAGTCCCTAAAAATGATTTAGCTAAAATGTATACCAGTAATACCTGTATATATATAACTGGGAAAGTGTTCGATAATAGATCAACTATTTGGCATACTATTTCCGTACCCGTCACTCATTATATAAATATTCCATCAATGATCATGTATACTAAACACACCAAAATATTACACTATTTTGTATGAAAGACATACATTTCATTAAAAAATAAATATACCAAAGCTTTTCATCGAGAAAAAGTATGCCAATTAGCAAAAACTATATTTCATAATTGTAGTAACTTATTTATACCTTATTATTTTTAAGAAATATATAATTATTTTTAGTTTAAATGAATAAAATTAATTACGTTTTATTTAAATTTAATTGTAGATTAATCACGCCTTATTTATTATAGCCATGTTTTTTGTTGTATTTTAAGTAGTATACTTCAAATAGAAATTTCTGTATTCTATGCCGTATCGACTTATCGTCCCCAGACAATTCGTTCTACGACTCATCGGTAATGACGTGGGGCGAACTAGACGTCTGATCCATGGGACATCTAGCGTACGGGACAACTGGTGCAGTGACTGTCTCACTAACCTAACCTAACCTAATGATATATCCAGAGAACGTAGATTCCAGAGGTTCGTTAACGAAATAACTTAGGTTAGGTTAGCAAGACATTCAGTGACACCAAATGTCCCGTGCACCAGACGTCCAGTGCGCCCCACGTCGTTACCGATGAGTCGTTGAATGAATTGTCTGGGGACGAATATCATATGTAGTTTTAAGTGAATCTCATATGGGGGACTTTAAGATTAAAGAAATATCTAAGTGAACTAAGAACCACTTAAAGCAACTTAAAACCCAAAATGCTAAACGTGTCCACATTTTCTTATTATATAACGTATTTTGTATCACAGTCGATTGTAGGAGTAGTTTTGTTCCCTGTAGATAACAAAAAATACCGGATTTCTAGACCTCTTGGTTTGGGTTAAGTCGATATGTGTAGTATAATATAATTAATTTTACCTGATGAGTATGAAAAAATATCCTTACGAACAATAAGCTTACAAATATTCCTCGGTTGTCATTCATTTTTGTTTTAATTGAAATAATAAGGGATGCAAAAATCAAACAACAAAAATGCAGACGGAAAACCTGGCAAAAACAAAAAATAAAACCAAAATTTACAAGTATTAGGTAACCAAAAAATAATGTGCAGTTTGCCACAGTTGAAAAGTCATATTTTTTAATAATTACCAGAAGGAGAATACATGGTATAAAAGATACCTTATACAGTGGTACCTCGACATACGAGTTTAATTCATTCCGCAACCTTGCTCGTATTTCAAATTACTCGTATCTCAAAGCAAATTTCCCCATTGAAATTAATTGAACAAAAAGATGCTTTGACAGCGAGAGCACACTGACAACTGATTCTCTGACCGTGGCCGTGGAATTCGCCCGGGAAAGCTCGACGCGCGGTTCGTGTGCAAACGGCCGACCCGCTAAGCAGATTGCTCGTATCTCAAATTTTCCAGGTATTTCAAAACAAAAACTCGCAAAAATGAGAGTCCGAAACATGTAATCATTAAAAATAAATGTGAATTAAAACTAAACATTTTTAATTTGTCAATTTTTTAATTAAAATAAATTTAAAATTTAATTATGCAGTTTCACCAAGTATTGACAGTTGATGAAAAAATAACGCATATAAAAGTTTTCTTTATAATACTTTTTGGTTACCTTAATACATATGTAAAACAATGAATAATATGGATACACACATACATGTTAGTTAGCTTTTTGTACCGAACTTTAAACTGTATTGTAAATATATATGGCTAGCAGTTGATAGTACTGTTTTCTCAGTGTCAATGTTTTTGGTAGCTGGTTATTACATTTTTAAAAAAACAACCTAAAGAATGATATATTCTAAAACAAAATTAAATGATAGTAAATGCAATGTTAAAAATAAGAATAAAAAAAAACACAACATTCTTTTATTGGTTTAAATTAAACGGTGAAATAAAAATATGGCGGGGCTGGCGAAGGGCTGTGGGAATATAGCAAGCAAACATCAATAGCCTATATATATTTGAACTCTAACAAATCCAAATTACCAGAATGTTCTGGAAACAAAATAATTTAAAAATTCGAATTTTAAATTCATACAAAAACAATATAATTTATATTTTTGTTGTTATTTTGTTTTCATGTGGAATTTTCAGACAATTTTGAAATTAAATCAATGGTTAAAACACTTTTGTAATGAAGGATTTGTATTTACGAGTTTTATATTACATATATAGACAGATGATGTTTTAATTAAAACATTAAAAAAAAACAACATGGATAACGTGGCAAAAATCAAATCAAATTAATTCTTGAAAGTGAACCAAAAAAAATCACTAATATAGAATAATTATTTTAGGCCTGTATTTATTCGTTCAGCAGTAACTATAATAATTCAAGGTTTTGGCAGTAAGTTAAATCAATTGGCAGTGTCCACTGTGTCAGTATGAATGTGGTCAGTTATAAAATTGAAATGGCAGCAACTGGTCAAAAAGAATGTAAAATTAATGAATAAATATGTAAATATAAATGGAAACCTAACCTATTACTAACTACAATTAACAAATTATTTCCTGACAATTTTTATTCTACTGCCGATTTCTGCAGCAAAATGATTATTTGTACCTTTTTAGCTATTCATCATTACTGACCGTTTTCTCAATAATTGCTGCCCATTAATTGAGTTAAATATTGCCATTAAAATAAGTTGCCATTATTTAAATATTGTCATCAGTGCATTTTGTGATAAACAAATAAGTAGGTAATAAATAAATATATTGAAGAAATATATTTTTCTTTTCTTTAATTCTCTTTCAAGATTAAATAAAATAAAATGACATAATAAAATACCACATCAATAATAATATTTAAAATTAAAATAATTATTATTTAATATTCAAAAGTTAAAATTAATTTTAAAAGTGTATTTATATTATATTGTATTGGTTGTGATATTTCATTATACTAAATATAATTTTAAAAAATTAATAAAAATGGGAGGGGGGCTAGTTTAAAATAAATCATTTATGACAAAAAATAATACTTACTATCTTGCTTGAATAAAAATATATATATTATTCATAAATGATCCATAAAAATAAAAGGGGGGAGGGGGTTTGTTTGTGTAATTCTGTTCATTTTTTTTTCGTGCATAAATATACTGAGATAATATTCCATAAACGGTCAATAGTCAAAATTATATTTGTTTATGAAATAATCTCCCCATTAAATATTAAAAACTATTGAAATATATGTTTTTAATTATTTTATAAAATAAAAATGAAACATAATTTCTGTCAGAGTGGTGATTAATTTATGAAAATAAAATATTTAATCAACTTAAATCAAAATGTATATTTAATAAAAGTATATATTTTTATTAAAATTGAATATATTTTTATTTATTTTCAATAGTTTTTAAGAAATAATCTAAAAATTAAATAATAAGGGGGGAAACACAAAATCAATCAATAAAAATAATAAAACAATAACTGAAAATGTCATTCAAAGCAACAAAAAAAAACATTTAAAAATGAATGAAAACCTGTAATTTTAAATAATAATATTTTTGTGTGTATAATTTGATATAATATATTTTATTATGTAATATGTTCTAAGAGATATATAGGTGCAAAAATAATAATAATATAAATAATAATAAATAATATAAAAATAGTAGAGTAAAATAAATAATAAATAGTTTTAACCATTTTTTTTTTTTGATAAATATATTTTTAATTTTTAATAAACGTCCTAACCTTTGTAAAAAATATATATAAAAATAAATAAAAACAATGCATCTGACATTGTATCTTTATGGCATGTTTGAATAAAATACTTCCACAGATATGAAAAATATTAAAACGTAATGAATAAATTTAGTTTTTTTTTAGTGTTATTTTTAATTAATATTAATATTATAAGTAAACAAAAAAAATATTATTTAAATACGTTTTTCTGTGCACTTGCCTAACTATACATAAAATATAGTTTTACAGAAAGTTTTAATGTTTTTTTTTTTTGCAAAAGTCGTAGTATTTCAATAATTTGGGAAGATTTTCAAAATGCCGAAAATGTAAAAGGACGTTTAAATACTCAAGAATTATATTTCTTTTTAATTATATGATTTCCCATCTTCATTCCATTACAATTTATTTGAAAAGTATTTACGTTGTCTTGTAACCAAAAATTAATCATAATGTATATTATTTGTTTTAAAGCACTTTCTCTAAGTGTTTCATGAATATACTTTTTCATGTAAAATTTATGGGCCGTAATGATATCTACATACTTTTTGATTACTCCAAGTACCTCGACATACGAGTTTAATTCGTCCCGCAACCTTGCTCGTATCTCAAAGCAAGTTTATCAAAGATGCTTTGACAGCGAGAGTACACTGATAACTGATTCTCTGACCGTGGCCGGGGGATTCACGCATGAAAGCGTGACGCGCGGTTCGTGTCAACTAGCCGACCCGCTAAGCCGATTTCTCGTATCTCAAATTTTGCTCGTATCTCAAAAAAAACGTATGTTGGGGCACTCATAAATGACAATTTTTACTAAATGTAAAAGATCTCAATAATTTTCCTCTGGTGCCTCTAAATGTTTTTTAATTTTGTCATCTGTATAATTTTTTAACCAACAATATAAAACTGTTCATTCTTATGGAAATATATAAAAAATATAGTTTTCTTATGGTCACCACAAATAACTAATCAGTTGTGTCTGTTCTCTCAATCCCTAAACATCTTTGCACCGGTAGGTCTGCCTGGTAACACATATGAGTCCCGGTAACCTCCAGAGTCTTGTAGAAACGGCAGCTGTAGTATAAGAGGCATATTTTGTATGATTTTTTATCAGTATTTTAAAATCGATCGGACGATCAACCCCACATTTCCGAGGACTGAACCATTTTGTCGTAACGCGCTACAGTTTCAAAAATAATACGTTATGCAAAAATATATATATTATTTTATTGATTAAATACTTTTCAAATAAATTTTAAAGGAATTAAAATATACTGGAAGAGTTATTAATGACAAAAGTACCAATATTGTTATAACCATTATACAATAATATTATGTCAATTAAACTTGATTAACTGCGTATGTATCAATTTAAATAATTGTTTGGATATCAAGACAGTGACTTTATTTTGACACATTTTTTTTTAAATATTACGATTTACAAATTGACCTAAAAATTAGTAAAAAAAAGTACAAACTACAAGGTTATTTTCAAATAAATTTTAAGCGCATCAATAAAAACAATGATATTACAAAATTAATTAATAAAATTTGAATTTATGATTGATTGGTACTTTTATCAGCGTTAAATTTGAAAATATTTTAAATGTGATTCCATTAAATAAAGCAGTGCACAATATTTGAAATTTCAAAAACGGTAACATTCAAAATTCCATCGTGCATTCCAACCTGGTCGGAAACACTTTAAAATCTCAAATCCGACCTTTGAAATTGTGCAATATCGTGTACCACACTTGGCAGCTAATTGCCTCACTTAAGTCCCTGCCTAAGCCAATACCACCTCAGCAAAAAAAAAAACAATAGAGCATTTTTATAGGTTAAGTAGCAATTGCCACTTTTAACACGTTATCGAGTTTTCTCTTCAGTTTTTAAGATTTTTTGAAATTAGACGTTTTCATATCAAACATACTTAACATCATTATGAAAATTTAAACGATTATTCGAAAATAGATGTATAAAAAACAGTTGTAATATTGAACTGTTTTTTTTTTTAATAATAATTTTTGCCTATTCGTGATGTTTAAGCTAAACATTTATTCCGCATCACTCCAATCTATTATTTCAGTTTCAAAGATTGATAATATGCTCTTGAAAAGATCAATTCAAGTATTGCCATATTGAAAAAACGCTCTATCTTTACTTAAATCTTTATTAATTCATATAATAAATTAAAAAACCTGTTTAAAATCTTGTTTTCTGAATAGCACAGACAGTCTGGCATAAAAGAAGATTAAAAACTATCCATCATTCGATATCCTTAATTTGAAATGATTACTCTATCTTCTTGAATAAAAAGGTGGTATTGAATTCACTATTTGATAATATAAAAATATTTTTAATTTCTGTATATGAAATTTAACTTAACATGAGAATAATTCATTTCACAGTGAAAGCAAAATTCTTTCATGAAATTTCGTGAAGTAATGTTAAATAAAAAAAAAATGTTTTTTCTGTCAAACGTATTATTCTTCACTATAATGTCAACTGTCATGTACAGTTTTAAAGCCGATTGTATATATATAGTAAAATATATTGCACAAAAACATGAAGAGAATCTATGAGACTTGCTGCTTCAAAGTGAAATTGTCCTATAATAGTTTTTTAAATTAAATTTATTTATAATTCGGCAAATAATGTTTAAAAAAAAAAACTATAATGAATCGTGAATGATTGGCTTTTTTAAAAAGCAGATTGATGAATTAAATGTTTTATAAAACGAATCAATTTTCAAATGCAAATATAAAATTTGTTTTCATTAGAATTATATTTAAAATAAATGAAAACTGTCGAATTATTTATATATTTGTCAATAATTATAAAAATAATAATACACTGACATAATTTTTTAAATAAAAATTAAAAATTACACTGTATATAACGTTTTGTAATTTTGTGACACTTTATCACTTGTACGCAAGCCAAATTCAAAGTCTCTCAATTTTTTTGTCGTCCGATAGACAAATCACAGATATATATAGAAAATATATATATTATAAAATAGAAGAGTTTTGTAGAATAGATAGATATATATAGATAAAGGTAGAGAAGGAATAGATAATATTATAGTGACAGATCGGGGAGTGTATCATTCAAAATTGCATTGTTAATTTGTCATTGATAATATTTACAAATTTCTTATAAACTATGTAAAATGAACAACCGAATTTCCACATTTAATGCCAAAAAAAAACTAATTTTTATTTATTCAATTGTAAAAAGAAAAAGATGTCTTATTTTATTTGTATACAAAATTGAAACGTACTTGAATATTTTTAAAAATGATTTCATGATGCATTTTTTTTTATATTACTAGTCAAAGTGAAGTATTTTCTACTATCTTACAATACTTTAACCTTGTATAATGCAGTGCCGAATTTAGACCCTACGGCGCCCTAGGGCATTTTTTTCCGGCTTATATTTAAATAAATCTAAGCAAGGTCGGTTGCCCTCGGCGCCCTTAGCTTATCCGACGCCCTCGGGCACCGACCCACTTCGCCACCCCCTAAAACCGGCACCGTTATAATTTATTATAAAATATTAAAACAGAGTGAAAAGTTACTTCACAGAAGAAAATAATTTAAAAAAAACATAAATCTTTTAATATTTTTGCTTTTATACAAACTATATATTTGTATTAGGCTTCTAATTACACTACCAATATTGCACTTTATTGTGTAACACAGTACTATACTGTAATTTATTGTATAAAAATATATATTTTTGTTAAATGTCAATATTGTTATTGTTTTTTTTTTAGAAAATATTTCAATATCTTACGCTTCATAGATAATTGTTCTATAATATTATTTTTTAATAAATTGATACACGCATACAAATCTACATCAAATATCATCTTTTATGATATTTCTCTTATCAATATCAGAGAAATATAATACAAATTTATACTCGATAAAGATTTATATAAGTGTATTTGATTTAACAATTTATTAAATAAAGCTATACTGTTTATATACTTAAGTGAAAAGTCATTATCTGATAAATAAAAGGCATCATAGTGGATATAGTTGTCTTTGAATCTAAATATCTGACTGTGCAGTATTTTTGAATGGCACACGCCCCGACTGTGCCGGATGGATTGATAGATAAGAGAGATAGACTGTCTAGATGGGTGGTGGTGTGGTACCTGTGTCTGCAGGCGCGTGAGGCCGCGGATCCAGAGGATCTGCCCGGCTCGCGGCTTCTTGTCCGAGTCGGGGTCGAACTTCTCGTCTCCGAGGTGGATGGCCTCCGTGTACTCGTCGGGCTGACCGCGGCCCCATCTGTAACAAGCAACAACACTCATAATCAACAATACAATTCATCTATTGATGCACATACAAATCTATAACAAACACCATTTACGATACACGGACGGGACAACTTAATTTTATCACCAATTTTATTAATAAGCTATGACAGGCATTTTACGGGTGAGGGATCAAATTCATATCAACCAAATCGACATCATTTATAAAGCTGTCTTCACCGGTGATCAAATCACCGACTTTTGGTATGGTTAACACATTATCTAATATATATTACACTCACTACCGGAAAGCATAAGAGAGCTTAAAGCAGAGGCATCCTTCAGAAGCAGACTCAAGACCCACCTTTTTACTCAGAGAGGCAAAGAAGCGCTTTTGGAATGATCATTCGGTCATAAAAGAGCGCTATACAAATACTAATATAATAATAATTATAAATTATGTCGATTTGGTTGATATGAATTTGATCTCTCACACGTAAAATGCCTGTCATACCCTATTAATAAAATTGGTGATAAACGTAAGTTGTACCATTCAGTGTTTCTCACAACAAACACTGAATGGTAAACAAATGCTTATATTGTTTGTTTGTCGTTCAGACACTGTGGGTTCAAATCTTAAAGAAGCTTGATTTTTTAAATTTATTTAATCAAATCTAAGCTCTATACATGCCCCCGGTAGGGTTGAGCTACCCAAAGGATTAAACAAAAACTGTCTAGGCCTCGGGAGCATCGGGCTGATCATCCAATCTCATTTTAAAAAAACTGATCATTTAAAAACCAAATATTTCTCTCTATTACTACAGCCACAGTCTATAAAAGTTCATGGGCTCCTGCCCTGGAGGCGCCCAGGAACCATCAATGTTCCCATGAGGACTTCCGGGTATATAGGGGTTCTGGGATGAGGTATAGACAATGTGCACTTACAGAACTGTTAAAACGTCAATTTGTAGATAAATTATAATAAATTATTTAAATAATAAGCAAATTCTTTGATTTAACCTTTAAACGCCCAGTGGTTTCCTCACGGGCCGCAGATTTGCGTCGTTCAATGCCCTACGGTCCCATACAGGAGTGCTTATGGTTTCTTTTCACAATCGGATTACATTAATTTGTAATGATAGTATTAAAGTAAGTTCATGGAAGAATCTATTGTGCGATGAAACATTACAAACATTGGCCTGCTAGGGCATTGAACGACGCAAATTTGCGGTCCCGTATGGGACCACTGGGCATTTAAAGGTTAATGATGAAAGAAATGTCATATAATATGATACTTGCTTTGAATTTATATGTACGAATCAATTTGTTAAATCTACATTTCTCAAGCGATTTTATAAAATCAAGTGATAGAACAGTGAGTGACTTACGAGAGGGTCTTGGGAATCTTTCTGGTCGGTAGTGTGGTGACGATCTGCCCCCAGAGCAGAGTGCCGACCCCGAAGAACAAACACCACAGCCACTGTTCCAGCGTCAGCCCCTTGGTGCTGAACGCCATCTTGCCGTACTGGATGATCACCACCTGCCATACAACAAAACTGAGGTTAGAACACAACACACACATCATCATAAGCACCTGATAATGAGAGACTTCAGCTCTGGCAACAAGTCGCATCAGAGGATTTCATTACTCCAAAGGAAGGCCTCCCAACGGACAAGAACCTTGACTGGCGGACCTGGAAATCCCTGAACACATTAAGAACCGGAGTTGGTAGAACAAAACACCATCTGGGTGATCACTTTGAAACTACTTAACTGTCATTTTTGTAATTGATATCTGTCTTCGAATCTGACGTTTAAAGTACTTTTATTGTGTTGTTTACGTGTGAACTGTCATTGTTGGACTTGTGTTAAAGCGGAGGCATCCTTCAGAAGCAGACTCAAGACCCACCTTTTTACTCAGAGAGGCAAAGAAGCGCTTTTGGAATGATCATTCGGTCATAAAAGAGCGCTATACAAATACTAATATAATAATAATAATAATAATAATAATAAAGGAGAACCTCGAGCGGTGGAGAATGCTGTGGCAGGGAGAGCCACTATTGTGCGACTGCGGAAACCTGCAGACAGCCTCTATTTATATATTTTTTTGGGTGACACTATTACTTTTTTATTTGACGATTTACTTGACACTTTTTAAGCAATATATTTTTAATAGAATTATTTTTTATTTTTTAGAATATATTTCAATACTCTAAATTCTTCATGGTGATATCAGCATGATATAGCTCTTTTAGGCTGATGCCAAAAATCCTCGAAAAAGGATCTTTTGTCTCTTACTTTTGCTCACTCGCCTGACATTCACATCTAATAATGTTAGTTTTAATTATAGAATATTCGATACCCTACTTAGAGATGAG
Organism: Glossosoma conforme; assembly: GCA_022606575.1. Lineage (NCBI taxonomy): Eukaryota > Metazoa > Arthropoda > Insecta > Trichoptera > Glossosomatidae > Glossosoma > Glossosoma conforme. The sequence goes on from JAGTXR010000088.1 coordinate 1,342,904, forward strand.
GATATTTAATAAATTGGTACAGTCAAATTATTGATGTAAATACAAAGTGTTGATGCAGTGCCGGTTTTAGGGGGTGGCGAAGTGGGTCGGTGCCCCAGGGCGTCGAATAAGCTAGGGTCACCAAGTGCAACCAATCTTGCTTAGATCTTGAAAAATTTTTACAATATGGGGCGTCAGAAAAAATATGTCCTAGGGCGCCGCAGGTTCTAAAGCCGGTGCTGTGATGATGCATTGTCCCAATAGTTGTTGCAAGTGTTACCTGTGAGACGCAGGTGCCGACCCAGATGGAGTAGAAGATGGGGTTGGTGAAGATGCCCTGGAAGATGTTCCTTTGGCCGTGGATCTTGCGAGCGTTGAACTCGTTGAAGAGCGTCATCATGACGAAGGTGTTGAAGATGACGGTGAAGTGCTGCGTGGGGTCCTGCGTCAGCTGCTGCCCGCGGCCCGAGGGGATGTCCAGAGCCCTGTCGCCTGAAACAAACGCAACAACAATGTTACACCTTCAAACTACACCAAATTCTCTTTTTAAATAATTTCGATCTTTTAAAAAAAAAAAATTATGTAAACACATTCAAGAGAATACCGACAGATAGTAATTCTGAAGTCTCATCTGTGGAATTCTATGACGCTTACCATGGTGTATATGGCTAAGCGCTGCATGTGGAGTGCTGATCCGCGAACGATATGTCACGGGTACCGATGTCAACGGTAGTAAAATCTTAGACGGCATATATCAACAACCAATGCGAAAGGGTTAAACAAATATATCAGATATTGCTTATAGTTTTTGACTGGAATCTAATATATTTTATATTCAGTTATATAGTAAGTTAATTTTGAACATTACAACAGTAGAAGTAAAGGTCATAACCGCTGTAGACGTCAGACGTTGTTAGTTAGAGTTGCAGTTGCAGGTAGACTCACCCACAAAGAGCAGGGCAAAGATGATGATGAGCTGGTAGACGGCCTGGCCGAGGATGTTCTTCATCATGGTGCGGCTGATGAGCGGCTTGGTGCGGCCGTAGGGCTTGGCGCAGCAGCAGGTCGGGCGTGGGCATCTCCGTGGCCAGCGCCAGCGACGCCAGCGTGTCCATGATCAGGTTCACCCACAACATCTGCACCGCCTGCACAACAACAACAACAACAAACCATTATTGTCTACCAGTAGAAAGTCACCAGATCCAAAAGAGTAATGACTCCTTACTGATGTCTGCCATTTGCAGAATCCATTTCCCAACCTCAATAATTCCTTATCCATTCCCACGTATTTCGTGGTGAGCAACGTGTTACCAAAAAAGGCAATTCGAGACTCGCTGTAGTATACTAACTTCGCAGCCTTAGACTGAGGTCTATTTGATGCACCTAGAACCACGGGAAGGCCTTCAGCCACTCTCTAACAAGTAGCTTTTTGCGAGCATCCAGTAACGGGTACCCATCTCGGTCTCCAAAAACAGGACGGTACAGTGAGGGTTTTCACCAAGCGGATCCAAAAGAGTCTCCGCTGTGAGACTGTGGAGACCTGGAGACCACGCAATGTACTGTTTACAAATTATTATTTTTCAAGAAAAACAATGAAAAAAGTGTAAACAGAATTATTTTTTTTCCAATGTATCTAAACTAATCAATTTTTCATATTTTTATTGAATTAAAATAAAAACTTTTTTAGTAATTAAATACACGCATACAATTCTACATCAAATTTTATACGCATCAATTCATTCAAAAAATATCGGCAGACGCGGGATTCGAACCTCAAGCCTTGCACCTTTGCTCTATGACCATTCTCTGTCTGGGCAGATACACAAAAGTTGATGTATTTATACCATTGTTAACATCGTATAAAGATAGATGTCTCTGTAGTATATATTCATGTCTATGTATTTGTGTATTTAATCACTAATAATATTGAAATATAGTCGATAATCTATAAAATAAGATTAGAGTATTGAAAAATATTCTAATAAAAATTAAAAAATTCATTTTTTTTTTTATTTAATAGACAGATGGATATATGTTACTCTGAAAGTCGCACCATTCAACTAATTATTATTATTAATCAATTACTAAAATAAAATGTAATCATCCAATTGAAAAAGATGTTTTAAATATTTTTGTATGACGAATTTGGCAAACTGATTGTGGCCCAGCAGAACATTTTTTCAACACTTTTTTTCACACAATGGTGGACCACAGATCACTGGTTATGGAAAACTGCCTCAGAGCCCTTTTCCACGGCGACGTCCCGTTTTTTGCGGGTTTGGTTTTTTACAGGATCACGTTTAGTAGCATACGTGCTAGTGTGGTAACATTCACATGCGCATTCAGTTTGCAGGATACTACAAAAATCCGATCCGTTCGAAATGTGCAGTACGGTTTTGCCACTACAAACTGGACAAATGGATCCAGTAAAAAACGGTATCCAGTTCAGTTACGTACATAGTTTAATTGAAGTGTTTCCACTAGCATCCTGCATACAGTTTTTTAGGATCGGGTGAACCTAAAATGTTTTTATTTTTTTGCATTGCTTTCGGCAGCGAAAGTTCCAGTATAATATCAGAAGAGTATTCACGTCCATTGCGTCTGAATTTTCTTCTCCGACTGCTAATGCTATCATCCTGTAAAAAACAGGATGCAAACTTCTGTGTGTGAACACAGGTATGATTTTTGCGGTATCCAGTAAAAAACCGATCCTGAAGGGAAGGACCTTTTTTTTTATGTAAACGCATCGAGGAGAGCACACCCGGTCAAGACCAGTGCACTCTATGACGCTCAGCCAGGTAGGCTGGACGCTGCATGCGGGAAACGTGTGTTGTGTTCGTGTTTGTGTGTGGGTTGGGGAGATTGCAAGTGTATATTTATCTGTTTCTTGAAGAGATCCAGATTGTAGGAAGGAGGAAACACAGACGCTGGAATAGCATTCCATAGCTTACCGGTGGCATTAAGGAAGGAACTTTGGAAGCTGCTAGTTCTTGGTCGACATACATTAACCGTGTATGGATGTTCGGCAAGTGCAAGACGAGTTTGTCGGATAGCAAAATAAATGTGTTTGTTGTTGTTATTTGACCTTGAGAGGACTGTCTTGGATGGCGCACGCGCCGATGAAGGCCACGATGACGGCCACCACGTTGACCGTCAGCTGGAACTGCAGAAACTTGGCGATGGAGTCATACACGTTCCTGCCCCACATGACGGCCTTGACGATGGACGAGAAGTTGTCGTCCGTGAGGATGATGTCGGACGCCTCCTTGGCCACGTCGGTGCCGGCAATACCCTGCAAGCAGACAAGACAGTTGAGGTTAGAAACAGTGATCCTTCTAAGCAAAGAGGCAAAAAAAATTATGCCTACCGATGAATTTTGCTTGTTTTTCAATTATTATTTTTTCTACCGCCGACCAATATCGATTTATAACAATCTAGAAGGAATTTAAGTCTTAAAAAAACTTAAGCCATCTTCTTCACAGTATCAATTCGGTGGATTGGTTTGCAGCAACACAATCTTGCATCTCGATCTCCACTCCTCTCGATCCTCTGCTGTCCTTTTCAGCTCAACATAAGAGCCACAGCTCATGTCCTCAAACACTTGCTGAAAATACTCCCATAATAAAATATTAAAGGAAGTTAAACGACTGTAGCAAATGAATAGATTTTCAGCACAGCCCTCTTTTGTCCAAAGTCTCACATATAAAGAAGTAAAAATAAACTTTAAAAAAATAACACCTAAACCATTTTTTTTAAACTGATTTTTTCATTGATATCAAAATCATTTTTTGACTGTTTTTTTATTTTTTTATAAAAACACATACAGTAGAATCTGTGGAATTCTATCAATCTTTGAAAGAGAGGAGGATGTTAGCATGTATTTGCGTCACCGCCAAAAATCAAACAGCAACTTTAAAATGTTCATATATTTTGGTTTGACGCAAATTTGTGTCAGCGCCGAAATAGAAACGCATTTGATGGACGCGTATTTGCATTGACGCCCGGGAAGTTGTTAAAACTTGGACATGATCAAGGGTGGAATATATGGAGGTCCCTAAACAGACTTCGGACCGGAGTATGAAAGACAAGGAGACAAATGAAAGCCTGGCAGCTTTACAGCGGACCGACTGAATGTGACTGCGGCGTGGAGCAGACCCTGTCACACCTTCTGGAGTGTGCGCTGTGCCCGAATAGCTGCACCCAGGAAGACCTGATGATGGCCAGAAGAAACGCCATCGACGTCGCCCACTTCTAGGCAGACAGGATCTGACCCTGTTGTTTCCGACACCATTATATATATAGTGGTTAAAAGAAAATAATATTAACGGCATGTGGAATAGTCTCACCATGGCGAATCCAACATCAGCTTTCTTCAGCGCGGGGCCGTCATTAGTTCCATCTCCGGTCACAGCCACCACCTCGCGAGTTTCGGAGATCTTGGAGTCAATCATGCCCTTCACCAGAGTGTACTTGTCAGTGGGGGACGAGCGAGCAAGCACGCGCAGCTTGGGCCACACCTTGTCTAGCAGGTGCTGCTGAACCTGGAAGAACATAACCACAATAACTAATTAATCATCTAAAAATATAAATTGTATTTCTATACGGTTTGTATTCTCATATGTTAAGAATGTGTAGACTGGTTAACTCCTCTAGGGACTTGGACTTTTTCGGGGTGGACCTTCCAGTATTTCGCAGATCCCTCTACTAATGTGCTAGATCTATTTATTTACTCATGTTCATGTTTTGTCTAAATGTATTGTCTTAGCTATAATATCTGTTCTGTTTTACCATTTTATTTATTGTATTTTCTACTTTAAAACCCTATGTATTGGCCTAGGCCATTAATAAAATAAAATAAAATAAAATAAAATAAAATAAAATAAAATGAAATAAAATAAAATAAAATAAAATAAAATAAAATAAAATAAAATAAAATAAAATAAAATAAAATAAAATAAAATAAAATAAAATAAAATAAAATAAAAATAAAATACTGAAGGTGTACGAAAAATTATTGGAAACTGACAGTTCTTGATCAATGTAAATTAACCGTGTATAAATATTCAGCAAGTGTAAGACAAGTCTGCGGTTGTGGGCGCGTGCAGGAGAAATTGATTCTTTGAGTTCAGAATAGAGTTGCAGTGGCCGTGGAAATAATGGTAAAAAAGACTGAATGAACCAATCTTATATGTCTGTGTAAGGCAATCAACCAACCGTCCCACTGCTTGTATAATCAGATACCCCCAACACCAAGATTGAAGTCGCGAAGTAGCTTTCTGAGATCCACACAACCTCTCACGTCCGGCCCTGAAAATGAGAGACTCCAGCTCTGGCAACAAGTTGCATCGGATGATTTCATTACTCGAAAGGAAGGCCTCCCGACTAGCAAGAACCTTGACTAGCGGACCTGGAAATCCCTGAACAGATTAAAAACCGGAGTCGGTAGAACAAAAGACAACCCCGAGCGGTGGGGAATGCTTCGGCAGGGAGTCACTATTGTGCGACGGTGTGAAGACCTGCTGACCGCCTCACACCTAAGATCCTGCTCCGTGTGCTCGACAAGCTGCACACCTCAAGACCTAATGCCGGACAACACAAGGGCTATCAACGTTGCCAGATAATGGACAATAATAATTTGACGTCGCCGACACGAAGAAAATGAAGAATAAACAACGGTCAACTATTATAGAGCGAATAATTCTGTTGACATCAGCATGATATATAGCCCTTGCTGACTTGTACCGAAAACCTCGATATCCAATCTTTCGTCTCTTATTTACATTCGCATGTGTTGTCATTTTGTAATGCCGTTAGGTGTCCATGTCTCTGTAAAAGAATTGGACGTAAGTGTGCCATTACATATAAGACGAATTGCTCGTTTTTGAATTGATTGGAATTTGTTGAAATGCGGTGCTGTACTCACATCGCCATTGGCGTCCCTGATGCGCCTGTTGAACTCCTTCCCCTCAAGGATGATGTAGTCTTCGCCCGGCTTCAGGATACCGCACTTGCCGGCGATGGAACGCGCTGTGTTGATGTTGTCGCCCGTGACCATGCGCACCGTAATGCCCGCCTTCTGGCACTTCCTGATGGCGTCGGGCACCTGGGGGGAGAACAAAAAGTGAACCGTCAATATTAAAAAATATTAAAATCATGTATAAGTCATGGAATCTGGAAGTATACGCAAAAACAATATTTCAATTTGTTTATTTTTTCCTTTCAGAAACATTACAAATTATATTAACTCAATTCATTTCTGAAATACAATAAAAATAAAAATAAAAAATACAATATATACAAACATAGGTACTTATGATTAAGTACCTATGAACAAAGCAATAAGACAAGCAACAGAAGGTCCCAATACTTATCAGACAGACGACGCCAACCAATTATCCCTCCAAAGAAACTCTTGGAGTTCTTGTCTGAATTGGGCCTCTCTTACATGAAATATATCAACATCCGAGGCGATTTGGTTGAACAGTCTGATCAGTCTGAATATACTTCGATCCCTGAATATTTACCAAAATAATTGGTATGTTACAAAAATAAATGATGGACACAGAGACAAACTAATAGTCAACAAATGTAGAAATAATTAAAGCAATGTTCTTTATTTATCAATTGTAACTGATGATGATATCAGCTCAATAAAGCCATAGAAAGGGATGGTTGATCGTAGAATGTAGACGGCCTAAACAGGAGTATTTGCAGCAAGTATTCGAGGACATGAGTTGCAGCTCTTATACTGAGCTAAAGAGGGTTGCAGAAGATCGAAAAGAGTGGAGATCGAGATACAAGATTTTGTTGCTGCAAACCAAATCCACCGAAATGATACTACGAAGAAGATTAATATTTACACTGACATCAGCATGATACAGTCCTTGCAGACTGGTGCCAAAAACCTCGATATACAATCTTTCGTCTCTTATTTTTGTTCACTCGACGGACATGCATGTGTCGCCATATTGGCATTTTGACAAGTCCGGTCACGGGTGTGACGTTAGTTATGTACACGGCTGCTGTGAATGGTGTGCCATTGATTCTGTAGATCGCCACTTGCGGCGCTGGGCGACAGCCCACTACGAGCGCGCCAGTGGCCGGTAGTTGTCCCCCGACCGCGACGAGTGGCGGATTGTGGCCGGAAGTTTGTAAAGTTTATCGTAAAAATATATGTGCTTCTGAAGGCGTCTGTGTGTTGTTCATCTGCTCCTCATCCTGCCACCAAGCGATTCAATAACTACCATAAGAGAGGAGGATGTTAACTTACTTCAGGCCTGACGGGATCCTCGATGCCGACCACGCACAAGCAAGTCAGGTTATTGCAGATGTTCTCCTCGTCGTCCCAGTTGGGCTCCGAATCAATGTGAACCTAAAACAAATAATAACATCCGTTTAAAAATGCTGAACAAAAACCACAACAGGAACCCAAAAACTGACTGTTGCACAAAGTCCATGTTATAAATATGAGTACTAGTTGAGTATCGCATGTTTAGTAAATCAAGAAATAGGTTCATTATTTTTGAAGATTTATTCTTTTTTACCTTTTGAACACTTCTTATAGAATGTGTGATAATGTTCCATTGTGATAGCTAAGTCTTGTTAAGGCAAGGTTTTCATTTGATTAGTCAAATCACCTGGTTTATTCCGGCCTTTCCCGGCACAAAGTCTCTGAAGGCCACGGAGATGGTCCTCAGCCCGTCGCAGGCCATGGGTTCAATGACCTGGTGCAGCAGTCTCTCCTGCATGTCCCGGGTGAACTTCTCCAGGTGACCGTCGTGGCCGTAAATGAAGGCACACCTGGAATTTATAAAAATACATCATTTTTCAATAATCAAGTGGTTCAAGTAAAAAAAAGTTTTTTGATCAATTTCTAATCTCTGTTCATATATCATGTGAGTGTGAATTTGATCCCTCTTCTGTAAAATGACAGTCATTAGCGTATTTATCAAAATTAGTGGTAGGCAATAGTTGTCCAGTGAACACCGCCCATTCATAGCGAGTGCTTTTAAAAATGGATGGTGTGTAAATGGCAGGTCGCAGTCTTAGAAGTTTGCAGATGAATACTCACACTTAACGGATAAGCCATATTTGATATGGCAAACTTCAAAAATCCAAAGATTAAATTGTACTACTACTATCTGTTAATATTCTCCTGTATTCATTTAAACAAAAGAAGAAAAAAATGCATTTACTTTTTAGGTATTTAGGCCCTATGCTTTGTATCTGCGCTCCTTGAGAACACTTATTGGTTGCTTTGGCCTCGGTTTCAGAGTACTTTTCGTTATACAAAAAACAGGCTTTGATAAACGACAGCCAACTCGGGTGTAAAATTAACACTAGAAAGTAAGCTTAAGTGATAAAATTTAAATAATATGCTATGACTGGCATTTTACGATTGAGGGATCAATTTCGCATTTACTAGGTGTATTAGAGTTTGTAAATTATTACTTATATTTGGTAAGTCAGTGCTTTACTGTTAAATGGATTGATATAAGAGTACTGACTTCTTGAGGACCATCTCGGAGGCGCCCTTGGTGTAGAGGCGGTAGCCGCCTTTGTAGGGGATGACGGTGGACATGCTCTTGCGCACGGAGTTGAAGGTGTAGACGCGCGTGAAGGACTCCTCGGGGTAGTCGTCCCTCACTCCCTGGTAGCTGCGGCTCAGCGCCGACACGAAGCCCAGCAGCGCGCACTCCGTCTTGTTGCCCACCTGCATGGGCGGCGAGGAGGGGTCCAGCCCGGGCTAAGGAACAAGCAAACAATACTCAATACACAGTATCATCCATCAGAGACCTTGGCATATTCTTTGAAAGCAAGCTAACGTTTCATGCTCACATTGAAGCTGTGTGTGGAAGGGCACTGAAGATGTTAGGATTTGTTCTGCGTAGCGCCAGGACTTTCTCGAGCACTAACGTACTGGTCGTACTGGACAATTCATTGGTTCGTAGCATACTTGAGAGCGGATCTATTATTTGGGCGAGTATAAATATGACCTCATGTTGGAGAAAGTTCAGAAGAAATTTTTGAGGTTTCTTTACATGAGGATGTATGGATATTATCCGTGGCTGTACTCATATAACTTTATACAGTTATGTAGGGATACAATGAGTTGAGAACTAAAAGGTGTGTGCTTGGATATGCATTTATTTTGGCTAGTACGCGGCGTGTTCAGAAATCCTGATGTTTTGTTGGAAATCGGATTGTTTATCCCTGACAATTACCAGAGATAAGCAAGTACATATTCTTCATACTGCCTAAGAGTAATACTAACCTGCCAGAGACTTTAACTCTTAGGAGTGTGATTAGACTGTTAGCCTTAAATTTTGATATATTACACCTGAGGGAGGCCCAGTTCAGACACGAGCTCCACTTAATTGTTTGTAGAAATAATCTGTTGGTGTCGTCTATCGTAAAACTTAAATAGAAGAGATTAAAATAACAATGTGTTACCATGATGCGGCTGGTGTAGGCGCTGTTGACGGCGATGCCCTGAATGATGGTGTCGCCAACCGTGGCCGGAATATCACTGAAGCGCGGCGTGACCTTGCACAGCTTCTCGCAGATGTACGACTGCACCACGGTCATGCGGTTCGTGGTCAGCGTCCCGGTCTTGTCGGAGCAGATGGCCGTGGCGTTGCCCATGGTCTCGCAGGCGTCCAGGTGCCGAACCAAGTTGTTGTCTTTCATCATTTTCTGTAAAAACAAACAAAATTAATAAATATACTTTGTATTTTTTTTTAAATTTAACATTATAATGATGTAGAAAAACACGGTTGCGTGTGATACCTAAATATGCCTGAAATACTATCATCATCAGCCTGTGTCCGTCCACTGTTGAACGTAAGCCTCCCGCATGAGTCTCCATCCTCTTCGATCCTCCGCCTTCCGCATCCAGGTCACTCCCGCTATTCTTTTTATATCGTCAGTCCATCTTACAGGGGGTCGACCAATGTTTCGTTTGCCAGTTCTTAAGCGCCATTCCAATGCTTTTCTTTCCCATCGACCGTCATCTCTTCGACAGATATGTCCTGCCCATTGCCACTTGAGTGTGCCTATTCGTTGGGTAGCATCCACTACTTGAGTTCTTCTGCGTATTTCCTTGTTTCGGATTATTTTAGCGACACTGCGAGCATGGATCTTTCCATAGCACGCTGGGTGACCTTTATTTTATGGGTAAGACTTATAATACTATAGCTGCCGTCTTTTTAGTTAATTCTTATTATTAATCAGATTTTCAATAAGTTAGGATGATTAGTTCGACGCTCCCGAGGACTGAAACATTTGGCTATAAAAGATGAATCTATAAATATACGACACACAGTAAGCAATAGGCGGTAACCCATCCATGTTTTGGCCTGTGTCCAATATTGTTTACCTTCGGTGATCCAAGGAAATCCACACCTACAATTAATCGAGATTCTAGAATAATAATAGTAAGAGGACATGTTTCATAGTTTCGGTGTGTTTAAAATACAATAATACGCCACTTATGTAGTAGTAGTTTGTTTTTTTAAATTTATGTAAACATATAGAAGAGAATACCGAAAGATGGTGATAGAATTTCTGAAGTCTCATGTGGAATTCTATGACGCTTACCATGGTGCATATGGCTAAGCGCTGCATGTGGTGTGTTGATCCGCCAACGTCTAGACTACAGCCCGAGATTCACGCATCATCCTTATTATTACAGAAATTTACTATGAATGGGTGGTCGTATTCACGGGGTAACTTTCAAATACCACCAATTTTAATAAATAGGCTATGACTGGCATTTTACGGGTGAGGGATCAAATTCAGACCAACCAACATGGGTATTTTAGAGCTCAGAAATCGATTAAAAATCCTTAATTTTCAATCTCCGTCGGGGATCGAATCCCCATGACCTTTGCCTTGCAAAGCAAACGCTTTGACCATTGAGCTATACCCGCCGGCAGGCTATTTGTAGAGAGATGCGTCACGAATATTCGAGGCATAATTTTATGTGATTTCATTTGGATGATCAACGTGTTAAAAAGTACGTTAACTGAAAAAAAATTACACTTGATAGGAAGTTTTAAAGGTGAGAAAATCGGAAAAAATCTTAGTGGGATTTTGAAGCACTGTGAGGTTGTTGCTGGAGCTTACCTTGACAGAATAGGCGAGGGACAAGGTCACGGCCAGAGGGAGTCCCTCTGGAACGGCCACCACAAGCACGGTCACACCGATTATGAAGTAGCGCACCAGCTGGTTGGCGTAGGTCGTCTTCCACATCATCTTGTCGATGACGAAGGTCTTGACGCAGAACTGGATGATGAGGATGATAACGGTGAGAACGGCGATGGTCGAACCCGCGTACCCAATCTGCAACATTACAAATCCATCAACATCGAAACTATTAAAATGAATGTATGTGAGTTTGTCCTTTATGCATTCTTACACTGTTCAAACGATTGCAATGAAACTTACAGGAATTATTGTGGGCATGTTTTCGATGGTTTCTGTACAAATAAATATCCCAAAAAAAAAAAAAACATAAATGGGTGACATTGCAGTGTATATGTCAAGCAAAGCAATTGAAGTTAAGTCAGCCCAGCTGTAAGTTTTAAGTTAAAAATATATAATACAGTGATACCTCCACGTATGAGTTTAATTCGTTAGGAAACCTTGCTGGTATTTGAAATTATTCGTATCTCAAAGCAAAATGTACAAAAGTCACAAAACGCGAGCAAAACTTGTCAAAGATGCTTTGACAGCGAGAACACACTGATTACTGATTCTCTGACCATGGCCGGGGGACGAACGCGGGAAAGTGTGACGTGCGGTTCGTGTGCAACGGGCGACCCGCTAAACCGATCGGTCGTATCTCAAATTTTACTTGTATTTCAAAGCAAAAAATTGCTCACTCGACGGTTCGTATCTCAAAAAACTGATATGTCGGGGCACTCGTATTATTTTATTTTAGACAACACGTTTCCAGAACCCATTATCAAGTGGCATAGAGAGTTTGAATTGCACTATTTCAAAATTGGCGCCTGAAAGTGATAGATTCAATTAAATCGTCAACAAATGCATAGAGAGCAATGAATAAAATCAATTGTTTCTATAACATAAGACGTTTCACTTTTAGCCAAGAGTTTTATGCAGATTTTTTATTTAACTATTGGTTTCTAATCAACAATCCTTTTTTTCATTCCGTCATGCTATCTATAAGTTTTTCGAACCAGAACACATCTGACCTACTGTAGATAAGCCGACACCTCACCGCAGGTAAATTTCATGATATGACCCTGGATACGTGTAAGACGAAAGAATCGCAGTGAACAGTGGTTGAAACCATCTTGAGTGAAAATATTGACAAATTTGGTGTGATATTGCTTCGGATTCAGTGCTGGTGTTGACTGATATGAAATGTTGGATGTTTGTTTTTGTAACAATAATTCCGTGTTATTTGTGTGTCAACCATGATAAACTTATAGCATGGTTTATGTTTTTGCGATTCAAACAATTTGCATTGAAATATTTCGACACTATTTCTGAGTATGAGGTAATAGACACTGAATGTGACAATACACTTACAATGCCGCACTTATAAATGTTAGATGTTTAAGTGATTGTGTTTTACCTGAATAGCGAGCTTGGTGAGCTTGGCCTGCAACACGGACTTTTCCTTCTTGTGTCCAGCCTCTGAGTCTCCTCCGCTGGATTGGGCGGGCTCCACGTGGTTGTCCTCCTCCTGCACTACGTGGTTGTTACCGGTGACACCGATCTCCTCGTCTCCTACGAAATACAACATCAACAATTAGCATTTTTTAACAATTACATAAAAGACTTAAACCATTCCAGATTAACCGACTCGTTAAGCATATTAGAATCACAAAAATTCTTAGGTTTTCACTGTCATATTTGTAATTGTGGCATCCCAAAGGATGGATCGTGTGTGGTAATATCTTCTTCTATCCAATATTTCGACCACCATCTTGAAGAAAATTCATCCTGAAGACAATTCATCCTGAAGACGACCCCTACCAATTACGGTTGAAATTCTCTACACACGGCTTAGCTCAAAAGCCATAATTCAAAATTATGATCTAACTAGACAGCAGTTGCCGTAAGAAAACATAATCTTTCGTTCAAGCTCCTTGGCTGTTGTCTCTGTCGAGTACATTAAATGTATTGGCTGAACTGACAGAGCTGGCAGTTATGGCTGTGATTTATGGTGGCCATAAGTTAGCTAATGTTTTAAAGAGAACGAATGTGAATGTTAAATTACATTATCTCCAGTTCCACCTAAATGAATTAAGTACTTAAAATCTTTTGAAATTCTCAAAAATTGATGTATTATTATATATTTTTAATTTTTTTAATAACTGCTTTAACCCTTTCGTTACGGCTCGGTGGAATACAAATTATACTGTCAATACGGCGTGAATTTTTCAAACCATTTTTTTTTTAATTTTTCAAACCAGCTTACAGAAAAATCGCTCCTGTTACTAAACCTAACGATATTTATTTACATGCTTTACAGATTCCTGTAAACAATACATGTAGGGAATAATTGCAGTTCTAATTTCCTACCGTATGTCAGAATGAGTAATGAAAGTAGCAAAACGATATATCACGGCTACCGATGTCAACGGTAGGGAAATCTTAGATGGCATATATCAGTTACCGATGCGAAAGGGTTAACATAATCAAATTACAATGCATTTCAAATATGTATTTAAAAAAGTAGACAAACCTTACTTTTAAATCAATGAGAAATCAAACTCTAAATAGATATTTGTTAATATTTAAAATCAACCCATGGAATATATGAAACTTAGCTTAACTATGAAATTCAATGTTAAACCTAAAATTAAGTAAGTTAATATAAATCAATAAAAATTAAAAATGTTAAAATAATTGCAATACTTAAATAAAGAATGTTGTATTTTTTATTTTATTTTTATTTATTAAATTTATGTTAGCCAAGATGCACACACAGAAAACTACACGAGCAACAAATAGATACATTCAAAAAAATACTTAAATAATTAAAAAACAATATAGTTAAATTCAATATAAATTCTACTTCTCTGTATTTTTTTATATTTATGATAGCCGTTACAGAAGAATACTGACATACAGCGATACAGAATTCTTGTCAAAGGATTCTATGACGCTTTTTAGGATGACTAAGCGCTTTATGCAAAGTATTGATTGGCCAACGGCATTGGCATTCAATTATCCCAACTATATGCATTTAAACTAAAAAAATAAATATTTTTTTATCGACACTAGTAAACAAATGGATATATTATCCGTATAGGACTAACAAAAAGTTATTTCCAAAGAGTTTATAGTTTAGGTGAGACCCATAGTGTTAAATAAATAAATTGTTGGTAAAAATTATATTTGTGAATAAAATAATTGATTAAATATTATTTTAAAAAATAAAGAATTTGATTAGGTTAAAAAATAAATTGAGGTAATTTCAATCGTGACCATAAAATCACATGGAATATTATATATATAGAATCAAATTTAATCAACACTAAGATTCATTGGAACATTACTATATTGAGGTAACTTAGATCATTAGAAATTAAAATCCCAACACTAAGATTCATTGGAACATTATTATACTGAGGTAACTTTGATCATTAGAATTTAAAATCCCAACACTGAGATCCTTTGAAACATTATAGAATTGAATCAAATTTGATTATTAAAATTAAAAATTCCAACACTAAGATTCATTGGAATATTATTATGTTGACGTAACTTTCATCATTAGAATTAAAAATCCCAAAACTAAGATTCGTTGGAACATTATTATACTGAGGTAACTTTGATCATTAGAATTTAAAATCCCAACACTAATGTTCAATCCAACGTTTTTGTATTGAGGTAACTTTGATCATTAGAATTTAAAATCTCAATACTACGACCCAGTACAATTGAATGATATTGAATAAATTTTAAGTAACACAAACATAACTAATATTTCTTGGCAGCAATTAATAAAAAAAAACGCATTTATGCTTGAAATATTAAAAAACATAATATAACATTTTAAAATAACCGGGACACCGATGCTTCCAGTGAGAAATATTTTCCAGTATTATGAGAACACTTGGCAAGGAAGGGGAGAGTGGTGCAGAGAGAGTTCGCATGAAAAATGCAACGCAGCAATGTGGAGCGAATTTTCTTTTTATTATGTACAGAAGGCGGAACATTTCCCCCCCCCGGGAGTCATCCACAACTTTTACGAGATTTCACACCCGACCCCGTAATAAGCAAAGGTTCCCAACTATCAACCGAAGAAATGCAAATTCTTGGCAAAGGTTTGACTTGAAGTGACTCTTATTAACCCTTTCATTAGGGTTCGGTTTGATTACAAATTATACTGTGAATTATAAAACTAGTATTTGAAGCGTAAATGTACTTATCTGGTCTATTTTCATTTATCACATTAGTTCTTTTTGGCTATCAGATGATGCATAAAAAACTATTCTAAGAAAGTAGCAAAACGATATATCACGTCAACCGATGTCAACGGTTGAGGAATCTTATGACGGAATATGCCGACAACCGATGCGAAAGGGTTAAGGCTTTGTTTATAGAGCACTTTTATGATGTACATGAATAAACGACATTGGTGAGCAACACCAATCGTGAGTGTAAAAGGGCAAGTCTTCTCTCAAAATGGAGCATATTTCTACCAAGCGAATGCCAACAAAAATGTTGATTTCAATCTTTCTCTATTTTCAATTATACTATTAATTGCATCAAAATTTCTTAAGTTATTTTTTGCCAAATCTGTTAAATGGTTAGTTTAATTTGATTATTTTGAACCTAGAGACTTGATAAATAAGGCAGCTGTAGTACCATTCAATCATTTAATAAAAATGTAAATTTAAAGGGTTTAGAGCCACTGGTGTTAAGGTGGGGGCGGCCGATTGAAAATTACGTTACGTAAAAGGTGCGCCCCGAGGCTCCGCGGGCGGCGGTCAAGGAATTTCATTTCATTACATTCACAAGTGAAAAATTCATATTCATAAGAGACAAACAGAAAACTGAGAACCAGAGGGACAATAAAAAAATAATTTAGCACTTTGATAACCACTTCTTTAAGTATTGTATTATTTAAACACAAAATACCATTCGGATTATTTTCTATTAAAATAATATTTTTCCCATGCTCAAATCCTTTTATTATATTATCTATATAATGGATCTACACCAATTGATTAATAATTATATAATATTACACGGCGTTTGCATACGTCATTTTATTTGTTATGACAGTTCCTCCATTTCATGCTGGTGCAACTGTCATCTTTAATTTGCTTTTTTGCCGCGATTGTCTTGGCGGCGCTGCTTGTCACAGTGTTCCGGGCAGTCGTCAGTCAAGCCCCGTTCGATCGAGACGGAATAAACGTCATGTTACGATCGAACGGGGAAGTCAAATCTTCAAGAGAAGGGGGATATCACATTATTTAATAATTTGATACATACATACAATTCTATATCAAATTTCTCGCATCGATTTGTGGAGAAAAATAAATGTCAGACGCTGGGATTCGAACCACGAACTACACACGTCAGTTCTATTCTATACACAGCGCGGTCCACCGGTCCAATTCTTTCACCGGTGCAATCGAGTAGATTTGACGTATTTATATTATTGATACATTTGTATTAAACAGATGTCGCTTAGTTGTAAATTCAAAGTATGTATTTTTTATGTTTTTAAGATTCAATCAATTTTCATTTATTCACAAGAATTATTATTTTTATTACTGACTTACTTTATCTATTTATCAAGTCTACCAATTAGGTCTCCACTAAACTATAAACTGAATGGAAACAATTTTTTGTTAATCCTACCCGGATATAAAACGACCAGTCATTTTACTTTTGTTACCAATGATACAGTACCGGCTGCGACGCCCTAGGGCAATTTTTTTCTGGCGCCCCATATTGTTTACATTTAAAAAAATCTAAGCAAAATCGGTTGCACTCAGCGCCACTAGCATATTCGACGCCCTGGGGCACCGACCCACTTCGCCACCCCCTAAAACCGGCACTGTATAAGATTTATAATATTTTTTTTTTAAAGTTAACGCATGTTCACAATGAAGATCAAACACAAATAATAAATAAAAATCAAAATAAATAAAAATATATATACATGTAAATCGTCATCACACAAAAATCTACAGGCCAAACATTGATTGTAATATTACCTGTCAGGCTCTTCTTCTTCCTCGCCTTCTTGGCCTCTACTCTCGGCGAGAGGCGTTGGGTCGGCCATTTTGTGTGCGCCGCGCGCCACCGTTTTGTATTTTGATTTAACACCGACACGATGCACAACGGGCGAGCGGGTTTTGGTTGGTTTTAGTTCGTGTGACGGGATTGGTTGAGACACCAAACGTGCAGCGGAAATGAGGGAGAGAGAGAGAGAGAAACAAAAACAAAAATATAATACACATAGTAGAATGCACATAAAAATAATAATTTGTAATGTAACCAGGGTCATAAATGATAATCGAATGCTGCGGTACAAGAATCTAAGAGGATATATATCACCAAACTTTAAACAAAAATATATATAACTGATACACACTTACAAATCCACAGCAAACACCATCTTATATGACATTCCTCTCATCAAAAAATTGTAGAAGTTCTTATAAGATGATGTTGTTATGAATTCGTAAGCGTATATCATTTGTATGTTGGGTATTAGCTTCAGTGCCTTATATAATAATATAAGAATATTGAAATTGATTCTAAAAACCCACTTTTTTTTTGATTTGATGATTTCTTAGTTTCATATTTACAGTGGTACCTTGACGTACGAGTTTAATTCGTTCCGCCACCTTGCATAAATGTACAAAAGTCACAAAACGCGAGCACAACTTATCGAAGATGCTTTGACAGCGAGAGCACACTGTTAACTGATTATCTGACCGTGGCCGGGGAATTCACGCGGGAAAGCGTGACGCGCGGTTCGTGTGCAATCGGCCGACCCGCTAAGCCGATTGCTCGTATTTCAAATTTTGCTTGTATTTCAAAGCAAAAAAGCGCTCGGTCGACGGCTCGTATCTCAAAATGTTGGGACACTCGTATGTCAAGGTACTACTGTATTTTGAATGAAAATTACAAAAAAAAAAATATTTTTGGATTACTTATTTTTTTAACACTGTTTCCTTGATCTGAGAAAGTTATTTTTTTATAAAATAAATTTGAATTTACTGTGATGTCTTCTATGTTACTTTAAATTTACTAGCTTTATATTTATTAGTCATATCCTTCTATGTAAAAATGTTAATGCAAGTTAAAACCACATATAAACCACAATGAAAATATTTATCAAAACCAATGTATTTTTTACATGAGTTATTTATATAATTATTTAAATTTTATGATATTGAATATTTTTTTTAAATAATGTGATTTTATCCCAGTGTTATTTGCTTCCTAATAAAAAATAATAAACTTATAAAACGCACTTTTTTTTAACAAGTAAAATATAAATAAAATGTCTATAGCAATTGATATCAAAATAATAATGTATTAATTTTTTTTTTTAATTCTTTTATATGTAAATGGGACACCTAATTAAAATAAATCTAAAAATACAGGGGGTGGAGGGGGCACATCACATCTATTATATTTATAAAAAAAAACTATATTTTTTTAATTTGAGAGTTAAATATATAAAACAATTGTTTTTGTTTTTTTATAAATTTATCCCTCACATAACATTAAATTAAATTAAAATCTTTTTTAATTTATGTACATAAAAAAACATATAATTTGTTATTATTTGTTATAAACCCATTTTTTATTTAAACAAACATTGCAAATAAACTATACATAGAAATTAATCATGTATTTATAAATTTATTTCGTTTTACATTCTAAGCAAAAATAAATAATTTAATAGTGAGATCACAGCTCCCACACTAACTTTAAATTAAACAAAAATGGCGCCAGTGACATTTTATCTTCAAATTCAAATAAATTAATAAATGTTAATGTCATGACGAAAATATTTTACACTGAATTATAAAAAAAAATAACAGGTTTAGAGTCATAGGTCTATCTTTTGACTAAATGCAATGTACGTAAAATGAGTTTTAAAAACAAATAATCAAATTAAAAATATATTTAAGAAATATACATTAATATTGATACAGTAACACTTATTTTTTATTATTTAATTTTTAGTTGTTTAATTATGATAAAATTTATTTTTCGTAAAATAAATTAACACATTCATGAACCTTAACAATCCTCAAAAAACTATAATTTCAGAAAAAATTATGTCTAAAAAATTAAAGAAAAAAACAATCAGTCAATTTATCGATTTTGATTTTAATTAGTTTTTAATATAACCTAACCTTTGATAAGCAAAATTTAATTCTCCATTTTCTTGTTATATATAAAACCTAACCTAACCTTCGATAAGCTAAATTTAATTTTGCATCTTCTTGGTATCTATCAACCTAACCTCACCTTTCTAACAACCTAACCTCACCTTTCTAACAACCTAACCTAATCTTTGATGAGGTAAATTAAATTTTCCATCTTCTTGGTATCTATCAACCTAACCTCACCTTCCTAACAAAATCTAAATACAATGGACATAAATTTTTAATTTTGTATGTGAATAGAATTCTCATTGTTTTCTATAAATAAACTAAAAAAAATGCTTTGAAACAATTTTATAGCATCTGCGTTTCCTCTTCGAGCTATTCAAGAAACAGATTATCAAACACATAACATCATTTCCACATACACATTCAACAATCACACAACATTTTGAAAAAATCATCATCACATATGATTATAATCCAATTTCTTGTAATTTGTTTGCATGTCATCCTATCTATTCTAAGTCTTAATTAGCCCTGTATATAATAATATATAATAACCCCACAACACGCTTCTAAAACATTTTTAGCTCGTTTTAAGTTTCCTACTTTTAAGACATGTAAAAATATAGCACATTTATAAGCACGTTTAGAATGATGTAGTGTACCTTTCTTCATCTTCTTGGCGTGCTGCTCGTGCTGGTCCACCGCGGCCCCCAGCAGCGTGAAGATGATGCCGGCCTGAGAGTTGACCCCCACGGCTGTCACCAGCATCTTGCCCGAACCTTCCATCACGTGCGTCCCTGACAGCACCATCGGGTCAAACTGCTCGCCCTTCTTCACGTGATCGGACTCTCCCGTGAGAGACGACTCGTCCACCTGGATAAAAAAACATAATTAACCCTTGCTTTACGATGATACGTATTTACTACAACTCGACTCTAATAAGGAGAATATTCATATAAAATATAGTAGATACTGAGCTCAGAATTTTTGTATTCCTCCGTCATATTATTAAATTTTAAATAAAATTATAATAATGCATAGTTATTCATTTGTAGCGATGGAAATAAGTAATTTGTGTAATAATAGCGGCTAATTGCGATGTTTCATTTTCTATTTTTCAGATACTTGCATTACAAAAATAATTACATTTCAATTTTAACTGTAGTCAAATAAAGCGAAATTTCGCAATATTCATATTTTTCGGTTATTAAATGTCATATTTTTATGGTGTAGAAAATACATATCATCAGAGCTCTCGGATGTTTTTAGCGCAGTAAGGGTAGGATTAAATAATCTTCCCCGTGTCCAACATCTTCCCTGACTTCAATAACACAATTCATTCATCATCAGCTTGTGTCCATCCACTGTTGACCGCAGGCCTCCCGCATGAATCTCCATCCTTTTCAATATTCTGCTATCCACATTCAAATTACTCTGGTTTTTTTAAATGTCGTCACTCCATCTTGACGTACGATGCCATTTGCAAAAATGATAACATCTTCCGATAAGGTGATTAATTTTGCGCCACCATGTTCAATCTATTGCATATAAGAAAAAAAAATGTAGTTAACAGATGACATATTCGTTCAGTAGATATTTATATATTAGGGCTCACCTTGAGGTCATTGCTCTGTATGAGGACGCCATCGGCCGGTAGCAGGTCGCCATACTTGATCTGGCAGATATCACCCACCACAATGTCCCCCACCGATATCTGCTTCACCTCGCTCTGCCGGATCACGGAGAACTTGTGCTCGCCCTCTATCCGCGATTGTAAACCCCTGCACAACGCACACCAATCAACACAACTTCACCAAATAAGAGCCAAAATACACTAATCATCTGCAGTCTTTATATTTTCTTTATGTCATGTTGAGCAACTGTTAACACACAGAAATCAACACGAGTTCTTTCAGAGCTTCAGTGATGGTAAGCACTTTACCACTAAGCCATAACCGCGGGCAATGAGGGTGTTGCCTGTGTAAGCGTTGTCTTAATCCCCCAACCGCAGATAAACTATATAGAGTTTCAGCGAATGGACTTAAAAATGTACAAAGAAAACATGTTTGAAATAGATGAATTTAAAAAACAAATATCTGTGATTAATAGTTGTTTAGTGTGAGCAATTTTAATAAAAGGTAAAATATATATAATTTAATATTTAAGTGGATCTTGAGATCCATTGCATGCTTAAAATATAAATAAAAGTCATTCAAATGCTTTAAATGTGATTTTAACATTAGGATATCACAATACCAAAGTAAGATTGCGAGCAACTCTTACATATTTAAAATTATATTAATATATATATAATCATTTCGGAAACAACAGGGTTAGATCCTGTCTGCCCAGAAGTGGGCGACGTCGATGGCGTTTCTTCTGGCCATCATCAGGTCTTCCTGGGTGCAGCTATTCGGGCACAGCGCACACTCCAGAAGGTGTGACAGGGTCTGCTCCACCTGAACCTTGAACTGTTATATTAATATAACAGTTCAACTTAACACATTGTTTGCGGTTTATTAAAATACCTTTTTTACTCTCTGGTGGTGGACGTCGGGTAGCGTAATAATACGTGTTGCGTAATTACGCATTTTGTTGCTAAATCGTATATATTACTTCAAACTACACATTTCACTCACAAATTTGTAATTGTTATGCTTTAGTTTTAATTTATTAATGAATTATGAATAGAAAAAGTATCTAAAAATATACATTTTTTGTGTGCTCGAAGAAACCTTGACGCAGATCCCGTCGGCTTGATTTTTTTTGACCTTCAATGGGCAATAATTGTTTTCAACTTGTATGGAGAATTGGGGTTCTTTCTACCTGACGAAGGGATGAATAGTAGAAATTTTTTGTTCATATTTCTACAAAATATTTGTGTGTATGTGAAGTGTTACTTTAAAGGGCGTTTTTTTGTGTTTGTTTACCATCATTTTATCATTGCTGCACGATAAGGTAAACTACATTTAAAATTTCACTAAATCATCGTGAATATTTCAAAAGTTATAGACTTTTAAAAATATATTAAAAAAACTCGCGCGCGAACCCAAAATCGCCCGCGCCAGGCTGCAATCAGCATAAGACAATGCACGCAAACAATGTGTTAATTTACTAAATATGTAATGGTAATACTTAAAAACAAAGGCATTAATTAGATGAAATTCTCTTCAGGTGTGGTTAGGAAAAGCGGTCATATGAATAACCAACTAAATCCCTTACGCTTTCGAGTAAGGTTGCCAGAACACTGACTGTTTCAATCGTAGTACTGCGACTTATAATGACAGAAGCCACTGAGTATCCTAGTCCCTTTAACGAGCGACGTGCGTAGTACTGCCTCGTTAATCACAAAATAGTATGCTAACTAGGTGAGCTAGTGTCACTGTTTTTAACTCACCTAAATTGTCTTTCCTTAGTATAATCATTAAAGGCTGTAACTATGACTACGACGATAACTGAAATGAGAATGGCGAGCCCCTCGATCCACGCGTAGTGACTCTCTTCCTCTTCCGGCGCTGCAACAAAAAAAACAACATCATCATTATCAATATGAACCAGGGTGATGGACTAGTAATGTATAAAGTTTTAACTTGTAGTGAACTTACCGTCTTCGTCCTCCGGCTGGTAGAAGGACAAGCCGAGGGAGACGATGGCAGCCACCTCCAGGATGATGAGCGTGACGTCCTGCAGCGCCTCCCACACGAGCGTCAGAAAGGTCTTGGGCGGCTTGGGAGGGATCGTGTTGGAGCCAAACGTCTCCCGTCGGTGCTCCGAGTCCGCCTTCGTGCCGCTCAGTCCTGTAACCAAAACAAATACTTAGCACACAAACTCCACAAAGCCATAACTACTCCATCATTATTAAAGCAGTTTACGTTGAGGTCTGCGAGTCTATAAGCCTACGCCCAGTCTAACAAATCGCAACAATCTTCACCTTCAATAACACTTCACTATAGTGTATCATTTGATACTAACACGATATAGGCCTTTCAGGCTGGTGTCGTAAAGCATCGATATGCGATTTTTGTCTCTCATTTCTGTTCGCTCGTCTGACATGCACATATAAAAATGTTAGTCTTAAGAAAAACTTCGCAAACTCTTAGAACTATTAAACTCTTTCTGTTAGGAAAACTCTTTTCTTCGTATAGTGTTTTCCTAAGTAAAAAGTATTTTTTGTATGTCCTTTTGACTGCTACAACGACGATATATCATTGTTTTGAAATCGGCGAAGATTTTTAACGACGATCGTCGTTTTGTCTTATTTCACTAATTAATTTTTCCCTTGTATTTTGAAAAACCTCCATAGCAGCCAAAGGGATAAAAATGAAATAAATGTGAATGGAATACGCTTCTTGCATTTCAGTGCCCCTGGGTAATGCTAATTGTATTACACCGCAACCGAGGTGATTCTTGATTCCACTACTTGAATAGTCAGTTTGGTTTGGCACGTCTCTACCATAGAAGTTCATGCCGTGGCGGCAACCGGTGTGGATATGTATGGCTAAACCAGCAGTCATCAACCTCTGAGTTGTGGTGACGGCTCTGAAAATTTTCGGTAGTTAAAAAAAAATTACAAATGTGCTCGACCAGTTCTTTGCTTTGGCGATAAGCTCATCATCCGTCCATCACGCATCCCAATGACAATCCAACGATCTGGAGTCGCTTTAATTAGACGAGGGATGTAAAAATACTATTTTCCGGAACCAATGTATTGCATAAAAAAATATAAGGTATACATAATTTGACATTGAAGAGACGAAGGTGAACCTAGCTGAAGCATGTTATCCTGGTGCCGCAGAAGAACATAAACTACAGCCGCATTTTATCCAAGCTCCCAGTCTTTCGCCATAGAATAATGCAGAACTTATAAGAAATTCTTATGCTGCAACCATAACTAATATAGAAAAAATAGACAATTTATGATGTTCCTGATAGTGATAAGACTATCATTATATAGCGTGTTTTTCTATAGCACGATCTCGGCGCTATAGGAGTATTGAATGTACTAAAAACACCCAGCATAATAATGACTCATAACGTAGATAGGAAACTACAAAGTACAAACGTAAATGCATCATAAAATATAATTCATAATATTTACGTGTCGATCGCGACATTGGCATGTTAAAAGATAATAAAATGAAAAATCCTATGATGAATGCATACAAAATTTCATAATAATGTAGAAGAGTGACCTCAATACGGCAGGTTCGCGTCCAGAGATATTTACACCCCAGCAAGGTGTAGCAAAGAACACTTAAACTAATGAATACGAAACGTTGGAAATTGCATGTAAATGCATGTAGTGTACGACTATGTACATCCCCATGGATGTTATATAATAGTAGTGTGTAAAATACTACACTGGACTAAGAAGCCAGGCGGCATAGTCGATGGACATAAAGCGTTTGTTTGTCATTCAGACGCCATCGGTTCAAATCTCTAACAATTAAAAAATTGTTTAATCAAATCTAATACAAACTTTACATGCCCCCGGTAAGTTTGAGCCGCCCCTTAAGAACAAAAAAAATGACCAGGCCTTGGGAGCTGCCTTTTTTCAAGCCCCAGTCCTGGAGGTTCGTCGGAAGTTACGTGACGTGGAACTGACATGGGATAAGGCGAGGCAGCTGACAAAGCTTTGTAGCGGCAGTTCGTGACGACCATATACTCTAGTTAGTGTAGCGGACATTGTGATGATGACGATGATGACTCCCTACCGCTGATAATCTTTTTAAAAATGCTTAAAAAATCACTAAAAGTAGGTTTTCGCGACCATATTTGGAATTGTAGCTTTTGGGTTGAGCCGTATGTGGCGAATTTCTTGACTAAAATATATCTACCGTCATTGCAGGGGTCATCTTCAGGGTTGACGATGACCACTTTAATGACTTTCGAGATATTTGATTGAGGAAATTCATCACACACGACTCGACCCAAAAGCCATAATTCCATTAAAAAGTCTTGTAAAAATCAATTATTTACGCAAATTGATATATATGTTTTCATGAGTATAGCTTAATGCTCCTGAGGCTTGAACCGTTTGGCTGTAAGGGGCGGCTCGACCCCAGACGGTACAAAATTATTATTTAATTTTATGGATTTTTTAAATTATTTATTAGAATATTATTTTATTATTTCAATATTCTATATATTGAAAATCTTGCATTTATAACATTGTTACCAATGTTACCATCGTATAACGATAGATGTCTCTATAGTATTTATTCAGAGTGTGTATATATATATTTTTTTATTTTTTTTATTATTCAATCAGTCCGTATTTATTCACAATATATATCGATTCGGGCAGTCGATGGTCGTGTGGTCAAAGAGGGTATTGAACTTGAACAAATGGTTGGTTCCAAAGTTCGCTGGTTCGCATCCCGCCTCTGCCGATATTTTTTCTGAACGAATAAAAATAATTCGTTGCATTATAGTATGTGTATATTTAATTACTTATATTATTTAATTAATTCCAGGGGCGTCCCATCGCCTTAAATAATCACTCAGTCTAGAATTAATTATAA
Source organism: Glossosoma conforme (assembly GCA_022606575.1). Taxonomy (NCBI): domain Eukaryota; kingdom Metazoa; phylum Arthropoda; class Insecta; order Trichoptera; family Glossosomatidae; genus Glossosoma; species Glossosoma conforme. Next base: position 1,368,762 of record JAGTXR010000088.1, read on the forward strand.
TTATTATTAAATTCCCCTCCACCTCTTCTTCTTCTTCCACCTCTAGTGCAAAGTCATTCAATTAACCTAATGCAACGCCCGATTGAAAAATGGACGCTGAAAGTGTACATAAATACTTTACCTACATAACCCTGTAACAACCAGTTATACTGAAGACAATTTAACACGATCCCTGACTATTTGATTAAATTAATTATATCCACTAGAAATCGGGCTTATATAATATAAAAGTTAAAAATACTTACTATCACTAGCTTACTTACTAACAATAGCTTGTCTATTAGTTATTTGAGACAAACGTATGTAAAATTAACAATTCTAATAATCTTAAATTATTTACGTAAATAATAGGGGAGCATGCTATATTTATGTGTATTCTTATTTCATTCCAGGCTATTCTCCATTTTCTTCCTATATGCGTTCCGAATCTGAAAGATATTATTTTTTATTTTTTTCTACTATAGATATATAATCGTGTCGGAAACAACAGGGTCAGATCCTGTCTGCCCAGAAGTGGGCGACGTCGATGGCGTTACTTCTGGCCATCATCAGGTCTTCCTGGGTGCAGCTATTCGGGCACACTCCAGAAGGTGTGACAGGGTCTACTCCACGCCGCAGTCACATCTAGTCGGTCCGCTGTAAAACTGCCAGGCTTTCATTTTGTGTCCTCGTCTTGCATACTCCGGTCCGAAGTCTGTTAAGGGACCTCCATATATTCCACCCTTGGTCATGTCCAGGGGCATTTTTTCTACTATACCCGCTCTATATTTGGAGCCTATTGTCACCGCAAATTGCCTTTTTTACAGTTCTGTTAGCTCAAATTCTCTATACCTTGTCCCAGAACACCTGTGTACCCGGAGATTCACATGAGAACATAAATCGAACAGAGAAAAAAGATCGCGGACTGGCACAGACTGCTGCTGTAGTACCAAATAAATATTTGGGCGTTCAATGATCAGAATTTTTAAAAAGAAATCCTATGATCAGTCCGACGCTCCGAAGGAAGATATGGTCAACATAAACTTCCGCCACTCATTTCTGTCAGTTGCCATTGTGCCTTTTCCGAACACATTTTTACACCCGAAAGTCTACTACGTGGTAATATTTATAGTTGCGAATGACCTCTCCAAGGCAAAAGTCCGAGAACTTGAAGAGACGGCTGCTGTAGTATCTGAGGCATATTTCTGTGTTATACGTTAATCGTATTTTATAAAGGAGATCAAAAGCTCTCGAGAACTGGACTATTTGGTTTTAAGGAGCGACTCAACCCAACCAACACGGTTAACAACAGGTAGTGAACAAGTTTTATTCCACCCCGAATGTTAATTAAATTCTGTGATCTCACTTTATGGAAAAAATCCAGATATCGTTGAGGCATATTGAAGTTCATAACGTAGTGTATATTTATATATCGAACACTCCCAGATGTTTATTTTCTTTCTGTGTTTCAAACTGCCCCTAAATATCTGCTATCATCCATCAGAAATGTTGAGATGAGAATTTCATTTCGGCCATCCTCACTGCGACAGAAGTGGGAGAGCAAATGGGAGAAGTAGACGGAACCGGCAACACTGGATATCGTGAATAATTGATACGAAAGAGGCAGATGGAGGAGTTGCCAACAAATGGCGTAACTGAAAAATGGTAAAACGCATAAAGCTAATTCTTATCAAAACACTATGATATCAACTCTATGTAGCCCTTGCAGGCTAGTGCCGAAAAGCCTCGATATGCGATCTTTTATCTTTTCTGAATGATCTTTTGTGGATCTTGGCATCTCACAAATCCGATGCAGCCGTATAATGGATTTAGAAAGTAGATGCCTGCATAATATTCTGCGTTGTGAGATATGATAAGATTAGAGAGCGGACAAGGTGGCATTCCATGTTGCAGTAGATCAAGAGGCGAAGGTGGACCTGTTTATAAGATGCACTTCGGATAACGCAGTTTAGCAATAACTACAGCAGCCTTTTCTTCAAGCCCTCGGGCTCGCACCAACCTTAAAGGCCGTCGGGAACAAAATATAGTATGTACTCCGCGGAGCCGCAGGAGTCGGAGCTGACATGGAATGAAGCAAGGACCATGCCGACTAACAGAGCTTTGTGGTGGTAGTTCGCGAATGCCATATGCTCCAGTTAGGAGAACGGACATGATTTTAATTCATTTCAACTAAGAGAATCACAAATTTTTATATTCCTCCAAAAAGAAGCAAATAAAAAACAATTACCTCGCATCCCTTAGAAACATACAATTATAATGCCATTGTCATTGTTATCGTGATTTTATTTTTGAGTATAACAATAGTATGTCTTCGGCGTATTTGGTGGGGACGTAATCGATGTTTCTTTAGGACGCCTGGTGATTGGTCTGACGTGTAATAAGCTGTACGCCGTCGAACGCCTCTATCGCGCTAATGTATTCAGCTGCGCCCTTGATCCGGTGTGATCGAGCAGAAAATCCGAGGAAATACCTGAAAAATGGCCGGCTTAGCGACCGCTTAGGGCTTCCTGAGAGTTATATACGAGTACATCACGTTCACGTGTACTACACAAACATGAAACGTACATAAAAAAAACTTTATTTTATTTTGGATGTAATAAAAAATAAAAACTTCAGTCAATCCTCCTACATCGCAAGCTTTTTATTATTTTTCACTGAGAATTTTCCTATAATCCTTTCAGCGATTTTTCATATGGCAACGGCCCATTCCATGTTGTTATTTTGGATTGAACCACCACTTAGAGAACTAAGGCCTCTAGAATATCTAGTCACCCTTATAGATCTTATGAAAGCGTTAAAGGTTTTTTTTTTCAATGTTTTCCGCATTCACTTTGACATCCATTATAAATAATAAATATTTATTTATTTACCTTGTTTTTACATGGATCACGTAAGATAAGTTTTCCATCAGGAGACTGCAGTTACTTTGCCTTTCTCAATCCTTCTCTTAACAAAAGAAGGATTGAGAAAGGCAACGAGTTAGTCGAAACAGCAGTCACCTTATAGGAAATTATATAAAGTTGACTGTGTACTCAAGAGAATTTAGCATGATCCTTTTATTCTAGGGAGGTTTTCTTTTCCATTCGTAAGAAAATAGCTGCTCCAAACATTCATTCCTTCTCCTTCGCGATACTATTCACAAAACGCTGGAATTGTTGAACGCTTTAACTTTTTGTTCCGGATAGATATATCCGTGCTCTTAGCTATCCGATTGTTTTCCATTCCAGTTGGTACTTGTGGAGTTTCGACCACTCAATTTAGTTCAACTGCAATGGTGCTTTAAATGTGCAACCAGTACATTTTTTATAATTTTCCTCATAACATCCCCTTCACTAAGGAAGAACGACTTCTCGTCGCCGAGATCGTTATTAGGACACGTGGTGGACAGATGAGGAGCAGAAAAGCAACAAAGTTTTTTTTTCAGAAACACATATTTTCGATACACTTGACAAACTTTCGGCCCGGGCGGATCAGAACACGCTACTGGTCGTGGTCGGGGGACAACTGATTACTGGCCACCGGGCGTCCGGGGTCGGTGACACCCAGCGCCGCAAGTGGCGATCTACAGAATTAGTCCTATCAACGGCCTGTAAAATAATTACAAAAGGGCGACACATGCGTGACCGAGGACCGCTAGATGCGCTAGATGTCAGTGTTCCGCAGTCGACAATCAACTGGCGCCCGGCCATACCGGTGGGGCGTAGAAATCAAGTCTTAAAATAAACGCGAATTATGCTTCGAAAACAAGTTCTTTGTATTGCCAATCTGCTTGTGCATCCTGCCACCCAGTAATTCGATATCCAATTCAAAGAGGAGGATATCAGTAGGTTCAATCGTATTAGTTATTTAAGGCGAAAATGTGAAACTTTACAAAATGTAGTAAATATAAATTATTTTGGTAAACACTTAGGGATCGAGCTGTGATGTCTTGGAGTATAACTAAAATGCACACCCGAAATAAATACAAAATCTTCCGGAGCGAGATCTCAGAAATCTTCGCGGATAAAGGTCGCGTATTTATTTGTTCTCGGCATGAATTATTCAGAGGCGTAACGGGGGCGCATGAAAGCTGGAGGGGCGCATGCTCACCTGAGACGTGATTTATGACCGCGGCGTCTGCCCCCCCCGCCTCCCGGACGGGCTTTTACGAGCTTTGGACCTGTCCTCCGGCTACTAACTGGAGTGGTTCTGTTACGCCCTTGTCACGCGCACTTCTAACCCGTACATGACTAACATGTTACATTCTAATGTATATTTTAGATGCTAGCATCTTGAAGGTTGAGGTGATTTTTATAACCTGGTACTATAAATTACTAGCATACCCTACTATTAATTAACAAAACATTATTATTTCAACTAATAAATGAAATTAAAAAAAATGAGATTTTATCATTTCCAATGACATCCCCCATCTTTAAAAAGGCGAAAACAGGTCGCGAGTTCGTCATCGGGACGCGTGGAGGAAGGTTGCAGGAGCAGGTCCCAAAGCAAGGTACTTGTTTCGAAGCACAATTCGCGTTTATTTTCAATACAAGACTTCGGTTTCCGCGCCCGACCGTAACATGTTGCATCTTGGGCCTTTGTCAGACGGGGAATGTCCGCAGGCACGAGCTGCCAGACGGGCACAGTAACATGTAGCGGCTGAATCAGAAAGTAAAGTTGACAGTTGAACCAACATGAAATCGGAGCAACTTTAAAAACAAATAAAATGACGAAATATCGAGAAAAGGGAAAAATTCGCCATGTGCGGCTCAATCCAATTCCCAAATCTGAGCGAAGTAACATTGTCCAAATCCCTAAATGAAATGATCAATTCACGCAATTTTTCAATTGTTAAAACATTTCGACATGTAAAAATTACAACTCCAAGGAGTGATTTTTCTGAAAGTAATAAAACACAATTAATGCCGCCAGATTACCCACGTAACTTCGCGACCCGCCGCCAAACGATCAGAGTCAATTGAACTTAAGCCCGCAATTCGTTTATCAATTAACTCAACCATTTAATATCATAAAGTTTATATAGTGCGGTGATTTAATAAATGTGACTTTTAAATTACATTTCCTGTAACATTCAGTGTTATTTATTTTTCTTCAAGTTCGGAATCCGGTGAAGAAGATACACATCCTCTATGTTCCTTCCCTTCCCAATCACACTATACACTCGCATACCGACATATGTGATTACCATTCCGACAACTCCATAGAGTTGAAATTTAAAAACAGCTTCCGTGAATTGATAATTTGCTTTAGATATTTGAATAAATCTCCGTTTACATCATTTCGATCCAGACCACTTCGGATTGAGGTCGCCTACAATCTGACTGCTTCAATGAAATTATTATTTTTATATTAGTATTTGTATAGCGCTCTTTTATGACCGAATGATCATTCCAAAAGCGCTTCTTTGCCTCTGTGAGTAAAAAGGTGGGTCTTGAGTCTGCTTCTGAAGGATGCCTCCGCTTTAAGCTCTCTTATGCTTTCCGGTAGTGAGTTCCAGGCCATTCGTGCCGCGTAGCTGAAAGCCCGATTGCCAAAGACCGTGCTAAGACTACCTCCCGTCAGCTGCAGGGTGCTTCTATTTGCTCTAGCCGATCTGCGTGTCTCTCCACGCGCGCTTATTTCTGAAAGCTTGATAAGTTCTGTCAAATAGCCCGGTGCAGTTCCGTTGAGTGCCTTGTAAGCTAAGAGGCATAATTTGTACTGGATTCTAGCCGAAACTCTCAACCAATGCAGTCGGTGTAGTATTGGAGTAATGTGACAGAATTTGGGCGCGTTGTAGATGATAGTACTGTGGCTAATAATGAGAGAAAGAGATCTGTCGTTCGCGGTGGATCAGAGGTTTGATGGGTGAGGTTACCTTCGCTGGGTGAGGTGAGGCCCAGAGCTCCTGCGTGCCGACCCAGGCCATCGCGCCCGTCATCAGACGCTGGATGCCCTCGGCCCCGCGATGCTCCATGAGCTCGCGCAGCTCAATGAGCGAGACGCCATACTGGGCCGGCCGACCGTCTATCGTCGCCATCGCGCCCTAGGTCTGCAACAAAAACACACGAAACATCAGCAAAACCATAATAACGGTAACATCCTCCTCACCCTCAAAAGGTTGTTATTCAGTCAGGTTTAGCAGCGGATTAACAACACATACATTTTCGGAAGCACATATATTTACGATAAACTTTGTAAACCTATGGCCCGACCTAGTCACAGCATTAGGCGGAGCCACAAAACAATATGTTATCGCCGACGGGCGGCACACGTGATGAGCAGTCGCACCGCACCGCAAGTGGCGATCTACGTAACTAGTCCCAAAATACCAATATGGCGACACATGCATGTCGACAAGCGAACAGAAATAAGAGACGAAATATTGTATATCGAGGTTTTCCGTACCAGTCAGCAAGGGCTATAACATGCTGATGTCAATGGGTACATAGGTTGATACCAAGACAAATATTGCTTTGCGTGCAGAGTGTCCATATGGCCAAATCGTACAGAGGCCCTTCCGGCTCTATTGGGGATTTCTCCTCTGGATTTGAAGATGCTGCTGTATACCACCTTCGTCGCGATCGTGCGTCTAAAATCAAATACATCATACTCCAGCCGAGCGTTCTGATGCTCTTACGGTCGCATGGCAAAAACTAGTCATCTTCCACCAAAGGTTGAACTACCTTTCTGTTCCTCCCAGATATTTAATTCAGACTAACTGCTAAGTGAATAATCCCCGATCACTGGTCTACCCAGCTAAAGACGCTTTTAATGACAGATTATATTCCTTAAATTTACTTTCAAGCCCTAACTACCCCTGTGGCGCCCCCTTAGAGACCACACTCTCTGGGACTATCAGTTACAAGAGTTGGAAAGAGGTGACCTTTTCGATGTTACTCGGCCCTATCGAGCATGAAGACTTTGTGGCCAGTAAGATGGCCTTTAGGGACGGCGAACTTCAGTTGCAGTTAATGCTCTCCTGCGATATCCGAAGTACATGTCCTAGCCAATCTTTGTTTTTTGACTGACTGTAGACTATGGATGATATTTCGCATATTTTGCGTAAAATTAATAATATTTTCTAGTTTGCCGGCGGGTATAGCTCAATGGTCGAAGCGTTTGCTTTGCAAGTCAAGGGTTCGATCCCCGACGGAGATTGAAAAAAAGTATTTTTAATCGATTTATGAGCTACCCCGGTTGTTGTGAATTCGATCCCTCATCCGTTAAAAGTCAATCGTAGCCTATTAATTAAAATCTGTGCTAGACGAAAGTCATACCGCGAAGACCGCCCACTTATACAAAATTCCTGTAATAATAAAGATGATGCGTGAATCTCGGTCTGTAGTCTGTGACGTTGGCGGATCAACACTCTACATGCAGCGCTTAGCCATATGAACTGTGGTAAACGTCATAGAATTCAACAAACGAGACTACAGAATTATTATCACCATCTGTCGGTATTCTCCTGTATGTGTTTACATAAAGATGAGGCAGCCAACAGAGCTTCATGCCGATAGTTAGTGAAGGCCATATTGTCCGGTTAGGTACGCGTACGTGCAAATTAATTAATTCATTCACATTCGCATGTAACACTATTTATAATAAACAATACAAATAGCGTATTTACATTTTTGTTTTGATCGATTAGCCGCATCCGGCACGAAATATATAAAACCAAAATGGCGACCAGCGTATCGGCCCCGGGGCGGAAGGAAGGGGGAGGGGGTGGAATATAAGAAAAATAAAATTCAAATGGAAATACAAACGCCGAGTATTCAAATTTTATTCATGGGGATACGGATCTGGTCGTTTTTTGAGCAAAATTTCGCGTGGACTCTGAGCCCTAAATAATGTGAAGAAGAGGAAGTAAGTAATAATGAAATTGGTAGGTATACACACTACAGCAGAGCTCCGCAACCTTTTCTCATCCACGGCATACCAAAGTACTTCTTTTTGATTCTACGGCACACCAAAGTTCTCACCTTGAATACCGCGGCACACCAAAAGCCAAAAATATATATTAATTTGATCAATTTCTTTTTTTTTAAATTTCATTTAGAACTTAATAAAGCAAGTACCTCGTTGTATGTCTACATAAATAGGCGATAGGCGCTGGGAGCTTGAGGACCGTTGTAAATTTATTTGTTTATAATATCGCCTTATTTGATCGCGGCACACCTGTATCGGCTCTCGGCACACCAGTTGCGGAGCACTACACTACAGTATGAAGAGTATTTACCAAAATAATTTATTTTTATTAGAATTTTTAATGTCTCACATGTTTGCCCTAAATAACTAATAGCTTGTCTTGTACCTACTGATTTATTTATTTATATACAGAATCGAAATTCCAATTTTTACAAATATTAAGAAACATAAAGATAATAAAAAATAAAAATAACACAAAAGAATATGAAGATGACACGTGTCAAAGATCACAGAGATCAAGGAGAACAATACCATCGACAAAAGAGGAAAAGGATGTAAGAAAAGGATCGAGGTGTGCTGGTAGGCCATTTACTGATATCCTCTTCTCTAAGTTGGGTATCGAATTATTGGGTGACGGAGCAGATTAATAACACAAATAACTTGTTTTCGAAGCACAATTCGCGTGTATTTCAAATAAATACTTGATTTCTACGCCCGACCGGTATGGCATTTCGCCGGCCGGACGCCAGTTAATTGACGACTCCGGGAAACTGTGACATGCCGCGCCGCCAATGATCGCGGCAAAAAAGCAAATCAAAGATGACAGTTGCACCAACATTAAATGGAGCAACTGTCACAACAAATAAAAAGACGTATGCAAACGCCTGCGTAATATTATATAATCAAAACTAACATTATTAGATGTGCATGTCGGCGAGCGAACAAAAATAAGAGACAAAAGATCGTTTTTCGAGGCTTTACGGCATCAGCCTAAAAGAGCTATATTCAGTTATTTTAAATATTATTAATTTTATGTAAGCTTAGAAATAGTTTTTTTTTTAATCTTCATCGGATATCGAAATATTGGTCTTTGATGTGGTAAGCAAACGCTTTACCTCTAAGCCATACCTGGCAAATTATTCCACATGATATATCTACAATGATTATACTACATTTTATTTACTATGAAAAACGCCCTTCTAGAATATATTATGGTTCTCGACTGTAAAGGTAGCTGCCGTATTAAAAAATAGACAGTTTTTAATTAAAAATTAAAAAAAACTGTTGCATTTAAGGTACACACGTTATGACCCCTTCCCTTAACTATTGAACACCCAAAGTGGTGGGGGTACCTTAGTATAAGCCTGTAGTTATTATGCAGCGTGACTTACGGTTTACCCAAGCAAAATAATATTTATTATATTTATAGAATACACCCCTGATTGTGATCCACATTGTACCCCCTACTCCAACTACTACACGCCCAGAGTGGCGGGGGGTAGATCTCAGTTGCACCCTGTTGTTATTATGCCCCATGACTCATGGTTTCTCGCAGTATTGTCGCTCTCTGTCGCAGATAAACAAAAATATTTTCACTCCCATGATTCATGCCAACAATTTCTCACGTCCAGGGGTGCAGCCCATATTTATTGCCTATTCTAATGTCTCTCTCAACAGATTATTTTCACATTCTTAAACTACTTGTAGACAATACATTCACAAATAATTGAACTAGTAATTTTATGAGCTGTTAAATACCCCCGGTTGGTGTGAATTTGATCCCTCGCCCGTAAAACGCATGTCATAACCTATTTATCAAAATTGGTGGTAGACGAAAGTCGCCCCGTGAGCACCACCCAATCATAATAAATTTCTGTAATAATAAGGATGATGCATGAATTTCAGGCTGTAGTCTATGACATTGGCGGATCAACACTCCACATACAGCTCTTAGCCATATGCAGCATGGTAAGTGTTATAGAATTCCGACAGATGAGACTTCAAAACACTAGCATCATCTGTCGGTATTCTCATGTATGTGTTTACATAAAAAAAACAAGCTGATAGTTATTTGCAGCAATGTTTTATTAAATGCAAGTGAAACAAACAACCCAAAGTATGTGTTCTTAGGATTGACGATTATAGATATGTGTTGATATCTGCTTGATATAGCTCCTTTAGACTGATGCCGTAAAGCCTCGAAAAACGATCTTTTGTCTCTTATTTTTGTTCCCTCACCTGACATGCACATCTAATGTTATTTTTAATTGTATAATGTTAAACGGTGTTTACATACGCCAAAAATATTTGTTAAGACAGTTGGCCCATATCCTGTTGGTACCACTGTCATCTTGAATTCGCTCTTTCTGAGCGACGATTGGCAGCGCCGAGATGTCAGTGCGTCGGCAGTACACAGTTGAAGTTTGACTAGCGACCGTTATAGCGTGCGCGCCTAAGGGCGTTCGCTATAACGGGCGACGTTTTTTTACCAATAAACCGTGATAATATGTGAAACGAAAACCAGTTGTTTGTATTGTGAACCTGATCCTACATCCTTCATCCAGTAAATGGATATCAAAAAATATCAGTGTTCTTTCATCTTTTGCTTTAAAATATTCAACGCTTTTTTCAAGCGGTCAAAAAGTTCATATAGCAAGGATTTCAAAATCAACAAGGGCATATGAGATCGTCCATCAAAACATTTTAAAAGCATCTCTACATACTTATTTTAATTTCAGTGTAACATCTAAAGGGTGTGGCCGAATAACGTTTCACAAATATTCTCGTAGGAAAATGCCTCAGTCGGCATTTAAATTTTCCGGCCGATTAAGATTTGCTGGGCCAAGCTTATACATGTCTGACTAGGAAGAGACTGGAATGTTCTGAAGTAGAGATAAGCAACCTTTTGAACCCAAAACGAAAGTAAAATAGACATGTGTACTCATAAAATAAAAGTCACCCAGCGTGCTATGGAGAGATCCATGCTCAGAGTGTCGCTAAAAGATAGAATCCGAAATGAGGAAATACGCAGAAGAACCCAAATGGTGGATGCTACACAACGAATAGCCACACTCATCAGGCAATGGGCAGGACATATCTGTCGAAGAGACGACGGTCGATGGGGAAGAAAAGTATTGGAATGGCGCCCCAAGAACTGGCGAACGAAGCATTGGACCCCCTGCAAGATGGACTGACGACATAAGAAGAATAGCGGAAGTGACCTGGATGCAGAAGGCAGAGGATCGAAGAGGATGGAGACTCATACGGAAGGCTTACGTTCAACAGTGGAAGTATACAGGATGATGATGATGAGTCTACTTGTAACGACATAAGGAGCAGGCATTGTTAGTCACATCTATACTCAAGAAAATTTAGCATGACAGCTGAATATTAACCCTTTCGCATCGGTTGTCGGCATATGCCGTCATAAAGATTCCCCACCCGTAGACATCGGTTGACGTGATATATCGCTTTGCTACTTTCTTAGAATAGTTTTTTATGCATCATCTGATAGCTTAAAGGATACAAGAACCAATGTGATATATGAAAATAGACCAGATAAGTACATTTACGCTTCAAATACTAGTTTTATAATTGACAGTATAATTTGTATTCAAACCGAGGCGTATTGAAAGGGTTAACGAATTAAATTTACTAGAATCCTGGCTTATATAAATGTCATAATACATGAAATCAATGAAAGAACATACAAGGTTGTTTGGGGCAAACATAGTAACACCCCTTACTAAGAGAAAGGCAACTTCACGTCACCGGGATCGTTATTATAACGCGTGGTGGAGGGATGAGGAGCAGATGAGCAACACAAAGACTTTTTCAGAAGCACATTGACAGATATGATATTTAAGATAAAGATTGACAACTTCGGTATTCGGCTCAGGCCACGGACAATGAACGATCTAACTTCGTTGAGACCCGAGCCGAAGTGAATCGGAGCGTTTCGTAACACCGCAGCGCCCTTCTATCACCTGTCGGCCCTTTGACGAATTATCTTTCAGCAAAATGGCGATGCAACGCCTTTTTATATTACTAACATTTTTATATACGCGTGTACAAAGAGCAAGCAAAAATAAGAGACGAAAGATCGTATATCGAGGCTTTTCGGCACCAGCCTGCAAGGGCTATATCGAGCTAATATCAATAGGAAACATTAAAAATAATTATAGATATCGATTATTTAGGTAAGTACCCTAAGATCATGCTATATTTTCTTGAGTATAACAGACTATTGAGATTATTTTTTTTTATGTAAACACATACAGGAGAATACCGACAGATGGTGATAGTAATTTTTTTTGAAGTCTCATCTGTGAAATTCTATGACGCTTACCATAGTGTATATGGCTAAACTAAATGTGGAGTGTTGATCCGACAACGTCATAGACTACAGCCCGAGATTCACGCATCATCCTTTATTATTACAGGAATCTACTATGAATGGGTGGTCTTTACGGGACGACTTTTGTCTACCACCAATTTTAATTGATAGGCTATGACTGATATTTTACGGGTGATGGATCAAATTCACACCAACCGGGGTATTTTAGAGCTCAGAAATCGATTAAAAATACATTCTTTTTTAATCTCCGTCGGGGATCGAACCCACGAATTTTGTCTTGCAAAGCAAACGCTTTACCATTGAGCTATGACCGCCGGCAAATAATTTAAATACTTTAATACTTTATAAACATTAAATGAACACGATTGCCAAGGTTTGTGGTTCGAATGTCAAGCGTCTGCCGTTTATTTTTCTCCGATTTGCTGATGAGAGAAGAAGGATGTTTTCTGTGAATTTGTATGTGCGAGTATATCAGTTGTGGGAAGTTATTAGTTACGTGATAATTATATGGAATTCTGCATCATTTAATTTTTTAAAACTCATCACTGGTGCAAGGAAAACAAAGAGTATCAAATGAAAATGTTTCGCGACCCACGCGTTGGTCGCATCTGCTCCGGGAAAGCGAAAAATGCGTATTTATACCTCTTGGTGGATACAACATTATAACAAGCAATTTTAGTACAAGTATGGCGGCCAAGGACCTAAGCAACTATGAGCGTTGCCAGATTTTTATCTAACAAAAGCGGGACACATGCCATTTATAGCATAAAAAATCGGGCTTGGAAAATTTAAAAAAATCCGATCGTCGGTCAAAAAAACTATTTTTACATACTTTTTAGCTTGTAGCTTTTAAAATAAATTCATTTCTGCATCTAAAATGTCCATTACATTACGAATAACACTACAAATTTTCGTTAAACAATTATAACGCTGTACAAATTGAAATCTGTCGAAGAGACGACGGTCGACGGGGAAGAAAAGTACTGGAATGGCGCCCAAGAACTGGCAAACGAAACGTTGGCCGACCCCCTACAAGATGGAATGACGATATAAGAAGAATAGCGGGAGTGACCTGAATGCGGAAGGCGGAGGATCGAAGTGGTTGGAGACTCATGCGGCAGGCCTACGTTCAACAGTGGACGGACGATTGATGATGACAAATTGAAAAACAATATTGTGCAACTGCTATATACGATGGATCGATCACATCATGCGCCACAATGGTCTTCTTTACGACATTGTGGAAGGGAAACTTCAGATGGCGCCCTAGACGGGAGCATTTGCAGCAAGTGTTCGGGGAAATGAATTGCGGCTCTTATGCTGAGCTAAAGAGGGTTGCAGAAAATCGACAAAAGTGGAGATCGAGATGCAAGATTTTGCTGCTGCAAACCAATCCACCGGATTGATACTGCGAAGAAGACTATGTATAAAATATACACATGGCCCATGTCTAATCCCAATACATTTGCACCCAAAGGTTTACCTAGGAATATATATGGTTACCGACAACCTTCAAGACGAGGCCGGCGACTTGAAGAAACTGCAGCTATAGTATTTTACACATTTTGTGTGATTTGTCAATCAGACTTTTCAATAAGTTCGAATGATAAGCCCGGCGCTAGACCTAATGCCGAGCAACACACGCGCTATCGATTTTGCCAGATACTGGGCAAAAATTATTTGACATCGCTAACACGAAGAAGAAGAAGAAGCCTGGCGCTCCCGAGAAGAGTAACGTTTGATCATATGAGGAGAGTACAACTCGCAGTAAGCAACAAGCGGTAGCCCATACAAATTTTGGTTTACCTACAATGTTGTTGAATTTCAGCGATTTAAATGTGCTATTGTTATTGGTCTAAAATAATATTAGTAAGAAAACGTGTTTTTTATAGTTTCGGAGTGTTTGAAATACAAGAATATGTCACGTATCATGTAGTGGTAGTTGGCTTTTTCTTAGAAGGATGCGTCACGAATAGAATATATATATTGGCTTGACAACATGTGTCGCGTTCCTTGCGGCGACACGCCCGGCTTAGAATCCACGCTATCAAAGGGACCGTCACGCTGCTGGATGGAGCGTCCAGTTGCTTAGGAGTGAAATTCAAATATAAACAGAGACTTGTGATTTTAAAACGTTTGAACTAAAGTTATCAATTACTTATTATATATTATATTACAATAATATTAATGATAAAAAACTTAGTAAACGTATAGCTTAGTGGTTAAAGCGTTTGCTTACCAAACCGAAGGCCGTGAGTTCGATCCCCGACGGAGATTAAAAGAAAAAGATTTTTAATCGATTTCTTATCTCTACAAACCCCCGGTTGGTGTGAATTTGATCCCTCACGCGTAGAATGCCAGTCATAGCATATTAATCAAAACTAGCTAAAATAATATAAATGATAAATTTATCCCGTGAACGCCACCCATTCACAGTGAATTCCTATAATAATTGAGTGATGCTTGAATGTCGGGCTGTGTTATGACGTTGGTGGATCAACACTTCATATGCAGCGCTTAGCCATGTGTAGCACGGTAAGTGTCATAGAATCCACAGATGAGACTTCAGCATCACTATCACCACGTGCATGTGAAAAAAACAACTTAAAAAAACAAATAAATAGAACACATAGTTCTCTTTATGTGTTAAGTTTAGCAATAGTCAAGAGTATGTGCTCAGTGAGTAAATAAATAAAATAAATAACGAAGAAAAAATATCGACGTTTTAAAGAGATTACTGTATAATTATCTTTAATCACTAATAATACTAACATTAAGTGCTCTAAAAATACAAAACGCGATCTTAGATCGCTTTGTCAGCTCGCGGGAAGATAAAGCGATCTGTCGCACCCAATCACAAGATAGATCGTTGTTTGCTGTATAACCGTATGTCAAATAATGATAATGGTTTCTACATCAGTATATAATGAAAGCTTGCTTCAATCGTCGAGAAAATAGTATATATTTATGCAGCGTGACAGTTTTTTTATGTCACGTTTTAATGAGCGTTTACGTTGTGACCGTCGAAGAGGTGATCGTCTCTGAGAGAGCGTCACGTGTGATGGCGTGTGGTGGCGTGTGATGAGTGATGAAGTCTACAGATGCTCCTCCGCATCACAGCAATTATCCGTGAGTCATGGACAGCGTGGGGCGGCGTCACGTGGCGTGTGGTCAGGTCTGGGAGTCTGTACACCCACGCCTTGTCTAACAAATCGCAGCAATATTCACCTTTGGTAACACTTCACCAAAGTGAATCATTTGATACCAACTCGATATAGTATCGATATGCGATCTTTTGTTTATTATTTTTGTTCGCTAATCTGACATACGCATTTAAAAATGATTGTTTGCATATAAAAAAGTCTAACTTTTAGATTTAAGTAGTCATAGGACATGAAGGGTGACATAGCTTTATGGTGGCAGTTTGTGAAATGATGATTTTTGGTTAAATTGATATCTAAGAGTAATGTGTCCTGAATTGGTAAAATGGATATCTTAGCTGCTTTCTCCCGATATAAGATGCACTAGGAAGGAATGAGTAAGGCGTTGGGTATCAAAATGACATCTCCTGTCAAAAAAAGCGACTGCATTGTGATGCGTGGTGAACGGATGAGAAACAGGTAGCCTAAGCCAAAGAACTCGCCGAGAAGCACATGTGACTTTTTTTTAAACTACCGGAAAATTCCAGAGCCATCACCACAACTCAGAGGTTGAAACCAAACTAAACCAAACAAGGCTATTCAAGTAGTGCAACCGAGAGTCACCTCGGTTGCGGTGTAAATCGTTTAACGTTACCCAGGGTGAACTGCGAGGAAAGCGTATTACTTAAATGGCACTCCCATTTACATTTATTTAATGTTAAACAATAATTAATGACAAAATTCGGTCCTCTACCCGGGACACAGATATTTTTTTTTGCCTAATAGCGCTCGGACAGAGACTGATACTTAGATAGCGGTCATAAAGCGAACTATCCGCCCCCACATGCCACCATCCTGAAAAGGTTATATCGAGTTGATATCAAGTAATTTGATCGTCAAATAATGGAATATCCTAAAATTGGGATTGCATTTGGTCTCATTGGGTTAATTTACGACCAACATAATATGTTGATATGAGATTATTTTTATGCACATGTACGTATCTCGTATTGAAATAAAATGCATTTGCTTTCACTGTGCAATCGCAATATTGGAAAACATCATCAGAATGTGTGTCAACCATCCGTATAATAATTACCCCCATGGTATTATGCAACTAGTAATTATTATTCTATAGAATAGTTGCTAAACCGGATCAAAACAACTGGCGGTGAATTACATGAGCACTTAGAGAATGCGATAAAAATAATATTAACGATAAAGTCAGCGTTCATACACTTTACTGTTTACAATAGACTGCATTAGAAGCAATGCGTTAGAATAATCACACAGCCACGTTAAATAGGTAACACTTTACTGCAGCGTATCAAAAATATATATTTATAAGACGGGTAACGTTCTTTATTAACCCTCGCCTTACTATGTTAAAAACTTCCGCGCGTTCCGATGGTGTGTACTCGTTACACATTCTGATTTAAAGTGAATAAAATGAGTAGAAATTCGAAAAAATGAAAATATTCAAAGATATCGCTTAATTTTATAATAGTTGATGTCAATAAGCAGTAATAATTGACATTTAATAGCTAGAAACATGAAAAACATCAGACGAAGACCTCAAACGGCCAGACGCACCTTGGCGCGTGAACTTCCGAGAGCTACTAACATTACTTAGCCTGTCGACATATCGATGAGCCGACGCGCATCGATATCATTTCGAACTAGCCGACCAACTGAGGTTTCCCGTCTCGCTCACTCATATTAGTACGTCAGCGAGAGTGAGGAGTATAGATGCCGACGCATCTGGGTATTTTTTAATTTTATTTTTGCACACGCTTCCGACAGGTCGAATGTATACACGACAGTTGACGCGTCTTGAGTGTAGTGGTGAATTTATTCCGGATTTTAGAAAAATATTTCCTGCTCCCGATGAGTGCCTATTATTATAAATATTTTTTTTTTCAATACGTAAATGTATTGAGGAGGAATACCTAAAATCTGAACCCTGTGTGTATTATATTTACAGAGATATTTAAGTTATTAGAAGCAATGTGTAGTCGATAGACATCACCGGGGAGGAGAGATTAATAGTATCGTAGTTGCGTTCCTCACTATCAGATTTTCCGTATTCCTAAGAAAAAAACCTTTTTTCAGACGTCTTAAAATGAGTTGAATTCGTTAAAGTATGAATATTTTTAGCTATTCAATTGATATTCAAAATTCTGATAAATACCCAAATAAGCATTGGATACTATGTCATCCGTCTCCTTAAATCCCCGGGCTTTTTGCCGTCGAAGAGTGATTGATGGCAATTTATGGTATTATTTTACACATAAAAAATGTAGAAAAAGGCGAGAAAAAAATAACAGTATACTCCATTTCGGCATTGTTAATTGTTGCGCGCGGTGTCCCTTCGATATCTTTAATGTAGTTTAAATGCAAGAGACCATCAGAACTAAGCAGCAATTCAGGAAGTTTTTCACTAAATAAATCCCAGTCTCACAAACGACAACACGGAATAAGTATCTTGTTCCCATGGATGATGCACTCCATCAGAGAAAGTTTTACAATCAAGGATCGTATGGACAAACGTAGATGGAAGAGAGACCAAACATTTTTAGGAACTCTCTAAATATCACAGTAAACGCCTGACTTACACGGAAATTCAAGGAATTTTGATGTAAATATATTGATTTATATTTATTATAATTTTTAATGTTTCGCAAGTTTACCGCAAATAACTTATTCCCACTGCTAGTGATTTTAAGTATTTTACTTCTAATAGTATGTCTACTATCAATAGGACCTATAAACCTGTGTAAAGTAAGTGATATTAACCCTTTCGCATCGGTTGTCGGCATATGTCGTCAAAGATTCCCCGACCGTTGACATCGGTTGACACGATATATATTGTTTTGCTACTATCAGCACTCATTGTGACATCTACGGTAGGAATCTGTAAAGCATATAAATAAATATCGTTAGGTTTCGTCACAGGAGCGATTTTTCTGTAAACCACATGTGTCAATGCCACCACATGTATGGAGTTACATAAATACCGTTTGTTAAATACAATAGATTTTTATGCATCATCTGATAGCTAAAGGATACATGAACCAATGTGATATATGTAAATAGGTAAGATAAGTACATTTATGCTTCAAATACTAGTTTTAAGCAAAAAAAAAATTGTTTGAAAAATTCACGCCGTATTGACAGTATAATTTTTATTCCACCGAGCCGTAACGAAAGGGTTAATAATGATAGTAAATTTTATACGACTAGTGTTGCACGTAGTAGCTCTGAATAGGAATGACCAGCATGTAGATTGTGTTGAATATAGTAATTAGCGTAATGACAACTTCCTTTTAACAAATGCGCTGTACGAGTCGATGATGAGTGTGATGACTATAACTGACCAACCCTAATATGCCTAGATACCTAAACATATCACTGAGAAAGAGACAAACTGCATTATTAATAAAATAAAAAAAAATTAAAGAACTGAATTTTTTTATATTTACGGAAACTATCCATTCAATTCATTTAATTCCGAACATTACCCAACTCTTTTTCTTCTAGGGATGCTTCCTTTCCATTCGCTAGAGTCCCGGAGGAAAATTGCTGCACTCGAACATTCATTCCTTCTTCTTCGCGGTTCAATTCGCAACCCTGGGATTCTTGAATGTTTTAACTTCTATGTTCCAGATAGGTACACCCGTGCTCGTAGCCATCCATTGTTTTTGATCCCAGTCGAGGGTTGTGGAGCTTCTAGCACTCAATTTGGTTCAACGGCAATGTCGCTCCTAAATGGCCTACCAGCATACCTCGATCCTTTTCTTACATCATTTTCGTCTTCTGTCGATGGTTATGTTCTCCTTGATCTCTGTGATCTTTGACACGTGTCATCCATCTTCTGATTCTTTTGTGTAATTTTTATTTTTTATTCTTTTCTCTATTTTTTTGTATATTTTTTCTGAATATTTGTAAAATTGGAATTTCGATTCTGTAAAAATAAATAAACTGAAAAACTTTATTCTATTGAGACGAAGATGTAAATAATTAAACATTGCGAAAGCCGTGAATCTTTCTTTTGATATAAATACAAAATTAATCACCCTATCGGAAGATACTATAATTTATGCAAATGGAATTTCTCACAAAGTCAAACCATCCCAAGCCCAGTATTTTACGCAAGCATATATTTTCAATCCATAATACGGCTTCATTAGCTTTTCGTAAGATGCCGGCGGTCTCCTTCTTCATGCCAGCAAAGTCAAATTATTTCTGCCCATTATCTGGCAACATCGATAGCCCGTGTGTTGCCCAGCATTAGGTACGACTAAAAATGACGATAATATTATTATAAGTTATTATTATTTCATTCAAAATTTTGTATTGTAACTAATAAAAAGTACCGAGAGGAATGGAGATCGAGATGCAAGATTCTGTTGCTGCAAACCAATCCACAGGATTGATACTACGAAGAAGAACTAATAATATAATAATACAATATGTGTAAAGCCCTCGCCAAACAATCTTTATTATTAGTTTTATTTTTATACCTTGTATGATTTTTTTTCATGTATAACTATTGTAATTTATCATTCTTCAGTATATTTGTCAATAAATAAAATAAATGTATAAATCTTCGTCGGGGATCAAACCCCCGACCTTTCGTATAGTAAGCAAACGATTTAACTTATAAGCCAGTAAATAATTAATTTAAAATATTTCTGTGTAATTGAGTTTTTTTTTTATTTTTTAAATCAAATTACATACAATTTACAAACCTAATCACTCTGTTCACAAACTGCATGAGTGAAACTGTGGTATTTGAATTGGTGGAGCGACCTATCGTTCCCAGACAATTCGTTCAACGACTCATCGGTAACGACGTGGGGCGCACTGGACGTCTGGTGCAGGAGACATTTTGTCCACGGACAACTGGTGCATTGGATATCTCGCTAACCTAACCTAATCCAAGGATTCGTCCGGTGATCCGCCCCGCGTCGTCACCGATGAATCGTTGAAAGAATTGTCTGGTAACGAAATGCAGCGGAACCGTGTTGTGGCTTTTGGGTTTAGAATTTCTTCTATCCGATATTTCGACCGCTAATGCAGGGGTCTTCTTCAGGGTTGATGACCCTTAGGCTTAGGCGACCTGTTTCTCATCCATTCACCACGCATCCCAATGACAATCCTGCGATCTGCAGTCGCTTTTTAGACAGGAGATGTCATTTTGATACCCAACGCATTACTCAATCCCTCCTAGTGCATCTTATATCGGGAGAAAGCAGCTAAGACATCCATTTTACCAATTCAGGACACGTTACTCTTAGATATCAATTTAATCAAAAATCATCATTTCACAAACTGCCACCATAAAGCTATGTCACCCTTCATGTCCTATGACTACTTAAATCTTAAAGTAGGACTTTTTTATTTTTTTGGGTTGATGACCCTGAAGAAGACCCCTGCAATGGCGGTCGAAATAACGGATAGAAGAAATTCGCCACACACGGCAAAGCCCAAAATCCACAATATCAAATCCGGCCGTTAAAACCTAAGAACTTATAAACAAGTTTATTTTGTTAATATCATATTTTTCGGTGATACAGGGTTATAGTAATAAATAAAAATAGTCCCGACGAGAATAACATTGTATTATTGGCGTGTTATTTGTAATTTAATATATGAATAGCATCTGATGATGATGATGATGATGATGTCATTATAAATACAATCATCGCGCCGATGACGTCCATACGCGCCATGACATAACTAGCTTAGCAGCGTCATCGTCATTTAGCACAGTGATTCTTAAACTTACGCGTCAGCGTTTTCACAATATAATTTTACAAACAAGGTTATCAGAGTTTTCTGCCCTTCAGTTATGTCAGATGCCATTGTCCATGTACTTGTACCAAAGCATCTCTTCACTGAAACTTCTTTCAATCTTCACTTGGAATATAAATACAAATATAAATAAGATCGGGGACTTGAAGATACGGCAGCTTTAGTATCCGATTCAAATTTCGTTTTTTTTTGTATATACACTAACATCCTCCTTTCTCTCACAAGGGGTGTTATTACGTCGCGTGAGGGCAGATTGAGGAGCAGGTCAGCAGACTAAGACTTTCTTTTAGAAGCACATTGCTTATATTCACGTTAAAACATTACAAGATTCCGACAACGCGTGATAACATGCCGCGCGGCCGTAATGCAACCTTGTCTCGCTGAAGGGTGGGGACCGACTGGCGAGGAGAGCAGTGGTTTTTTAAACTAACACACCAGTTAGCGGAATCGTCCAGAATGACAACACGGCGCACCTAAATGCACGACAAGCGACCAGAAATAAGAGACGAAAGATTGTATATCGAGGTTTTCGGTAACAGTCAGCAAGGACTACATCATGCTGATGTAAACATATACAGGAGAATACCGACAGATGATGATAGTGATTCTGAAGTTTCATCTGTGGATTCTTTGACGCTTACCATTCTATATATGCATATGGCTTGACGCTGCATGTGGAGTGTTAATCCGCCAAAGTGCATAGACTGCAGCCTGACTTTCACGCATGATCATTATAACTACAGGAATTCGTTATGAATGGGTGGTCTTCACGGGGCGACTTTCGTTTCTAAACAACTTTAATTAATAGGCTATGATTTTTTTATATAAGCACATACAGGAGAATACCGACAGATGGTGATAGTAATTCTGAAGTCTCATCTGTGGAATTCTATGACGCTTACCAATATCCATATGGCTTGGCGCTGCATGTGAAGTGTTGATCCGCCAACGTCATAGACTACAACCCGACTTTCACGCATCATCCTTATAATTACAGGAATTTAAAATGAATAGGTGGTCTTAACGAAACGACTTTCGTCTACTACCAATTTTGATCAATATGCTATGAATGGAATTTTGCTAGTGAGGGCATCAGATTCCCATACACCGGGAATATTTCTTCTTCGTAGTATCAATCCGGTGGATAGCTTTGCAGCACCAAAATCTTGCATCTCGATCTTCACTCCTCTCGATCCTCTGCAATCCTCTTCAGCTCAGCATAAGAACAACAACTCATGTCCTCGAATAATTGCTGCAAATACTCCCGCCTAGAGCGCCCTCTACAGTTACTACCCTCACCCATCCCTTCCACAATGTCGCGAAGAAGATCATTGTGGCGCATGATGTGACCGATCCATCGGGCTCACCTCTCTGAGATGGTTCTTACTAGGTGCCTATCTTCCTTGATCATAGAGAGGGGGTATTTATAGAGCCTCATTTTATCTAGTGCGAGCCGCAGTTTTATTGCCTCTGGTTAACCTATGAATTATTGGCAAGCATTCAAATGGATCAGCTTCGGTATTGTATTATTTCGATCAATAAATAAAACGAATCAAAATAGATTGCGATTATTATAACGGTGTCTTCTTCGTGTCAGCAACGTCAAATTATTTTTGCCCAGTATCTGGCAACGTCGATAGCCCGTCTGTTGCCTAGCATTATGGTCTTGAGGTGTGCTGCTTGTTGAACACATGGAGCAGGATCTTAGGTGTGAGGCGGTCTGCAGGTATCCTCAGTCGCACAATAGTGTCTCTCCCTGGCGAAGCATTCCCCACCGCTCGAGGTTGTCCTTTGTTCTACCAACTCCGGCTCTTAATCTGTTCAGGGATTTCCTAGTCCACCAGTCAACTTGCCAGTTGGGAGGCCTTCTTTTGGAGTAATGAAATCCTCTAATGCGACTTGTTGCTTGACCTGGAGTCTCTTATTTTCAGGGCCGGATGTGAGAGGTTGTGTGGATCTCAGAAAGCTGATCTCAGAAAAGAAATAACGGTGTGCGATGTCAAGAGGGTAATTAATCAAGCGATCCACATTAATAAAATGCATTTCGCGCCTGTATCGTCCCCATTCTTCATTACGACTGAGGATTTTGACATCTAGTCAAAAATCAATACAGCCGTAATGCTGATTTTAAGAACAGTTGCCTGCGCAAGACACTCGGTGTAACAAGGATCGGACAAGGCAGCCTTCCATACTACAGTCGGTCAGAGCGAAATATTTAAAAAGAGACGGCCTCTGTAGTATCGGAAGCACATTTTTAGGCTATAACTGGCATTTTACAAGTGAGAGCTTAGAAATTGAATAAAAAATATTTTTTTTAATCTTCGTCGGGGATAGAACCCACGACCTTCGGCTTGCCAATCAAACTCAAATAAGGATGATGCGTGAATTTCAGGCTGTCGCCTATGACGTTGGCGGATCAACACTCCACATGCAGCGCTTAACCATATGTAACATGGTAAGCGTCATAGAATCCACAGATGAGACTTCAGCATCACTATCACCATTATGTCGGTATTCTCATGTATATGTTTACATTAAAAAGTGTTTTTTTAATAGGAATTTTTAAGCAGATCGGTTGAAAGCCAGACGCTCTAAAGGCATGAATCGCATGCTCTATAGGGGTGGCTCAACCAACGACACGCGGTAAGCAACAGACGCTAACCTACGTTGTGTTTACTCTTTCGTACAATCTGGATTTCTTGAAGAAACATATCTATATACACTTGCAATGTCCCTAATCCGCACACAATCACAACACACGTTTTCCGCATGCAGTTTCCAACCTTCCTGAATGAGCGTCATAGAGCCTACTAGTCTAAATGCATTTATAATTGGTTTGTATGTCCCCGATAAATATCTGAGAATAAGGAGGCACAGATTGTTCGCTCTCCCAAAGAGTAACACTAACCTGCCAGAGACTATGCCTCTTGGGAGAGGGATCAGACTGTTTAACCGAATCGCCTCGGATGTTGATATGTTTCACGTAAGGGAGGCCCAATTCAGGCATGAACTTCACGGGTTTCTCTTGAGGAATAATTTTTTAGCGTCGCCTGTTTGATGAGCATTGGGACCTTCTGTTGCTTGTCTTTTATTCCTTTATTCTTAGTGCTTAATCATAAGTAACTATATTTGTATATATTGTATTTTCTTTATTTTATTATGAATTGTTATTCTACTTTAAAAACGAATTGAGTTGTTCAAATTTGTAATGTTCCTATAAGAGAAAAAATAATAAATAAAAACTTCCTGTTTCAGCGTAATTGATACATGTTGCAAACCAGTATGTAACCTATATGTCGTATGGTTTCTAGGTTCAATGTGTGTTCTCGTATCAAGCAGGGATTACACGCACCATTAAACTTGACAGTTCAGATATCTAACCCATGGAGTGTATGACATACATTCAACCCTACTATAACGTTTTCATAAGATCGGATGATAAACGTGAAGTTCCCGAGTCCTGGAGCATTTATTCCTAAGATATTAAACCGAAAATAACAACATAGAAGGGAGACTGTAGTATAAAAAAACGCCGCTAACACTACAATAAAAATCTCCGTTACAAATAAAAAAAGCGTTGAATAAATAATACATAAGATATTTTCAGAAGCACATTGACGTATATTTTGAATAAACTTGACAAAGTATCGGTCCGGGGCGGAGCGTATGCTTTCAGGCCCCGGCCGGATCTAACGAGGGGTATATTGACAGAGAGCATTCCAGAGTTTACCGGTGGCATTTAGAATATCTCGATTCAAACGAGCGTTTTAGAATATTCGCACTTTTTATTTCCATTAGATAATTTTTTCGTTATTTTCACCTTTTGTCGATGTCATTGATTTCGTAGATTTACGAATGCTTTGTTAACTATAATGAAAAAAAAAGCAATTTGCTAACTGCCTTGTTAATAGTCTGTTTGTTGTGAAGTCTGTCTCAGTAGGTTAGAGGCATACAATTATAGAACCGACCGTATCAAGCGTTATAGAGTCCACGTGTGTGTCTTGTACTAACCCGTGTTCCCGGAAGTCGGCGCTACAGTCGGCGCCGTGGCACTACCGCGGCCGCGGCCCTCGCTCGGCCGAGATCTGAAATAACAAAAATATATCATGATTAACCATTTTTATATACCGTATATATAGCATGAGTAATAGAGGAAAACGGTAAGGTAACCCCATCGTAAATGTATCGGTTATCTTTCACCTAAAGTGTGTTCAAAGCCACTAGGTTTACTGGTAGCGGGAGGCCGTTCAGATCTCGCAATTTGTCTGGTTCAAGGTCACTCTTGCATAGTCATAACCCCCTATTATAATAACAATAAAAGATTTTATTCCAGCAGGAATTGGGTGGGTTGTGCAATACCCAATTTTCCATATTTTAAGATACATATATATTTATCGATGGTCGATGCATCATCTCCATCCAGCGATGGCTCAGGAAGGAGTTGAGCCATTCAGAAGCAGCCAGGTTGATGGTGTTGTTGGACTTCCTTATCCTGCTCCAGAAGCCGGCAACACGGTGACGCAATAATGCTGGGAATGAATCGACTCTGCCCTCCGCAAACATGTCAGATGCGCTACAAAATCTAGAGAGTTGCATTAGTTGTCGATATGAATTATTATACGCAACTATGAGCTTCTACCACTCTCGTTTAGGATAGCTAGACGAAAGTTCTGAGGAATATAATGCGATACAATGTGCTTTGAATAGCACTTTCCTGACAGAATTACTACAATGGTAGAACCTCCGAGAAAGCATAATTGCAGTCACATTGCAAAGTCAAAGACTACGCTATCTTATAGTATGCAATGTAGGTTTAAAAAGTAGAACAATCTTTCTGTTCTTAACAGACATTAAATTTAGACTCACTACTAAATGGATAAATTCTGATCAATGGTCTACCCAGCTAATGAATGGTAACGGCGCTTTTAGTGGAGAATACTCATATATGTTCAGGGATCAATTGTTTACTAAACCACGTACCGATAAATGTCTAATATCGTAAGGTTTCCACTGGTTTATGGAAACACAAACAACAAACATACAAAACATGCTATCGGAAAACCTATCGTATAGGATCGTACCGCACGATATATAAAAATATATTCAATCTTATTATTGTTTCGATATTTTAAAACACTTCCACGTATAATTACGATTATACTTAGTGTTATATGTTCTGTATGATTAAAATTTTATTTGACAACAATACAAAATAAAGAGGTCATTAACATTCTAACGGAAATAGTTTTTTTTTAAATCAGATATTCGTTGTCCCAAAATTTTAATTAATTTATTCAAAAAAATTCTTGACTAAAGTAAAGGCCGGCGGTTATAGCTCAATGGTAAAAGCGTTAGCTTTGCAAGCCAACGGTCGTGGGTTCAATCCCCGAAGGAGAAAAAAGAAGAATTTTTAATCGATTTCTGAGCTCTCAAATACCCTTAAGTAAATTTGATCCCTCACCCATAAAATGGCAGTCATAGCCTATCAATTAAAATTGGTGGTAGATGAAAGTCGTCCCATCAAGACCACCAATTCATAGTAAATTCCTGTAATAGCAATGATGATGCGTGAATCTCGGGCTGTAGACTATGACGTTGGCGGATCAACTCTCCACATGCAGCACATTTGATCCCTCACCCGTAGAATGCCAGTCATAGCCTATTAATCAAAATTGGTGGTAGACGAAAGTTGTCCTGTTAAGACTACCTATTCGTAGTGAATTCCTTTAATAATAAGGATGATACTTTAATGTCGGGATTTAGTCTATGAAGTTGGCGAATCAACACTCCATATGCACCGTGGTAAGCGTCATATAATTCCACAGATGAGACTTCAGAATTACTATCGCCATCTGAGGGTATTCTACAGTATGTGTTTACATAAAAATAAAAAAAACTATTATTTAAATAAAACTTCCAAAAAACAAAAGCAGTTTCATTTAATAAATAAATGTCTAAAAATAAACTATTTATGCGAACTATCTAAACGAAAAAACTATTTCACAAAATGCGAACGTATTATGGTAGGCGTATACCCGCTCTGTTTAGGTTGAAAAAGTGGTCCAGCAGCGTCATAGAGGCTGTAAGAAAAACCGCTCTAATGTCCGGCCAATTCGTCTGTCAGTTTTTGCCTCTCCCCCAACAAAGGCCCGGATTAAAACACGTACAGTTGGAATTTTTCTTACATCCGACGCACTACTTATACTTCAGCGAGAAGTGAAAAAGATCAGTACAATTCAAGGGAGGAAATAAATTTAATCAGAAATATTGTTATATACATAAAATACATATTATTTGCGATGTTTTTTATTTTCCTGGAGAGACCACGTCACAAACAATGAGGTTCTCAGCATAATCAAACAAGATAGGCACTAAGTAAGAACCATCTCAGAGAGGCGATCGGTCACATCGCGCGCCACGATGGTCTTCTTCACGACATTGTGGAGGGGATGGTTGAGGGTAGAAATTGTAGAGGGCGTATTTGTAGCAAGTGTTCCGAGGACATGGGTTGTAACTCTTATGCTGAGCTGAAGAGGACTGCAGATGATCGAGAGGAGTGGAGATCGAGATGCAAGATTTTGTTGCCTCAAAACGATCCACCGGATCGATACTACTACTACGAAGAAGATGTTTTATATAATAAGCCCGGCAAGCTTGGAAATGCGGTATATATTTTAAATGCGGAGGGTACACTAAATATAAAAATGTATATGGTCGGTAAGAAATAATACTTGTGAATAAATAAAAAATCCTCGATATTTGATCTTTCGTCTCTTATTTTTATTCGCTCGTCTGACACGCATATAAAAATGTTATTCTAAGTTTTTTATTTATATAACAATGAGACGCGGCACTGCATGCGCCATTTTTTTTTTTGACAAGTCATATTGGCGAGTCCGATAGATCGGTCACATCATGCGCCACGATGGTCTTCTTCACGGCATTGTGGATGGGATGGTTGAGGGTAGAGGGCGCCCTAGACGGGAGTATTTGCAGCAAGTATTCGAGGACATGAATTGTAGCGCTTATGTGGATATCCACCGGATTGATACTGCGAAGAAGAAGATTGAGCGCCATAGCTCGCCAAGTGGATACTAGGAGTGTTCGGCGCAACGACCGTCACTACCACCGAGACACTTTCTGTCCGGGCACCGACAGGAACACATCGTCGTTTGTGGCCAAGGTAGAATACCGAATTTTGTCAGTGATGTGACTTGGTCATCGTCCATCTCTCCACACGTTCCGATGAGGATCCCGGCGACATGGAAGCGTCGCCTTTGATTAACGGGGGGTGTCAAAATAAATAATGAAATTTCAGTGCATTTTTTTATTTACCTAGTCCATAGAACACTTAGGTCAACCCCTTGAGTTTATATGAAGGGTTTATATCTTCCTCAAGGGCGTCATTATTAATAAATGGCGTAAGGGTGGGGAATATTATGACGTCGATATAAATAAAATCGGTTCGCAATAAGTACGGGGCAGATTTATGCGACCGATGTAGGCACACACAAACACGAGAGGGACAGAGGCAGAGCGAAGGGGAAATATCACGTAAATAACGTACACGTAAAGGTCACAAGAGCCTGAAGAATCGGCGCCCCAAAAATGTGATTATGCCCGCAAACTAAAAAAAAACACACTGACTGAATAACGGGACTGTTTCAAAAATTGAAGAAATGCATTAAAAAAGTATATCATCATTTTATATCCGCTATTCTAACTGGAGCATATGATCACATCAAAGCTCAATCAGTTGCTTAATATGCTAGTATTCTTCTAAGCTTAATTGACGCAGTTCAAAGAAGAGCAATTGATTGATAAACAATGACACTCTTACGTCTAACCTGCAATCAATGGAACACATGCGTAAGATTCGTTCACTAAGAATTAATTCAGTTCGACGGTTTATAGTCGCTGAGTTGAATGCATTAGAGCTGGGGTGACCACAGGAAAACATAATACAGTAAAGCTAGAAGGAGAGCAATTCGTTTGATAAACAATGACACTCTTATTTCTAACCCGCAATCATTGGAGCACAGGCGTAAGATTGATTCACTTAGTATTTTCTACAGTTATAATAACCACGGTCACTCTTCGGAACTTAAAAGAACTAATTCCTCCTGCACCCAGCCACAACCGACAAACTCGTCTTACACTAGCAGAACATCCATACACGGTTAGTATATGTCGACCAATAACTGACAGTTTTCAAAGCTCCTTCCTTAATGCCACTGGTAAGCTATCGTCTGTGTTTCATCCTTCCTACAATCTGAATCTCTTCAAGAAACAGATAAATATACACTTGAAATCTCCCCATCCCACACACAAACACGAACATAACACACGCGTTTCCCGCATGCAGCGTCCAGCCTCCCTGGCTGAGCGTCATTGAGTGCACTGGTCTTGACCGGCTGTGCTATCCTGCATGCGATTACATAAAAAAAAGTATGCTACATATACCAAAGCACTGCATGTGGAGTGTTGATCTGCCAACATCATAGACATTCGCGCATCATCTATTTATTACAAAAAAAAATACTATGAACGGGACATCTTCTGTCTACCAACAAGTTTGATTAATAGACTATGTCTGGAATTATACAAGTGAGAGATCAAATTCAAACCAACCCTTAGGTATTTTAAAGCTTTAAAATATTATTTTTTTTATCTCCGTCGGGGATTGAACTCACTATATTCGGTTTGGAAAGCAAATGCTTTAACCACTAAGCTATACTTGCCGGCTGGTTTTATATCTATTACTAGCGTGTACCCGGCATGCGTTGCAATGCCACTCAAAAAAACCTTACGTAAGTACCTACTTAAAATACCTACAGGACAGATTTGTGTCATTTTTGTTTCTAGCGTTGCTATGGATACAATGTTTTAAAATGGCCGTTCTGTATTACAATAGTCTTGTATGAAAACATGTTTTACGTAAATATTTAATTAATTTTTGTAATCAAATCAAATTTTGAGTATCCTATCTTCTTCCCGCTAGTTTAAGCAATAATTCGATAAAGTTTTATCGCAGTCGGATTATGGTATAGAATTGCATAAAGGACAGACAGACAGACAGACATTCATTTAAATATATATAGAATTAATAGTCTCCTGCATATGCGTTAGACACAAAATAAAACTTCAATATTTCATGTAACATTTCACAGTTCAGTGGACAAATCATGTGGTAGTACGATGTATAGTGTATGAATGTATACATCATACTCCTGGATATCTGAGAAGTCAAGTCTAATGGCCCGGGTAAATCATCCAAGTTACACACGTTCAATCGAGATAATAACATACTTGCGTACGCAGCAAAAGTAACATCGACAATATCAATTTCAGTTCATAGTCATATACAAGTTGACATCCCCCGTCTTTAAAAAGACGACAAGTCGCGGGTTTGTCACGTGGCTGCGTGGAGGAAAGATGCAGGAGCAGATCAGTAAGCAAAAGAACTTGCTTGATTTGCATTGATTTCCGATGAAGTCTTGACTCCCCCGTTCGATCGTAACATGACGTTAATTCCGTCTCGATCGAACGGGTCTTGACTAACGACTGCCCGGAACACTGTGACAAGCAGCGCCGTCAAGGCGATAGCGGCAAAAAAGCGAATTAAAGATGACAGTTGCACCAACATGAAATGGAGCGACTGTCATAGCAAATAAAATGGCGTATGCAAACGCCGTGTAATTTTATATAACTAAAACTAACATTATTAGATGTGCATGTTAGGCGAGCGAAACAAAAGATCGTTTTTCGAGGCTTTTTGGCATCGGCCTAAAAGAGTTATATCTCGCTGATATCAGAGTATATACGAGGGTTATCCGTAAAATAAGATTCCCAGTGATTTTTCATAGTGTAAAACATGTTTAATTCCATGAACGCGTACATTTTTAGAAAGTTCAGACTTTTACGTACCTATTTTTCTACGTAGTCGCCACTGAGGTCAATGCATTTATGCATGCGGTATACGAGCTTTTGAATGCCCGAGTTTAAAAAATCTGCCGCCAGCTCGCTAGGGTGGGCAATTCGAGTGGGGGAACCAAGGTACATTACGTAATCGCGGGATCCACCATAACAGCGCTTTATTAAGAACTGGAGCGCTATGGGAACCTTATTTTACGAATAACCCTCGTATTTTTTCGAGGGATCAAATTCACAACATCCTAATTTCGGGCATTTTAGAGCTCAGAAAATCGATTACAAGTCTTTTTTTTTTGATCTCCGTCGGGATCGAACCCATGACCTTTGGCTTCTTAAGCAAACGCTATGACCATTGAGCTATGTTAGTACATCATCGAGGAAACTCAAGTATAGTTAAAATAATGAAGTTTGGATGAATTGTGAAATACCAATTCAGTGCATTAACTTTATAACATACTCGTAACTTTTACCATTTTAACCCTTTCATTACGGCTGAGTGGAATACAAATTAAACTGTCAATACGGGGTGGCTTTTTAAAAACTCCGGGTCCGCCATCTAACGTTTTTTTTTTCAACTAGTGCTTATTTCGTAAATGGTACAACCTAGCTCATGTCTGATTTGAGAAATAATTAGTTTTATCTTTCCGCTGAACGAATATGGTTGGTAATATACGCTTGAACAACGCTGGGAAATATTGCGACATTACTTTTGAAAACATGGTAATTTGCATTTTAGAGCTCAGAAAATTGCGTACGGATTTTGGAAGAAGAGAATCACCGTCAGCTCCGTATGTTTGTTATCTTGTGAAAAAATGAAATAAACTGGCATCTTCATCGATAAACCAAAGCGTGAAAAGCCCAAAAACATGCGTATAGTTCGAGAATATTGCTGCTGTGGTGAATGTGCGTTAAGCGCCATCAATGGCGCTTCATTTTTGTTCCACATGTGTCAACATTTGGTTTCAACAGGACGGCGCGTTACGTTTTTTTTTCTTTACACTCGATGCTTTGCGCCCTGTTTAAAAAAAAAGTTATTTGGCGGACCCTTTATTTTTTTTTTGCTTAAAACTAGTATTCGAAGCATAAATGCACTTATCTGACCTATTTTAATATATCACATTGGTTCTTGTATCATTTAGCTATCAGATGGTGCATAAAAAAACTATTATATTTAACAAACGTCCGTTATGTAACTCCATACATGTGGTGGCATTGACACATGTGGTTTAGAGAAAAATCGCTCCCGTGACGAAACCTATCGATATTTATTAACATGCTTTACAGGTTCTTGTAAAGAATACATGTAGCTTGATGAAGGGAATGACTGCAGTTTCAAGCTCCTACCGTAGATGTCACAATGAAAGTAGCACAACGATATATCACGGCTGCCGATGTCAACGGTAGGGGAATCTTAGACGGCATAAATCGACAACTGATGCGAAAGGGTTAATTACTTACTCATATTATTGTTTAGTCTGTTATTCTAACCCCACAAGTACATTAAGCTTAACCTTAGATAGTGACAACATTTACTCATGTGTTGTTATTGTTTATTACATTATAAATAACGCAATGATACATAAATAACAATATTTATTTACATTGTTTAGAAAAAGTAAGAAACGCAGTGCAAGAACCAACAAAAAATATTATTATGAAGATCAGTAACATTTTAGCACATCCAGGAGAATACCGACAGATGGTGATAGTCATGAAGAAATGTGATCTTCGGATTTTACAACGCTAAACATATAACAAGTGGAGCTAAACGCTGCATGTGAAATGTTAATCCGCCAACGTTATAGACTACAGCATTCATGCATTCATGCATTCCTCCATATTAATGTAGACTCGCTATGAATGGGTGGTGTTCGCGGGATGAAATTCGTATACCACCAATATTAATTGATATTATTTAACTGATATTTTACGAGTGAGCGATCAAATTCACAACATCCATATTTATGTAGCTTGTAAATATTTTTTTGTTACTAATCTTCGTCGGGGATCGAACTCACAACCTTGGGTTAAGTAAGCGAACGCTTTACCACAAAGCTATACCCGTCGGCAAAAATCGTCGTCGAGATATTTTGGTGATTGGAGAATATTTTTAGCAGTATTTTCGGTCGCCATAATAAATAAACAAATACGAGGCCTGAACCGTTTGGTCCTAAAGGGCGATTAAATCAAACCAACAACACGCGGTGACCCAAACAAGTTACGATGCGCGTCCAATGTTGCTTATCTTTGGCGATCAAACGAGTACCTCGCTTCTTGTTCTTCGTGTCAGCGACGTCAAATTAATTTTTCCCAATATCTGGCAACATCGATAGCTCGTGTGTTGCCCAGCATTAGGTCCTGAGATGTGCAACTTGTTGGGCACATGGAGCACATCTTAGGTGTGAGGACTGCAGGTCTCCACAGTCGCACAATAGTGTCAATCCCCGCCGAAGAATTCCCCACCGCTCGAGGTTGTCCTTTGTTATACCAACTCCGGTTCTTAACCTCACTTACAGTATGCTTTTATCGTTAATCATTTAATAAATAACTGTATTATAATACTCGTATACCTAAGGAAGTAAAACCGGATTCTAGTAAGTATAGTATATTAAGTTAAATAGCCAGAAATCGTATTGAAATATACTGAGTCATTTTAAATCCATATAGAGAGAAAATATAGTTTATTAATGTTTTGGTTACGGCTATGTGTAAGCCTGTGCCAGTAGAAGAATGTCACTTCTGGTCTGCTGGCAAAGTAGGTCAGTGGTTGCCAGGGGCGTATCAGGTGATCTCAAGGGGGCGAGATGAATGATAACACAGGGAGTTACAATATCTATAGAAATATGTACAGGCAACTTACACGATTTATGCAAACCATATTCAAAATTACATAAGCCTCAATTTTATACGAGTTTGCGGTGCAACAAATACAACGAAAGCGACACATACATGTACGACAAGCGAACAAAAATAAGAGACGAAAGATTGTATATCGAGGTTTTCGGTACCAGTCAGCAAGGGTTATATCATGCCGATGTCAATGGAATGTGAAAAGCGGCATTCTGAGCATATTTTATCGTTTTACAAACATGTAAGAATGCCGTTCAAACAAGAAAATTAAAACTAATGTGTGTGAATAATATGTATTGATAGAACGCCAGTGGCAAAACTGATTTGAAAAATTTCGTTGAAGATGCACCACGTTCTGGAGAGACAGTTGTAGTTGATTGAAGACACAATATAGGCAATAATTAAGGCAAAAACAATTCAACAAGATATATGACTGGCATTTTACGAGTGAGGGATAAAATTCACACCAACCGGGGGGTATTGTAGAGCTTAGAAATCAATTAAAAATATTAATTTTTTTAATCTCGGTCGGGGATCGAACCTACGACCTTTTGCATACAAAGCAAACGCTTTGACCATTGAGCTATACCCGGTTAGGTTTAACAGTAACCAGTGAAGCATATATTGAACTAAAAACGTTCGGAAGATTTTTTAAGGGGGTTTAAGTTAGCGTAGGTTAGGTTAAGTTTAGTGGTGACCAGTGTTGCATATCTTCCATTAAAGGAAAAATTTTAAGAGGGTAGGTACGAGTTAGTTACGTCCTTGCAATGCTTTGTACAGAGCAGCCTGCAGTGGCGTATCTCAGTTATCTCGGCGGGAGCGGAGGAGGCCGAGATGTCAGATAGCGGCAGGACTTGAAGCGAGACCTGGGAGACATTATCGATCAGTCGCTGCTCCACTATCAGAAATGTTTCCTTACAAGAGCAGGCGACTTTCAGCGAATGCAAAAAGAAGATATCAAATTTTACGCTATATTATTTAACAAGAAACTTTAACATGATCCTTTTTTTACCGAATACGCTCCATATTTGGAGCATATACACACAGCGAATTTCTGTTTCACAGTTTTTTAAGCTCAGATGGTCCATGCCTTGTCTCAGAACACCTGTATCCCCGAAGGTCCACATGGGAACATAGATGATTCCCCGGAAGCTCCAGAGCAAGACCCTGCTAATTTGCATAGACTGCTGCTGTAGTATCAGAGAAATATTTTGCCGAGCGGCATAGTCCAGTGGTTACAGTCACTCAAAACTATGCCTCGAATACTACATGCTGCTCTCTTCTGAAGTCTTCTTGTGCTCCAAATATGGAGCGGGTTTAGTAAAAAAAAAAGTATCATGTAAAAATATAATGCGATTTTTTGAGGTCTTCAACTTTTTGGTTCGTTCGTTAACTTTGTATCACCACTTTTAAATTTTTTAAACCATCTAGAGCACTTTCGAAGCTTCACACGATGTCCCCATTCTTCTTCGTAGTATCAATCCGGTGGATTGGTTTGCAGCAACAGAATCTTGCATCTCGATCTCCATTCCTCTCGGTCCTCCGCAACCCTTTTCAGCTCAGCATAAGCGCTACAATTCATGTCCTCGAATACTTGCTGCAAATACTCCCGTCTAGGGCGCCCTCTACAGTTTCTACCCTCAATCATCCCCTCCACAATATCGTGAAGGAGACCATCGTGGCGCATGATGTGACCAATCCATCGGGCTCGCCTCTCTGAGATGGTTCTTATTAGTTGCCTATCTTCCTTGATTATTCTGAGAACCTCATTGTTCGTGACGTGGTTGTCCCTCATTGTTCATGTCCCCATAATCATCGCAAATGGTCTGCGTGGCTTCTTTGGATTTCAATCCCTTATCAAACAAAAACAGTATGATACAGCGCAAATGTGTTTCTTCAATTTTAGTCTTCTGCATTTTTCTACAGCTACAAAAAAAAACGTCAAAATAGAAAGAGTACTAATAGAGCTTTGAAATGATACCAAACACGACGTGCTAACCCAACGGCGACCGTCGACTAACTGACGCAAAATAAAATGGCCATTTCTTTCCGAAATACCTATTATATAAAAATTCAAGTGATTTGATAATCGTTTTTTTTTTAAATCGGATGATAAGCATGACGTCTAGAAGTCCGAACCATTTGATCTCAA
Source organism: Glossosoma conforme (assembly GCA_022606575.1). Classification (NCBI taxonomy): domain Eukaryota; kingdom Metazoa; phylum Arthropoda; class Insecta; order Trichoptera; family Glossosomatidae; genus Glossosoma; species Glossosoma conforme. Next base: position 1,404,925 of record JAGTXR010000088.1, read on the forward strand.
GGATCGGCTCAATTCTGGAATGACAGGAATCACGCGAGTGTATGATGAAATTTAGTTCCTTATCAATTTAAAACTCAACTTCTAATCCAGGTCGTGTGTTGGTGTTGTTTCCGTGGCATTTTTACAGCGGATCGACTGAATGTGACTGCGGCGTGGAGCAGAGCGTGGACTGGACATTACCCGCCTCACACCCGCATCACACCGGAGGACAGTTAAGTCTGCTTGATAAACGCGCTCATTCAGATTATGATCAGTTAGCAACTGATAAGTCCAGTGGGAGTCCCCTCTGAACAATTGTGGCCACTGCACAGAAGTGCTAAAAGAAAGAACCCATGAAAGAGATGAGAATCGCATTCATGGGTTGTAAAGAGATGGAGATGGAAGATATATTCTCTCACCGAAAATACGAGCAAAGATTGTAAATGCGTGAAATTTTTTTTAGTGGCCACAAAGTCTGCATGCGCGATAGGGCCGAGGCGATTCCCTTGAACTGCATCGAAAAGGACTCCTATTTCTAACGAGAGGAAGTGACAGTCCCAGAGAATGTGCTCTGAAGTCTGGAAGGGGGCGCCACAGGGGCAACTAGGGTTTGAAACTAAATTATATGAGTATAATCTGTCATTAAAAGTGCCGTGCCCGGTCATTAATTGAGTAGACCAGTGGTCAGGGCTTATCCAATTAGCAGTTGGGCAGACAGGATCTGACCCTGTTGTTTCCGAAACGATTTTATATACATCAGAGTCAATTTTCCCTGCGGCGCTTGAGGAATGTACATCTCAAAGTATTTTTTGGAGATGGAGATAGGAAAGGTTTGTGTTATAACAGTATGGTCGGCTTTCTTTTGTGGCGGCATGTCAAATTATAAATGTGCGACAGGTGCTCCCACCCGTGCACCTGGCACGCCGCCACACGGGCCGCCCTCCAGGCTTATTATTGTGAGCGTCTAGTCTGGGAACTTTCTAGATAAGACGCATCATTTCTGTGTTCTGCTGAGACAGACAATGACCGCATGCTAGCGAGTAGACGATGATGCATCAGATGTGCTAATTGTATGCAAAACAACCACATAAATGTGTAAAGTAAATAAAATATTTAACCCTTTACGTGCGAGGTGAGGATATATCCGCACCAACTTGCACTGCTCTTAAGTGCGAGGCGCGGATTTATCCCACGCCCTAAAAAAAACGAGCCGCTTCAGTGCGAGATGATTTATCAAAATAATATATTGAATATAATTTTGTTTCGTATTACGACATTCCTTCGTCAATTTTTTTTTTACATTATGTATTGAGTTGTGGGTCATTCTACACATGTTTCAAATTTGCCATTTTTTTTAAAATAATAATGGATTTCTTTAATTTAGTTCTGAAGGTGAATATAAATGCAGCGCTGACCAATCAAATCACATAAAAAAAATCGTACTTAAATATTTAACTTTATTTTTCATTTACTTATTTCGTGACTTTTTATGAAATCTTATTTCGCACGTAAAGGGTTAAGCACAATAGAAATTATCTAAGACAGCGATCGCCAGAGGGCAGGTCGCGAGCTACCAGTAACATTAAAAGAAAAACATTACAATTTATTTCGTTTCAAAAACAATAAAAAATAAATTTCGAAAACGGTAAATTAATACAAAAAAATATGTTTATAAAATTATACTAGAAAGGTTTAACGATCGCTAAACAGATGACTCCACTAAATTATTTCTACAAACGAATTCATCAAGCTCGTGTTTGAACTGGGCTTCCTTTGCGTGGAATATATCAACATTATACAGTAATCTCTCAAATAACGTTTTCGTTAAAGATCGGATGATTAGCCCGATGCTCCCGAGGCATGGACTATTTTGACCTAAGAAGTGGTTTAACCCAAAAAAACCGAATCCTTGGGTTTAGTTATGTAAGGTTAGCAAGACATCCAGTGCACCAGTTGTCTCGTGCACCAAATTTCCCATGTGCCAGACACCCAGTGTGCCCCACGTCGTTACCGATGAGTCGTAGAACGAATTGTGTGGGAACGAATTGCGAAGGAAACTTTTTTAAGCAGTGTTTCGAGATAAAAAAAAAATAACATTAGCCTTTTATTGACAGTACACACTTTGAATAACCTCGATGTGGTATCAAGCGGTGTCAATAAAGATGCTGCTTCACCCAAGAGAGATATTTGAGCTTACAAAATAGTCCAGGTATGAAAATTAATAACATAATGCATGAAAATGCGACGAGGCCTTGGAAAAATAGCTGCGGATCAACGTCATAGAATCCATAAAAGTCAGGGCAAACATTCCGGTTAATGGGCGCCGGATTTGGTAGAAAAGCCTGCGATAAGTAATTTATTAATACACACATTATAATTTCGTACGGTATTCTGTTTCTTAACGAAAAATCTTAGTGAATTGTACTTTATGTCTTAATATGATAACCAAAAATGTTGTTAGATACTAAAATACTCGAGCTATAGCGTTCATAAGAAATGTGAATATATCAGGAATTGTTTTTTAATACTTGTAATATATTGATATCAGCTTGACATAGCTCTTTTAGGCTGATGCCGTAAAGAATCGAAAAACATTTTTTTTTTCTTTTATTTTTGTTCGCTCGCCTGACATGCACATCTAATGATGTTAGTCTTAATTATATAACATTACACGGCGTTTGCATACGCCATCTTATTTGTTATGACAGTTGCTCTATTTCATGTTGGTTCAACTGTCATCTTTAATTTGCTTTTTTGCCGTGATCGTCTTGGCGGCACTGGACGTCACAGTGTTCCGGCAGTTGACAGTTAACTTTTCGTCCGGCCGGCGAACGCCATACCGGTCGGATGAAAAATCAAGTCTTTAATAAAAATAAATGCGAATTGTGCTTCAAAAATAAGTTATTTTTGTTGTTATTCTGCTACTGCATCCTTCCTCCACGCGGCCACGTGACGAACCCGCGAGTTATCAGGGTCTTGAAGATACGGCCGTTATTATTTTGAGTGATTTGTGATCATATTTATTTATATGAACAGGATGGTTATGGACTGTTCGGTCGTAAGGGGTAGGTCTAACCAGAATGTACACGACAGGAAGGAATGCTATATGAAATACCGTCGCAAACGGTATAGCAAAATTCACTGTAGAAGGAAGTGTTCGGTATAGAAGGACTCACATAATTTTCGTAAAGTAAGAAAATTTCGGTACAGATATCGTATGAAAAACATTGTTCTACATATTAATATTCCTGACGCAATTCTCTTGCATGTGTTTACATAAATAATAAGTGCATCAATTAACACATTTTATGATAATTATAAAAATTAAATTATCTTTTTAGGAAATGACGCAAGTAAACTGTGTAAGGTTTAAGTGGTGAGGTGTTAAATAGCGGTATTCCCGAATCTCAATAAGAAATGACACATAACGTAACGTATGACAGAAGTAGACTCAAGACCCACCTTTTACTCAGTGAGGAAAAGAAGAGCATTTGGAATGACCATTCGGTCATAAAAAAACGCTATACAAATAATGATATAATAATAATAATATTATTTGCGAGTTTAATTTCCAATAGAAAATATTTCTAATCGTTTTGTAAGCTCTATCAATACAACCGACAGTGTGATTCGATTCATCAGCCGTAAGGTGCTATATTGATGGTAGAAGAAAGATATCCCCGTGAACAACACTCATTAGCTGTAAAATGGAATGATGCGTGAATGCTGTTGCCTTATGACATTAGCAAATCGACATTCTACATGAAGTGTTTATCTACTTGTCCAGTTTAATTAAAAGACTAGCGTCATAGAGATTTCTCCTTCACCTTCTCTTGGAATTCTCCTGTGTGTGATAACATAAAATACTCTAATACATTTTTTATGTCTGGAGCATATAGTTATCACAAATTTCAGCCACTCAGTTCTGTCATTTTTGCACCGAAAATTCACATGGGAACAACTAATATGTATTTGGTTCCCGACGACCTCCAGGTAAAAAAGCCTGAGGACTTGAAGATAAGAATGCAGTATCCGAAACATATTTTTGAGTGATTCGTTAATAAGAATTTTAAGGAGATCTATTGATTAATCCGACGCTCCCGTGGTCAATCAAGTCCTAAGAAGCGGTAACCCGTCCATGATTAGTACCGCGTCCAATGTTGCTCAACTTCAACAATTTGCCATTGTACACATTACGACGAAGTCATTTTTATTCAACCCTTTCGCATCGGTTGTCGGCATATGCCGTCATAAGATTCCCCGACCGTTGACATCGATTGACGTGATATATCGTTTTGATACTTTCTTAGAATACTTTTATATGAATCGTCTGATAGCTAAAGGACACAAGAACCAATGCGATATATGAAAATAGACCAGATAAGAACATTTATGCTTCAAATACTAGTTTTATGATTGACAGTATAATTTGTATTCAAACCGAGCCGCAATGAAAGGGTTAGCAACTGCTTCGATATTCATGATGTATTCGGTGTGACTTTTGGGTTGCAGAGCTAATTTGAGAGGTGACACAAAATGAGTTCTGACATGTTGTGACACTTGAAATGACAGGATAGCAACAAGCGTGAATCGGTGACGTCACAGCCTGCCAAAAAAATATTGGCAGGCGGCCCTATATGTTTAAAAAGTCTTGGAACCGAACCAAGAATCAGACAGTCGACAATGATATAATAACAATATCGGACGAGATTTTTTTGAAATATTATTTTATCCGTAGGAGAGTGGAAATACATTTTTACAATAAACAAATAAAATTTAAAAAATATACATATTATTAAAGTTGAAGGATCCTAAAACACAAGTTTATTAACCTCTCCTCCCCGGTGATGTCTATCGACTACACATTGCTTGTAATAACTTAAATATCTCTGTAAATATAATACACACAGGGTTCAGATTTTAGGTATTCCTCCTTACTACATTTACGTATTGAAAAAAAAATTATAATAATAGGCACTCATCGGGAGCAGGAAATATTTTTCTAAAATCCGGAATAAATTCAACACTACACTCAAGACGCGTCAACTGTCACGTATTCATTCGACCTGTCGGAAGCGTGTGCAAAAATAAAATTAAAAAATAACCAGATACGTCGGCATCTATACTCCTCACTCTCGCTGACGTACTAATATGAGTGAGCGAGACGGGAAACCTCAGTTGGTCGGCTAGTTCGAAATGATATCGATGCGCGTCGGCTCATCGATATGTCGACAGGCTAAGTAGTGTTAGTAGCTCTCGGAAGTTCACGCGCCAAGGTGCGTCTGGCCGTTTCAGGTCTTCGTCTGATGTTTTTCATGTTTTTAGCTATTAAATGTCAATTATTACTGCTTATTGACATCAACTATTATAAAATTAAGCGATATCTTTGAATATTTTCATTTTTTCGAATTTCTACTCATTTTATTCACTTTAAATCAGAATGTGTAACGAGTACACACCATCGGAACGCTCGGAAGTTTTAAACATAGTAAGGCGAGGGTTAATGTCTCGAACATATGGTCAACATCGGTAGTGAATTTTGTTATCCTTCAGATTCGTTATATAAAAATTCTCGAAATAAAACAATAAATTGAATTTAATTTAGTTTATATTTAAGAAATATTTAATTTATTTATAAATTTAAGATGTATATTCTCTTAGTATTTTGAAAAAAAATACGGCGCAGTGGGTCGACTGCCCAGGGCACCGAATGAACCAAGGGCGCTAAGGGCAGCCCTAACTTATATGGGGAATGTTTTCTGAAGATTTCCCGTCCCATCTAAAAAAAACATCAATCCAGTGGATTGATTTGCAGTAACGAAATCTTGCATCTCGATCTCCACTCTACTCGATATCCTGCAACCCTCTTCCGCACAGCATAAGAGCTGCAATTTATGTCCTCGAACACTTGCTGCATATACTCCCGTCTAGGGCGCCCCCTTCACTTTCTCCCCTCAGCCCTCCCTTCCGCAATGTCGTGAAGAAGACCATCGTGGCGCATGATGTGAACGATCGCCACTCAGAGATGGTTCTTACTAGGTGCAACAGCACTCGCCAGATTACCGACGTAACTTCGCGACCTGCCATCAATCGATTCTAGATTATTATTATTTTATATCTTTAAAGTCTTCTGTTAACTGAACTTGCGAATTGATATTCACTTTATATAATTTTATATAGTGCGGAAAGCAATACTTTCTAGTTTTAAAAAATCTATTTATTCTTAACAGTAGTTTTAGCTTAATAGCATTAGAAATGTGGAATGAGAGAAGCAGGAATTGATGCATATTATACGTTAAAATTAAAAATATCCGATGTGTAAAAAGTATGCGTAGTAAGAAATCTAAATTACTTTCAGAACAATCTAATACAATAAATTATCAAACGTAAATCATGAATAGTTATTCGAGTACTCGAGGACATCGACCGAATTCTATAAGCAAATTTCTAATCACGAGGATTTGAGGTATGAAGTTACGTGGAAGTATGACGAGACGCTATCGTCACAGTTGTCTAGCAGCAGTGTTCTTGGCAAGCGGGAGAACAGTCTGCAGGAAGGAAGAACCCTCACTTCATCACCTTTGGATGTAGAACTGTGCCAAGTAAAAAATATGATTACTATCGAGACGAGAGGAAAACAAACGTTACGTGTATTAAGAACTTTCTAGAATGTAGGAATTTAAAAATGATTACATCAGTTCTTCTTCTTCGTGTCAGCGACGTCAAATTATTTTTGCTCAGTATCTGGCAACATCATTAGCTCGTGTGATGTCCGGCATTAGGTCCCGAGATGTGCAGCTTGTTGGGCACGAGTGTCCAGTCACACAACAGAGACTCTCTCACATTCCCCACCGTTCGAGGTTGTCCTTTGTTCTACCAACTCCGATTCTTTTAATCTGTTCGGGGATTTTCAGATCCGCCAGTCAAGGTTCTTGCCAGTTGGGAGGCCTTCCTTTGGAGTAATGAAATCCTCTGGAGTCTCTCATTTTTAGGGACGGATGTGAGAGGTTGTGTGGATCTCAACAAGCTGCTTCGCGAATTCAGTCTGGCTGTTGGGGATCAGTTGAAAATGTAGAAGTTTTAGTGTAAATATATTTCATAATTTCAGTAGAGTTTAGACAAGGGTTTAGGTGTGCTGTACAGTGGACGTCAAAACTTCTGCTATACTAGTATATAAAGGACAAATCCGCCCTATCATTGAATATCCGCCCTGTCTTTGGATTCCATTCATTCCGTCTATTCGTCCTGACTAAGCGTTATAGACCCCACTGATCTCGACCAGTTGTGCTCTTCTGCATGAGCTTTAATAATAAAAAAAACAGTAATGGAAACATTTTTGGGTTCGACTATAATCATACTTTTTGAAGGTATAAAATACCAATATAACTTCGTAGTGTAAATTATAGTTTTTTAGTTTAAAATTCTACGATTAACATAAATATTTATATACATATAAAACATTCTTAATATTGAATGTACAAATAATGTAAATAGTTTGATAATAGTGAATATTAACAGCGAGTTTTGGCACGGCAATATAAGCCCTCAGAAGCCGAGCATAAGGAAGTCGTAACCATTTCATAAGCCCAAGTCAGAAATATCAAACACTAACATAAGACTATTTGGTTTTAAGCGAACAGCGATGCATGTGGAGTGTTGATACGCCAACGTCATAGACTACAATCCGACATTCACGCAACATCCTTATTATTATAGGAATTTACTTTGAATGGGTGGTCTTCACGGGACGATTTTAGTCTACTACCAATTTTGATTAATAGGCAATGACTGGAATTTTACGGGTGAGGGACCAAATTCACAGCAACCGGGAGTAGTATTTTAAAGGTCAGAAATCCATGAAACTTTTTTTTTTTATCCCCGTCGGGGATCGAAACCCACGGCCTTAGCTTGCGATGCAAACACTTTGACAACTAAGCTATACCGCCCGGCAACAAGCTATCATTAAAATTACATATATATTTATTTTCAACAATATTTAAATTACGGAATATTAGTAAGGATGTTAATGACTCAATTGATATGCCAGCGGTCGCTTGATCGATCTCCGATAAAACTGAATAATTAATACGATTTTTAGAAAAATTTCTTAGGACACCAAAAATATTCTCAAATATTTTTCTTCTTTCTATAGCCGTTCCACATATGGTCACCACAAATTGCCACCACTTAATTATATCAGTTGCCACTGTCCATTTCTAGTTCTATGACATATTCAAGAAACAGATAAATATACACTTGCAATCTCCCCAACCCACACACAAACACGAAAACAACACACGTTTTCCGCATGCAGCGTCCAGCCTTCCTGGCTGAGCGTCACAGCTGCACTCGTCCTCACCGGGTGTACTCTCCTGCATGCGTTTACATAAAAAAAAATCACGATTGAAGATGCACTAGAGAACATGTATGGTTCCCAAAACCTCCGAGCAGAAGTCCGAGTACTTGAATAAAGCTTATCAGAGGCATATTTTTGGGTGATTTGTTGATAGTTTTTTAAAGAAATCAGGTGATTTTAGCCCTACGTTCCCAAGACCTGAACTATTTTTATCACATTGAGCAAGACAGTTTCGCGATCAAAAAAAACTGCATTAGTTCCAACTTCATACATACGAAACTCAGTCTTGCAGCAAGTGAAACAGTGCTCAGTGTAATCCATATTAAAACAATGTGTAAAATACTTGTTCATTATTTTTTTTTATGGAGGTCCCTTAACAGACTTCGGACCGGAGTATGCAAGACGAGTACACAAATGAAAGCCTGGCAGTTTTACAGCGGACCGACTGAATGTGACTGCGGCGTGGAGCAGACCCTGTCACACCTTCTGGAGTGTGCGCTGTGCCCGAATAGCTACACCCAGGAAGACCTGATGACGGCCAGAAGAAACGCCATCGACGTCGCCCACTTCTGGGCAGACAGGATCTGACTCTGTTGTTTCCGACACGATTATATATATTTTTCATTGTTTTACAACTGAAATGACTAAAATTGTAATGTTTCAAAAAATACATAAATGAATTAATGAATTGAATCGAAATTTGGCCTTTCTGATTCGAGCATGTTTATTTTCTCCTGCGAGATGAGTGTCCGTCATAGACGCTATAGCTGGGGCAGCTTATATAGCTGCCGGTAGCCAGTCAGTGCATGTTGTGTTATTGTGATCTATTTTTGAACTGGGCCGCTGGCCGGCGGTTGCAAATATCTCACACAAGGCCCGGACGCTTACTTCCGAATGCAACAGCCGTCTCTTTGGCACTCACACAAATTGTAATTATTATTGCACCCACCCACAACCGACAAACTCGTCTTACACTTGCAGAACATCCATACACGGCTAATATATGTCGACCAATAACTGACAGTTTTCAAAGCTCCTTCCTTGATGCCACTGGTAAGCTATCGTCTGTGTTTTCTCCTTCCTACAATCTGGATCTCTTCAAGTAACAGATAAATATACACTTGCAATCTCCCAAGCCCACACACAAACACGAACACAACACACGTTTCCCGCATGCAGCGTCCAACCTCCCTGGCTGAGCGTCATAGAGTGCACTGGTCTTGACTGAGTGTGTTTCCCTGCATGCGTTTACATAAAATAAAATAAAATCTGGAGAAACTATAGCATGTTGCCTACAATCAATTTGAATTGACTATGACTGTCATTTTACGGGTGAGGAATAAAATTCACACTAACCGGGGATTTATATATTGTAGTTTAGTTTTTTTTTTAATTTCTATATTAGCGACAGTGGTACATCGTTAGATCTTCGAAGTAAAGCAACAAATATTCCGATCTCGATTAAAAAAACACTCAAAAATACGCCTAGGATATTACAGTTGCCTTCTCTTCAAGTCGGTCGCTAAGAGACATATACTCGTATGTTTTCGGGTGAACTTTCTGGTGCAGAGATGTGTGCGGATGAGGCATTGATAGTAGCAACTGACAAAATAGATAGGAGGCAAATTGTGGTGACCATATGTAACATATATGTTACGGATATGGGAAGTATGTGTATAGTATATGTAGGGAATCGAACCCACAAACATTAGAATGGTAAGCAAACGCTTTGCCTCTATGGAATGAGTTTAGCTAAACGCTGCATGTGTTGATCCTCTAAGGTCATCATAAATCCTAGATCCTAAGTTTATACATCAACCATTTTTACGGTAGTCCTATGTAAAGGTAGTGTTTACGAGACAACTTTTGTACACTACCAATCTTGATTAATATACTATGGCTGACATTTTACGGGTTAGGGACCGAATTCACATCAAGTATTTATAGGAATTAAGAAAAAGAATAAAAATATTTTTTATGGACTTGCAGTATCCGAGGCATATTTAAATGTGGTTTTTTTTTTTAAATATTTATTAGAATATTATTTAATTGTTTTCAATATTCTAATCTACTTTTATAGATCATTGACTATATTACAATATTATAAGTAATTTAATATACATATACTAAACATAAAATTCTTTACACGAGTCAATTCATTCAGAAAAAATATCGGCAGGAGCGGGATGCGAACCGCGGACCTTTGGAACCAACCATTTTGCCCAGGTAATTATACCGCTTGGCCACTGTGGCCATTTCTTCCGCCTGAGCTGACTCGCTTGGAACTTCTATATATGTTATCATCGAATGATAGATGTCGCTATAGTATATATTCAAAGTATGTATATTTTTATTTTTTATTATTCAATCAGAATGCATTTATTCACAAGCTTAATATTATTACTTTCCGACAGTCTATTTATTTAAGTAAGTACCACTAGGGTCTCGAACTGAACTATAGATTGAATGGATGAGAACAACTTCTTGTATGTACGTCGCGCACTTTACAATTAGTTATATTTTATAAAGCATATTTGAATGTTTGTTTACCATTGATTTTACAAACATCGGATGATTAGTCGACCAGCACTTAACAGAAGAACATGCATGAAGATGACGTAACTGAATAATTATTGAGAAATTATTAAATTGTTATAATAAACATGTATTTTGCACTGCATACGCAAATATTTATACGAGTATTAGTCACTTCCAATATTTGATAGCTATAATATGAGTAATATATTCTCCGTATCAACACATAATCAATAAGAAAACACAAACAACGTTTAGAAAACAGTGGTTCCCAAGGTAGACACCAATTTGAATAGAATAAATATTTTAATTCGAATACTTCATAGTAATACTGTCAATAATGTTTGATAATTGGACGAAATTAAAATCTACGAAACTGCTGTAAGGCCAGCTATGCTCTACGGATCGGAGTGTTGGACCCCGCTGAAACGTGACTTGGATAGTATTCATGTGGCAGAGATGAAGATGCTGAGGTGGGCGGGCGGTATGACTAGAGTGGAGTTCGAAATGAGCATATTCGGGGTTCATTTCGGGTGACCCACATACCTGAAAAGATAAGGGAAAACCGCCTAAGATGGTATGGGCATGTGACACGGAGAGATGAGGACCACATGGTGAAGAGAGCCCTCAATATACCCACGCTGAGAAGAAGACCTGGAAGACCGCAGGTAACCTGGACTGCAACTGTAAACAAGGATCTAAAAACCCTGGGTTTGACCGAGAACGCAACGCAGGACAGACAGACATGGCGAACGTGCACAACGAGAGCCGACCCCAGATGATGGGAAATGGGTAGGATAAAGAAGAATTGGACGAAATTAAACCCCTAAACCATAAAGACTGTCTACACAAAGGCATCACTAGAATTTCATTCATTTCTAATGCGAAATTTTCGCGTTTTCCCTACTAAAGCCGTTTGTCGTCCGTAGTATTACCGAAGGAACAGGTTTGAAGACGATCTATGCAAGCCGAGGGTCGTGGATTCGATTCCCACGGAGATTAAAAAAAAACGATTTCTGAGCTAAATACCTCCCTCCGGTTGGTGTGAATTTGATCCCTCACCCATAAATGACAATCATAGCCTATTAATCAAAATTTGTGGTAGACGAAAGTCGTCTCGTTGAGAACACCCAGTCACAATAAATTCCTGTAATAATAAGTATGATGCGTGAATGTCGAGCTGTGGTCTATGACATTGGCGGATCAACACTCCACATGCAACGCTTATCCATATGTAAAATGGATAAGAGATTAAAAACTTCAAAATAATTGTCACTATATGTTGGTATTCTTCGGTATATTTACATAAAAAAAAAACAAAATAATATCAAATATTCTTTAATAATTTCGCCACGCACTTTAACTTTTACTTCTTCTTCGTAGTATCAATCCGGTGGATTGGTTTGCAGCAACAAAATCTTGCATCTCAATCATACTTGAGATACAATCAATTTTTTTTTTGCTGATACATGGGATGTCTTTTAGACCTTTAATGTGATATTTTCCCCTTTATTTCCACATCCTAATGCCGTTGACCATAAAGGTTCATCCGCCTTTGGAGAGCATTTACTACCTCCAGGACAATAGAGTGCCCTAACCAGCTTGACCTGATGAGGTTAGCTGGGTGTTAGCTTTTTCCGGCCAACATTCGGTCCCTGTCTATATTGGCCGACTGGTGTCGCTCATCCTCCACCACGAGGAGGAGATAGATCAGGATTTTCCTTTCATCGAACCTGTGACTTTTACTAATATTGTCTATTACAAGTAACTATTATCAGGTAACATGTGCCAATTGTAATAATCTTGATTGATGGTAAAGAAAAATAATAAACCAGAGTAAATATTAGTCTAGCGCCGATTATCAATTTGATCCCATTCAAAAAGGGAAATTGATAAAAAAAAAGATAATTTATCACATTAAGTATGTATATCGGTAAAATTAACAAGATTATGTAAGATTAGAATACGATTTAAAGTGGTTAAGAACTGATACACTAGCCTACTACTTGATCAATTATAGGATATTGATTACATTAGGTAGATTGAAATGTAAAAAACGATAAATTATTTTGACATCGATATCTAAACTCCATAAATACCCTGTAGTGAACTTGATGCACCACCCGTAAAATGCTAACCATAGTAAAATTCCAGCCATATTATGTTAATTAAAATTGGTGGTAGACGAAAGTCATCCCGTAAACACCACCCATTCATAGCCTCTCTTAAAAAGGATGATACGTGAACGCAGTCTATGACGTTGGTGGATCAACATTACACATGCAGCGTTTAGCCATATGTAAAATGGTTATTTAAATAATCAATAGGTGGCATTTATTCATTACAATCAATCGGTATTCTCCTGTATGTGTTTACGTAAAAAAAGGTAAATTCGTTTTTGATAAACGAACGCTTTTAACTCAAGACGTTTCAAATGATGATAAAATGTAGAAAATTCAACCTCTCGAATTGTTATTTGATGTGCATCAATCAATGCCTCGATTGTTGTTTCTTCAACTAGAGTTCCAGAACGCGGTGCATTTTCAACATCAAAAATACCGGATCGAAATTTTGCAATACGTTCTGTCAATTTAAAAAATCGTATTAGTTTACTTTACATAAAATATAATAAGCAATGTGAGTACTTACATGAAATATTATTTAAAGGCAGATCCCGTCAATGACAGCTGACACTTTATTTAGTTATTATCAAGTTAAATGAATTACGGATTAAAAAAAATTAAGGCACTTCAAAATACTTTGTAAACGACAAACTCAATTTTAAAAACCATAATTATTTGATGATAATGATGATTGTTTATTAATTCTGAAGTTTTTTTTTTTTTTTTTTTATATACTCACTTTATATTAAAAAGAAAAATATTTTTAAAAAGGCAACTATTTTTACAATTTAATTCAATTAATGGACAGTAATTATTTAGCAAATGGTCAGTAATAAACACCTATAAAGGTAAGTAAAAAATAAACGTTTGGCAGCAGAAAAATATCAAAGAAAAATAATAAATTGGCAGGAAATAATTAATGAATGGTAATTATTTTCGACAGGCGCATACAACTTGGATGGGCAGCATTTGTAAAACTAAAATGCGTTTTAAAAGCGATAATTCGGCAATGTCTTAAAACCAAGGCGTTTAACCGATGCATCCTGCCTGTATTTACTTATGGCGCTGAGACGTGGAATCTAACAGCAAGTCTTACCCATAAAATAAAGGTCATCCATAGAGAGATCCATGCACGGAGTGTGTCTAAAAAATTGAATCCGAAACGAAAATGTCCGAAGAAGGAATCAAGTAGTGGATGCTACCCAAACGAATAGGCACACTCAAGTGGCAATGGGCAGGACATATCTGTCGAAAAGACGACGGTCGATGGGGAAGAAAAGTATTGGAGTGGCGCCAATAGAAGCATTGGTCGACCCATAGGAGGACGTGCAAGGCAGAGGATGGAGACTCGTGCGGAATGCTTAAGTTCAACATAGACGGATACAGGCTGGCGATCATGATGGGTGAAGTTTATTCGTCATAGTTCGTCATAGTTCACAAGAGCTTGGAATAATTGTGTCGATTTTTTGACCAATAACCGATCGGTGGTGTTAGCGCAGCGTGAATTAGTATCCTTGTGCGGAAGGCAGAGGATCGAAGAGGATGGAGGCTCGTGCGGAAGGCTTACGTTCAGCGGTGGACGGACACAGGCTGATGACGATGATATGTTCCGGAGGAGTGTACTAAAATTAATCAATGAAGAAATATTGACGATAATATAAGGATCTATGCCGATCAAAATTTTATTATTAAGAGTATAAGTGTTTGGAGAAATATATAATAATGAATATATGTATATGATGAATTATCGAGGTATACTTGTATCATCACTTATTGGGTAATTTATAATACTATTGGAATATTTATGTACTAAATATGTACATACTCGTATATACCTTACAGATAATTAAGTAAATATGTAGTCAATATTGAAGTCGATGATATGAATAATCAAATAAATTTTTTGTAGTAATTTGAATGTACATAGTTTTGATTAATGCTTTAAATATTTAAGTAGACTTTCTATTTTTCTGTGACTCATAATATAACTTATTGTCGGCTTATAAAAATATTATTTAATATTAAAAAATCAGACATAAATAAATAAAATAAAATAAATAAAAATAAAATAAAAATAATTTTAATAAAACAGTATAACAAAAATTAACAAAGCATTTTTTTTTTTTTTTTTTTATTATTTTGATTTTACTGAATGAATATTTAAAACATAACCTAATAGTGTATGAAATTTTAGTGAATACTATTTTTATAAGTTTTATCGGATGTCAAATTTTGATAATGTTTTCTTGGTGAGACGAAACGCGTTCAGTCATTTGAAATAAAACTAAATACAATGGTACCTTGACATACCGGTGCCCCAACATACGAGCTTTTTTAGATAAGAGCCGTCGAGCAAACGATTTTTTTCTTTGACATACGAATGATTTGAAATACGAGCAAGGTTGCGGAACGAATAAAAACTCGCATGTCGAGGTACCACTGTATATTACTCTATATATATTAATTATTTGTTATTTCAATATAAATTTGCAACATCTGTTCGGTTGAAATAAATTAATAAATGAAATAAATAAACACTATTTTTAAATTTAATTTGAATTTAAAATTAAATTTTTTTATGTTCTTGCATTATACACATTGTGAATTTTCAAATTTATTTTTTGTGTTAATAATAATTAACGGATGCCGTAATTGTTATATGTATTTTATGTAAAAGCCGAATTAATAAATAACTATTTTTATATTATTATAAGAGCTTCTTAAAAAATCGCGAGTCGAATGTATAAAAAAAAAAATTAAACACTTTGATTTATATTTACAAAATCTAAATCAAACTCGTTTAAAATCAATACTGGACGCTTAAGAAATCGCGATGACGGTAGCGACCGAAGACCGACGACCACCTCGACGCTATGTCGATGACAGACTGTCTTCCCGGTGCGGTCTAGTACAAGTTTGGTTCCGTGATAAGAATCAGAGTCGGTGTGATAGCTGCCTTCATTAAGCAGTGGTGGGGGTAGTGTCATCTGCACTGTACAGTAAAGATTATGTGACATAATTATTTACGCAAAACGAGCATAAGAGCAATGCGGCATTTCTGAAGGCTCTTTCCATCAAACTTATACGCATCGCCGTCACCATCCGTTCTTCGTTCTCATCTCGTTTATAACATGCGAGAAGTCACCACCAAGAAGGAGCTCACCAAAGCAACCCACGACACACTCCACCTTGTGATAACAAAAGATGATCACACGGCTCAAATCAAGAAGAAGCTTCCTACAGTCGACAACGAAACTGGTGATATCTGAGGCCATCCTGCGGCTGAACATGTGAAACTGAGAAGCGCAACTGAGGATTATACTTGGATTACTCCAAAAGAAGACCTAGCCTCTGGACACGACCAGGGATGGAATATATGGAGGTCCCTTAACAGACTTCGGACCGAAGTATGCAAGACGAAGACACAAATGAAAGCCTGGCAGTTTTACAGCGGACCGAATGAATGTGACTGCGACGTGGAGCAGACCCTGTCACACCTTCTGGAGTGTGCGCTGTGTCCGAGTACCTGCTACAACCAGGAAGACCTGATGATGGCCGAGAGTAACCGCCGGCGGTCATAGCTCAAGCCGGCGGTCATAGCTCAATGGTAAAGCGTTTGCTTTGCAAGCCAAAGGTCGTGAGTTCGATCCTCGACGGAGATTAAAAAAAAGGATTATTAATCGATTTCTGAGCTCTGAAATACCCCGGTTGGTGTGAATTTGATCCATCACCCGTAAAATGTCAGTCATAGGCTATCAATTAAAATTGGTGGTAGACGAAAGTCGTCCCGTGAAGACCACCCATTCATAGTAAAATTCCTGTAATAATAAAGGATGATGCGTGAATCTCGGGCTGTAGTGTTGGCGGATCAACACTCCACATGCAGCGTTAAAATAAAAATAAAAATAAAAAAAAATAAAAAAAAGTCATCGACGACGCCCACTTCTGGGTAGGCAGGATCTGACCCTGCTGTTTCCGACACGATTATATATCTGTATACATTTTCTACAAAATTATATTAACTCAACCTAACCTAACTAACCTTATCAAAATAAATATAATACACCTCTTCAGTAAACCTTTACTTATCATGACCAAAACTTGACAAAGGTTCTGCCTAGAAATTGAATTAAATGCTGATATATTTTTTTTAAACTTACTAAATAAATTAATGAAGATAGATACAAATATTAAACGATTGATATACATAAAAATTCACAGCAAACACCATTATATACTACATTTCTTTTATCTATAAATCATCAATACCACAGAAAAATAAACGGCGAATTCGAACCACTAAATTATCGCAATGTAAATTTCTGCATCCAAAGAAATTACCCCTCGACAACTTATGCCACTCCACCACGAAACGGTCTTTTTTTAATGCAATTCGATAAAAAATCTTCAACCCTATCGGACGTCCAGACTTAGTGGTGCCAAACTTCGCAGCGGAAGTTCGGTTGCATAGTTCAATTTAGACGAAGCAAGAATAGAGTAATTTATGTTCCAGCCAGGGAGTATTATTATATTATTATATTAGTATTTGTATAGCGCTCTTTTATGACCGAATGATCATTCCAAAAGCGCTTCTTTGCCTCTCTGAGTAAAAAGGTGGGTCTTGAGTCTGCATCTGAAGGATGCCTCCGCTTTAAGCTCTCTTAGATACGGTAGAAGAAGAAATATATAGACGGATTAAAAATTTATTACATTTTTTTTTTCAATATTCTAATCTTATTTTATTGATCATTGACTATATTACAATATTATTAGTAATTAAATAAACCAAACATGTAGTAGGAAAGTAATAATATTAAAAAATCTTGTGAATAAATTTTGACTGATTGAATAATAAAAAATAATAATATACATACTCTGAATATAGACTATAGAGACATCTATCGCCATACGATGATAACAATGGTATAAATACAAGTTCTAACGCGTGTCAGCTCAGGCGGAGAAATAGCCGAAAGTGCTAAGCGGTATTAAAAACCTGGACAAAGGTTGGTTCCAAAGTCCGCGGTTCGCATCCCGCTTCTGTCGATATTTTTCTGAATGAATTGCTGCGTATAAAGAGTTTTATGTATAGTATGTGTATATTTAATTACTATATAAATATATAAACAAGTATTCAAAGAGACGCTTATAATCGTTTTTAAAATATCTAAAAAGAAAACTAATCATTTTATTATCAGACGGTATTATTGGTTAGATTTTTTGACCAAAAAATTTTCGGTCAAAATATATTTGTTGGGATAGGTCTAAAATTTATTCCCTGCATAATTAAAAATCATACAAAAATGTTTGACTCATTTTCATGTAAATGGAAATGAAAACAAATATGAGTGAGCGTGGATGCTAATATATCTTTAGGAAGCATAAATCTAAGCGACAGTTCAGAACGAAATCAACACAAAATGTTTTTTTTTTGTAATTTATTCCACGCACATAAAAATAATATCGTAATAAACTCCCGTGATCTACTCGTCTATTTATAAAATATTACTTAAAAAAAAAATGCCGATACATAATAGGATTCCTGTCTTTTGTGATAAGCAGTGTGAGGGAAATGTTTTTTTTATTTTTATTTAAGCCTTCATTTTTAGGGCTCTTTATTAGTATGTAATGTGATGACAACATAGCCGCGGATTCAAAAATTAATGTAAATAAATATCTAACAAAAATTAGATGAGAAAAATAAATAAGCAATGTGGAAAGCTTTGTATTAGAATGTTTTTTAGTTTCCAAATTCAAATTTTAAAATATAAAATTTTATTATTATGTGCACTGTTGAGTTCATTATATGTATATTTGCCTTGCAGGACGGCGAGAAAGGACTGCTTTAGTTTATTTACTTAAATATTTTCCTTGGCTATGGCATATAGGTAAGGCGGTTGTTTAACATAACAAAATTCCGTGAGTTCGATGTCCGACTAAGGACCCTTTCCCACGGACGTCCAGTTTTACAAAACATACCTGTGTTCACACAAAGAAGTTTGTATCCTGTTTTTTACGGGATAGGATTGGCGGTCGGAGAAGAAAATTCAGACGCAATGGACGTGAATACATTTCTGATATTATACTGGAACTTTCGCTGCCGAAAGCAATGCAAGAAAATAAAAAGATTTTAGGTTCACCCGATCCTAAAAAACTGTATGCAGGATGCTAGTGGAAGCACTTCCATTAATCTATGTACGTAACTTAACTGGAAACCGTTTTTTATTGAATCCATTCGACCAGTTTGTAGTGGTAAAGCCGTACAGCACATTTCGGACGAATCGGATTTTTGTGGTATCCTGCAAACTGAATGCTCATGTGAATGTTACCACAGCACATATACTACTAAACGTAATCCTGCAAAACTGGACGTCCGTGGGAAAGGGCCCTAAGATTTAAACAAAAACGGGTTGAATAAAATTTTAAACTAAACAAAACCAAAAGTGTATTTATAGATTAATTTTTTAATTTTTATTAGAATATTATTTTATTATTTCAATATTCTAATCTACTTTTATAGATCATTGACTATATTACAATATTATTATTACTTAAATATACATATACTATACATAAAATTCTAGTTCGAGACCCGAGTGGTACTTACTAAAATAAATAGACTGCCGGAAAGTAATAATATTAAGCTTGTGAATAAATGAAGACTGATAGAATAATAATAAAAATATACATACTTTGAATATATACTATGGCGACATCTGGCGTACGATGCTAACAATGATATAAATACTAGTTTCACCGCAAGTCAGTCTGGGCATAGCAATGGCGCGATTCGCCGAGCGGTATGAATACCTGGGCATAGTTGGTTTCCAAGGTCCGCGGTTCGCATCCCGCTTCTGCCGTTATTTTTGTGCTTGGATTGACGCGTTGAAAAAAGAATTTTATGTATAGTATATGTATATTTAAGTAATGTATTTATAGAGCTTAAAAATTGATTAAAAACTATTTTTATTGTCATCTTCGTCGGGGATCGAACCCACGATCTCTTCGGTATGGTAAGCAAACGCATAATGAATTCCGAAAGCCTCCATAAGAAACGTTGGTTTGGCTTTGCGAGATCATTTTCTCCAGTTAGGGGAGTAGACTTAGTGGTGATGATCTAAAAATACAAGTCAAAAAACAGTCTCTTGGGTCTGTCTCATCCAAATCATTGATGTATGGTTCCTAAAAAAGTAAAAGGTCTGTAATCTGGAAAGAACCAGCTGTAGTTTAAATCCTTATCAGCAGTGATAATGCCCTGCGATGATTAGACACAAGTCCTCGCTATCATTTTGTCATAATTTACTTAGGCCTTTGCGACACATAGCGCACGGCAAGGCCAACGATAAGAAGAGAGATGTGTTCAATGCCTGCTTGCGGACTATATATAATACAATATATCTGATATTATATAAATCTATAAGAGTATTCGAACAACGACAATAGCACATTGTAAGCGCGGTTCTTGTTAGATCTCCGAAGTTAAGAAGCATTGAACAAGGAACAAAGCATTGATGCGTTACTGTTTTTTGCTTACGGCGGTGTCTGTGCCGGAATTGATTGATTGAGGGCATGCTTTTTGTTTTTATGACTCACAACTAATGTTTGTATCACCTGTAGATTGCGACCAATCAGCATAGACGTTGCCTTTTGTGGGTGTACGGCTCCCGGATCAGGAACCTACATAAGAGGGAAACGCCAGTAGATCGATCCTTTTTGCGTTCCGGTCGTCAACAGCAGCACTTCTCCGGCCTCCGGTCTCGAAACACGTCTTCCTGCCCGCTAGATTACCGACGCCACTTCGCGACCCGCTGACAATCGATACCAGAACTTTCTAAGTTAACTTAAATCTGTAATGCCTTAAATCCACAAATTATTCTATAAACCCAACCATTTATAACATAAAAAATGTATTGTGCGGTGATTGAGCGAATATAAGTGTACTTCACTTAAAAATTAAATTCCCCGTGAATATTCAACATTCAGTGTTATTTATTTTCTTCCAAGTCTCCAAGGAATCCGGTGAAAAAGATTCACATAATGTATGTTTACCAGTTCATCTTCCCTTTTCGATCACACTACACACTCACATACAGACACTGTGTATCAATTGTGGTTCACATTTCGACAAGCCGTTTAGGTTTAGCCGCCCTTACGAAAAAATAGTCCATTCCCAGGTGAACTTTCGAATGCAGAGATATCTTGGAAATAATCATGGACAATGAGAGTTGACATAGCTAAGTGGCGGCAATTAGTGGAGATCATATAGTCCAGATATGAAACAGTTCATCAATGCTGTAATCGCTCAATCTCGATTGAAACATTGTGCAAATAATAACGTTGCAAAACACCTTTTTTCAGATTCAGCACTTCTTGGACGCAATATTATTTAAAGTAATCATACATTAATTATTGCATAAGTATTTTCCTCAAATATATTAAAAACGCGTTGAACTTTTTAAACTAGCGATTATTTTCAAAATAATGGGAAACATTTTTTTTTCGTATTTACTTGCGTTATATATATATATATATATATATATATATATATATATAAATTAAATTTAAAATTAATTTTAATTAAAAAATTATCAAATTTTAAATATTTACTTTTGATTCACATTTTATACATTTGATACACATGTAAAATCTAAATCAAAACATATTTTTAAATTTGTTAATTTTTTAATTAAAATTAATTCAAAATTATAAATTTGCAGCTTCATCAAGTATAGTCAGTTGATAACCTTGATGATATATATGTAAAAGTCAACAATGTGTGTTTATCTGTTTATATTTTATGCGTTCTTAGACCGTTCAACCGATTGCGATGAAACTCCCAAGAATGTGCTTGTTCGCAATGGTTTCTGTAAATTTTTTTTTTCTAAGTGTCATGTTTAAAATATGTAATGATCCGTAAATTACAAAAGCAATAATAAGCAAAAGTACGCGCTTCAATGCATACCTATTAACCTAGTTTAAAAACTATGTTTCGGTATCATAAAAATGTTTTAAATACCAGGATCTCTGTTTTGTTAAATACTGATATATTGCTAGTGGTATTCTCCAACTAGTGTCATGATAAAAATAATTAATATGTTGTTATCATTTGTTACCTCTGCTTGTGTAATAACATATTATTTGCATGCGTTGAAGTGTTAAGCATTAGACGCGTGTTCCAATGAGGTGTGTGACGTGCGATTTGCCGCAATGGCGTCACGGGATCACGATCAGATGCACTAAGGACAGGTGCAACGGAGTAGTCCTAGCAAAGTCTTTGGCAATCGGGCTTTCAGCTACGCGGCACCAATGGCCTGGAACTCGCTGCCGGAAAGCATAAGAGAGCTAAAAGCGGAGGCATCCTTCAGAAGCAGACTCAAGACCCACCTTTTTACTCAGAGAGGCAAAGAAGCGCTTTTGGAATGATCATTCGGTCATAAAAGAGCGCTATACAAATACTAATATAATAATAATAATAATAGCGCATTATCATCACGTTCATGCCATGCCCGCTCCTCTAACTGGAGCATATGACCGTCACCGAACAATCTTTTGTCTCTTATTCCTGGTCGCTTGTCGTGCATTTATGTGCGCCATGTTGTCATTTTGGACGTGTCTGCTAACGGGCGTGTTAGTTATAAGCAGCACCGCTCGTAGCGCGGGCGAAAGCCGAGACCGAGCGCGAAGATCGGTAGTCGGTCCCCACGCTTTAGCGAGAGAAGTTCGCATTACGGCCACAGCGGTATGTCATCCCGCTTGGCCGGAAGCTTGTAAAGTATTAACGTAAATATAATCAATGTGATTCTGCTTCAGCTTGCCCCCACGCGACGGAATAACACCTTTTTTGAGAGAGAGGAGGATGTTAATAGATTTAAAAAATAAAATGTATAATTGCGTGTCCTTTACGCAATAGCCCAAGTTCCGCACACATGCAATATTATCAGTAAGTGCAATAGGTGCACATTTATCTAAAATGGCAATAATTGCAGTGGACTTGTCGAAACTCTGTACAATTTCAGCAGAGGTTATGTAGAATTCAATTCGACGGTTCAGAGACGCTGAGTTGAATGCATTAGAGCTGGGGTGACCACAGGAAAACATAATACTACATACAGTAAATGAATAATGGAGCACTTGCATCAAACGTCAGTTTCAACATTTCCAAAACCCAATCACGTACTTTCTCCACCAAGAAGACTGCTATGGATCCTGTATCTTTCAACGGTTGTTCTCTTCCGAAAGCAAGCTCCATCAACACGCTTGGATGATCAATCTCGAATAATGTCAAATATTACGAGTTAATTAAGTATAAAGCCGGTCTCGCTTCCAAAAAACTAGGTGTATTATATAGATCACTGAGGTATTTCAACGACAAACAACTTCTTCTTCTGTATAAAGGACAAATCCGACCTATCCTTGAATACGGCAGTCACCTTTGGATTGAAGCCCCAAAATACCTTCTAAACTCAATTGACTCAGTTCAAAGAAGAGCAATTCGTTTGATAAGCAATGACACTCTTACGTCCAACCTACAATCAATGAAACACAGGCGTAAGATTGGTTATCTTTGTCTTTTCTACCGTTATTACCACAGTCGCTGCTCTTCGGAACTTAAATAACTGATTCCTTCTGCACTCACCCACAACCGACAAACTCGTCTTACACTTGCGAACATACACGGTTAATGTGTGTGGACCAAAAACTGGCAGTTTCCCAAGTTCCTTCGTTAATGCCATCGGCAAGCTTTGGAATGTTCTTCCAGCGTCTGTGTTTTCTCCTTCCTACAATCTGGATCTCTTCAAGAGACAGATAAATATACACTTGCAATCTCCCCAACCAACACACAAACAAAAACTCAACAAACGTTTCCTGCATGCAGCGTCCAGCCTCCCTGGCCGAGCGTCATAGAGTGCACTGATCTTGTTTGGTTGTGTGGGAAACGTGTATTTTGTTTGTATTTGTGTGGTTGTGTATATTTATGTTTTTTTAAGAGATCCAGATTATAAGAAGGAGGAAACATGAACAGATGAGCATTCCAGTTCAAGTAATAAGTTTCACAGTGGGCTCTATGACGCGCAAGCGGCTGGACGCTACATGCTAGACTTGTTAGAGCGATATCAACTGTGTTTTGACCGGTTTTTTGTAGGAATCCAGATTTTTATGAAGAAATAAACACAGATACTGAAAGAGTGGTACCGGTGGCATATAAGATATTTAAAAAACTGACAGTTCTTGGTCGACATACACCTTGAATGGATTCGGCAAAACGAGACGAGTTTGTCGGGTGTGAGTGGGCGCAATATAAATAATCTCTTTAAAATCAGACGAACAGTTACCATAATAGTGATAGAAAACACTTATTGAACTAACGTACGTATGTGTTCCAAGGATGGGAGGTTAGTCGTAAGTGTGCCATTTTTTATAAGACGAACTGCGCTTTTTGTATGTAAGGTTTGTAGGTATAAAGCTTTTTACCATTAATACTATTACCGCTGCTTTTTTGAACTCAAAGAATTAATTACTTCTGAACCCACCCAAAATTCACACACACTTTCTAAACGTTTATATACATTAATAGAAAACAATATGCTTCAACTACGGAGCAGATATGAATTGATGAAATTTACATGAAAATTTTGGCATAGGGTAAGTTTAGTTTTGAAAGATTATCAATTATTAGCGTGATATGAGATTAACACCTTCACGACCCATTTCGCGACCCACTAAATATGTGAGGTGATCAAATATACAGTAACGCCTTAACAGGTTACACAGACTTGGTGCTATTATATTCAAGAACTGGGTTACCTATTTTTTTTTAAGTAAACATGTACAGGGATGGCAGAACAAAAAGAGAAGTCGCATACATCAAGCAAGGCTAGCTTTCAATAAAAAAGCAAAAATTCATGAGTCAAAGAATATTACTTTAAGGCTCCGCAAGCAACTTGCCAAAACACTTGTTTGGAGCATCTTAATGTACGGCTGTGCGACATGGTGCTTATCTGAAAGTGATAAAAAAAGACTAGAGGCCTTTGAGATGTGGTCGTACAGAAGAATTTTTGGAATTTCCTGGAGAGACCACGTCACGAACAATAAGGTTCTCAGGATAATCAAGGAAGATAGGCACCTAATAAGAACCATCTCAGAGAGGCGAGCCCGATGGATTGGTCACATCATGGGCCACGATGGTCTTCTTTCTCGATATTGTGGAGGGGATGGTTGAAGGTATAAAATGTAGAGGGCGCCCTAGACGGGAGTATTTGCATTAAGTATTCGAGGACATGAAGCGGAGGACCGAGAGGAAAGGAGATCGAGATGCAAGATTCTGTTGCTGCAAACCAATCTACCAGATTTGTACTACGAAGAAAGTACAGGAGAATACGGATAGATGGTGATAGTGATGCAAAAATCTCATCTATAGATTCTATGTCGCTTACCATGTTGCATATGGCTAAGCGCATGTGCATGTGGAGAGTTGATCTGCCAGTGCCATTGAACATTGGAGAATAAATTGATTACAAGAATTTAACTATTATGAACGGGTGGGCTTTTCACAGGACGACTTTCGTCTACCATCACTTTAATTGATTGGCCATGACTGCCATTTGACTATTTTTCCATAATTCATAAATGCAATTATTTTATATTACGACTATAGCTTTTTGGTGAAACTACAGTATTATAATTGTTAGTTAGTTGTATTGCGTGCTATCATTTAAAAATATGTAATGTTAAATAAAACTAAATATTTCAAATTTATTGATTTTAATTTCCATCAATATCTCTATAAATATTATGAATACAAGGTTAAGATTTTAGGAATTCCTTCATAATATATTTACGAATTTATTTACAAAATAACTGTAATAATAATCAGAATTTATATGGTACAACGGTATTTTGTGAACATCGGAAACAAATTCGCGCTGTGAATGCCTCGACCTTGGGTCTCGACGATGTGCGGGAAGCGCGACACTATACTCGCATCTCACTCTTTCACACTTCACTCTGAAAGGAAAGGGAAGATAGTGGGAGTTGGCCACTCCGGCCATTACCACGACTAGCGGCAGTAGCTCTCGAGCTTGAAACCAGAGTAGACCAATGTCCGTTCCGTTAGCGTTGTCAGATGGTTTTTGAAATGTTTTCAGCCAATAAATATCAATATTATAATTTTTTACTTTAATTATAATTAATTAATGGGATTAGCTATGAAAGTTCTTATTTTTCCGATTTAAAATCGCTGATTTTTTATTGTGTACTGAATAGGTAAATAGGTTAAAAAATGATTTTCCCCCGGGGTGTAGCTTTGTGAATGGTTTATTATTGCAGTCAAAACATGTCGCTAATATTAAACAGTGGATTGTAATCTAAGTAGATTCTCACTTAATTAAGATAATTGAATTTTAGAAATATTTACAAAGGAGGATGACATTCATTACTTACAATACGTAATATACTCCGAATATGCAGTTACAATGGATCCGTAACAGAAATTTATCTCACCTGAAAGAAAGAAAAAGAAAATTAATTAAATGAATTAATTAAAATTAACAGACATAATACATAATATTTTTTTCTTAACAACTTTGAATCATATTTCAATTAGAATTAAATGACAGTACAAAAGAGCATAAAAAATCACATATCTGCGAACTAATGTCAGCTTGGTAGCATATTATAGCTCAACGGTCAAAAGTGTTTGCTTTGCAAGCCAAAGGTCGTGGGTTAAATCCCCGGCGGAGATTTAAAACAAAAAAAAAGGTTTTAAATCGATTTCTGATCTCTGAAATACCCCCGGTTGGCGTGAATTTGATCCCTCACCCGTAAAATGCCAGTCATAGCCTATTCATTAAAATTGCCGTGATGACCACCCATTCATAGTAAATTCCATGTAATAATAAGGATGATGCGTGAATCTTGGGCTGTAGTCTATGACGTTGGCGGATCGACGCTCGGCATGCAGCACTTAGCCACATGCACCATGGTAAGCGTCATCGAATTCCACAGATGACATTTCAGAATTACTATATCACCATCTGTCGGTATTCTCCTGTATTTGTTTACATAAAAAAAAAATTATGTCCACCTAGCTAGCTAGTGCTTGATGACTTGATGAGACGATGTAGTATCGGAGGCATATAAAATGCAATTTTTAATGATATCGGATAGTAAGCACGTCGGTCTCAAGACTTGAAGCATTTGGTCATAAGGGGCGGGTCAAGCCCAGTAGTGTTAGCCAGTTTACATTATATATATAAAATAATATATATACAACTTTAGTAAATAAATTATTAATGAAATAATAAAAATATTCATATTTTTTATAAAAAGCAATAACTTTGTAGTCACTTGAAAACTGTCCTGAAGATGGTAGAGGGTGCTACTGGAACTAGTAGACAATAAACAGTAATGTTTTTTTATTTAAATATTTAGTATCCTCCCAATTACAGTAAACTCTATGCAGTTTAAAAGAGTGTATTTTTAAATAAATTAATAATAAAATACTAGAGGCCTTTGAGATGTGGTCGTAAAGAAGAATTCTCGGAATTTCCTGGAGAGACCACGTCACGAACAATGAGGTTCTCAGGATAATCAAGGAAGATAGGCACCTAATAAGAACCATCTCAGAGAGGCGAGCCCGATGGATTGGTCACATCATGCGCCACGACGGTCTTCTTCACGATATTGTGGAGGGGATGGTTGAGGGTAGAAACTGTAGAGGGCGCCCTAGACGGGAGTATTTGCAGCAAGTATACGAGGACATGAACTGCAGCGCTTGTGCTGAGCTGAAAAGGGTTGCGGAGGACCGAGAGGAATGGAGATCGAGATGCAAGATTCTGTTGCTGCAAACCAATCCACCGGATTGATGCTACGAAGAAGAATAAAAATAATAAATATAAAAAGTAAATAATACACGAAAGAATGGTTACTTTACTTGATGAGCTGTGTAGGTAAAATCGATCTAAATTCGAAGCCAAACTCCAAAAGCAACAATGTATGAATGCAGAATCTCGTAATGTATAGAAGTGAACAGAAAATCGAACGAAGAAACATCGAGATGTTACGTTGTTCGGATTGTGAAATCATTTTTTCCACAAGATAACTTTATTGTATTTTTACACGGCCAACTTCACACTTACGCCACATACAGATGATATATTTTAACAGTTGAAACATCAACACTTGCTTGTGAAAAGGTCAAATTGATTCTACGCAGTAGTTTTTCGTTGAAAGCCATTTAAATGTGACAAATAAAAAGCAGAATTTTTGGCAAACTTAATATGTGATCACCTGGGATGGCAGAACAAAAAGAGAAGTCAACAGTCGCATACATCAAGCAAGGCTAGCTTTCAATAAAAAAGCAAAAATTATTGAGTCAAAGAATATTACTTTAAAGCTCCGAAAGCAACTTGCCAAAACATTTGTTTGGAGCATCTTAATGTACGGCTGTGCGACATGGTGCTTATCTGAAAGTGATAAAAAAAACTAAAGGCCTTTGAGATGTGGTCGTACGGAAGAATTCTCGGAATTTCCTGGAGAGACCACGTCACGAACAATGAGGTTCTCAGGATAATCAAGGAAGATAGGCACCTAATAAGAACCACCTCAGAGAGGCGAGCCCGATGGATTGGTCACATCATGCGCCACGATGGTCTTCTTCACGATATTGTGGAGGGGATGGTTGAGGGTAGAAACTGTAGGGGGCGCCCTAGACGGGAGTATTTGCAGCAAGTATTCGAGGACATGAATTGGGGCGCTTGTGCTGAGCTGAAAAGGGTTGCGGAGGACCGAGAGGAATGAAGATCGCGATGCAAGATTCTGTTGCTGCAAACCAATCCACCGGATTGATACTACGACGAAGAAGAACAAGGTAAAAATGATGTTTAAGCAAGAAATGAATATCTTACGAGCAAAGCGGAGATATATTGATAAAACGACAGTGTCAAAAATGGTAAAGAGGCACCACGTTCTGGAAGGCAAATCGAAGATGATAAAGACACAAAAAGGCGTTAATTGACGCAATTCAGTAAATAACAACTCGTGAGATTTCTGAGAAATAAAATTTATTGAGTTCGATCGTTCATGATCATTTGAAATGCTTAGACTAAAAACGGTTTGTTATTTTTGTTCCGAACAACCCAATATATGCGGGAAACGTTTACCAGAGGAAATTCTAGAGAAAAAGCCAATCCTATTTGTTCGGATGCATTGGGAATTCAACAATTTATTCGGTAAACTTCTAATACGGGGAATACGGTTACTCTAATACGTATTTTCTATGAGATCTATGTGCCACCTATGCAGCGCCTGTATTACCCCTATTCCTTTATAAGGCTGCGAATCATGGCATTTCACTTACAGGCAATGCAGCCGAGTATTTCATAACAGGAGTCTTGCAATATTACGATGGTCCTACTGTACGAGGAATGCTTGGGTAAGAGAGTGGGCAAGGCAAACTTTCATACTATAGCCGATTAAGAATTATTGGTGGATCTGCTTGGGACATGTTATACGAATGCCACAGGAGAGCATTAACTACAGCTGCCTTTTGTTTGAGCCCACGGGGTCGAGCAATTATGGAAAACCCTCGGGAAATATATGTAGACTGTACTTATTTTTGGAAAGGTCAGACTTTAACCTATTTTTCTACATAGTCGCCACTGAGGTCAATGCAATTTTGCATGCGGTATACGAGAGCTTTTGAATGGCCAAGTCAAAAAAATCTGCCGCCAAGCCACGCAGATACCTGAGAATCGCTTATTCCAGCTCTTTTCTATGAGAAAAAAACGGATCACCGAGCGTAACTCACACCTGGCGAGCGAAGCGAAGGGAATCCATCACGTACGGCTGCCAAGCCAAGATTGAGCTCCGCAGGCAGCTCGCGGGAAGAGATTTGGAGTGGGGGAACCAATGTACACTACAGAATCGCGGGTTCTACCATAACAGCGCTTTTCATGACTGTTGCGCCATGGGACTCTTATATTACGGATAACCCTCGTATACTCGTCGTATGAGGAAATTATCATCCATTGTCTATCCACTGCTAAATAAAAGGCTCTCAATACGACCAATCCACCTAACAGTATACAAAATACATGTACTTTTCGTCCATGTATTTGAAAAAGCCTTACAAGTCTGTTTGCTTGATGTGTACATGAATGTAATATGCAGAGCACGCGGCCCAATCGGCTTTTATTGACATTCCACGATTTGAATTCGCAGATGTCATTTCTGTATTTTTTTCGAAAAATTTGATTTCATGTGGGGGAAGTGCATTTTTTCGTTGCTCGTTACCGTTTTTTTTTCTCCGCTATTAGGCAAGTTATTTAATCACAGAAAACATCGCGAAAATTTCCGAAATAAGTATTGTAAGTTTCGTCGCAATCTTTTGAACGGTATAGGAACAAACACGTGACAGAAATAAATATTTTGTAGGTACAAACATTTATTTTTTATTTTTTATATAAACACGAGTATAATCACGGAGTACCCGAAATCAATACAGCTTTAAAAATGTGAAATATATATTTTTTTAAGTTTTCAGTGACAGATTTAAATATGTGGCTTTTGGGTTGAGCCGTGTGACGAATTACTTCTTCACTCCGATATTTCAACCGCTATTGCAGACGATATCTTCAGGGTTGAAGATTTGTGGTCAAACCATTATCGCTGAATATGACTTCAACAATTGCAATCTCAATATCAGAGAGAAAAATAAAATGGCCCAAAAGCCACAATACCATCATGCCGTGAAAACATACAAAGTCATTCTTCTTTATTGATTCTTTTTTAGAAAATATTTCAATATTCAATTACTTGATAACTGAAGATCTATGCCAATATTTTTAACAAATTGATACATACATACAAATCTACAGCAAATATCTGATATATGAGTTTGCTGTAGATTCGTATTTTTTAAATTATTTATAGATTACAATAGCGTTACACCTCACTATACATTTTCATTTTTAGTTTCATGCAAATAAATGCATACAATATTTTCTGACGCGTAACAACGCGCGCCGGAAAACGATAGTAATAAATATATGCATGAACGTAATACATACTCGTATATGTATAGAGCTATACGTTTGAAGTTAGGTAGGAAGAGAGTCGTACGTGGATGATAAAATTTGGAATTCAAAATGTATCAGACATGGCGACGCTGGAACAGATGGCCGTCTCATATACATACATACTGTTGAGAGTACCTACGAGTATATATGTACTCGGAGAAATGATATTATTAGAACCTGGTGGCTCTCTGCAGCAGTGTTCCGCAAACTTTTTGTATTTAACCCTTTCGCATCGTTGTCGGCATATGCCGTCAAAGATTCCCCGATCATTGACTTCGGTTTACGTGATATATCTTTTTGCTACTTTAGGTACTCATTGTGACATTTACGGTAGGAAATCGGAAGTGCAGTCATTCGCTTTATCAACCTACATGTATTGTTTACAGATTCCTGTAAAGCGTGTAAATAAATATCGTTAGGTTTCGTCACAGGAGCGATTTTTCTGTAAACCACATGTGTCAATGCCACCGCATGTATGCAGTTACATAAGGAACTTTTATTAAATATAATAGTTTTTTATGCATTATCTGATACCTTAATGATAGAAAAACCAATGTGATATCTGAAAATAGGTCATATAAGTAAATTTATGCTTTAAATACTAGTTTTAAGCAACAAAAAAAAAGGTTTGAAAAATTCACGCCGTATTGACAGTATAATTTGCATTCCACCGAGCCGTAACAAAAAGGTTAAGATACAACTACAAAATCAGAACGAATTTGCAAAACTAGATAGGAAATAATGTATGGAAAAAAATGGAAAAAATATATGGAAAATGTATAGAAAAATGAGTAGAATAGACCTTCCTTGTCATCACGCCCGTAGTCCGGGGCGAAGTGAGCTGCTAGCGGCTCGGGAACTTATTAAATATAGACCCAGGCGAACAATGCCCGGCCCTGATTGGGTTTCCACGAGCGGCGCCACCAGACAGACGGCCGTCTCGCTCTGTGTCAGGCGGCGATGTATGGCGCCAGAGAGGGACGGCGGGGTCGAGGAAAACCGACAAAATCCGATACACGGCCATACGAATTTATTCCGCGAGTTTAACACTGTTGCTAATTTCGCGCGGGTAATTCGATTACAATTCCGAAATGGATTATTTTACAGGTGAACAACTCTTTGCAACCCATGAATGCGATTCTAATCTCTTTCACAGGTTCTTTCTTTTAGCACTTCTGTGCAGTGGCCACATTTGAGAGGGGACTCCCACTGGACTTATCAGTCGCTAACCGATCAAAAATCTGAATGAGCGCGTCATCAAGGAGACTTAACTGTCCTCCGGTGTGATGCGGGTGTGAGGCGGGTAAAGTCCAGTCCAGGTGAACATTCACTCGAGTAGTTGTCAATTTGTGACTGTAATGTGCTCCAAATCAAGAGAATACAGTCTACCCTCCTGTAACATACGCTTTTTAATGATATTGTGGCTTTTGGGCTTAGCCGTGTGTGGCGAATTACTCCTTTCCCATATTTTGACCGCCATTGCAGGGGTTTTCTTCAGGGTTGATGACTCAGTTGGACAACAAAGCCATCGACCCTGAAGAAAACCCCTGCAATGGCGGCCGAAGTATTGGAAAAGAGTAATTCTCCACACACGGCTAAACCCAAAAGCCACAATACCAACTCCGGCCGTGAAATCCTAAGATGTTATTTGCGCTTTTTATTATTTGCGAAAGAGATTTCTCGTACGGTGTCTGCGGCGATTTTTTTATAAAACGGTCCCTTCTATTGTATTTAACAAATTGATATCAGCTTGATATAGCTCCTTTAAGCTAATGCCATAAAGTCTCGAAAAACGATCTTTTGTCTCTTATTTTGTTCGGTGGCCCGACATGCACAAATTATATTAATTGTATAAGTTAAGCGGTGTTTGCAAACGCCAAAATTAATTGTAATGACAGTTGGCCCATTTGCAGTTGGTATGACTGTCATCTTTGCGGTCGGCAACGCCGAAATGTCAGAGCGGGCAGTCAGTCGGAACTCGCCCGCTATAGGAGCGCCTAAGGGCGTCCCTATTACAGGCAGCGTTATTGACAAATAAACAAGTAATATGTGAAACAGAAACAAGTGTTTGTATTGTGAACCTGATCCTGCATCCTTCATCCAGTAAACAGATGTCCTAAATGGAAGAGGAGGATATCAAAATATACACAACAAATAATATATCAATGTATATATTACATGTTGTTATTTTAGGTTGAACCGCCTCTTACTTAAACTACTTAATGGTCCTGGCCTAGAGGACAATGGCCTCATCGTCAGATCTTCTGAAAACGTTAAAGAAGGGTTGCCTTTATATGGTGAAGATAAATGAAATAAATTAAGCAATAATTGAGGAAATATAGCAAGACTCGTTTGATAATTGCATCATTATGTTTGTAAGATATAGGGTATGATATTTTAATTGTTGTTTTCTCTATTTTTTCATGGCAGGATCTGCATGACAGATTTTTAGGGATAGGACGAAATTATTTAATCGATTTTCACAAAATATTTTATTGTACTTACAGAAATTCGAAAGTTACATACAATTTTACTTACATCGAATACAAGGAGTGATTTATTTAACCCTTTCGCATCGGTACCCGATATTTTTTATTTTTTTTATGTAAACACATACAGGAGAATACCGACAGATGGTGATAGTAATTGTGAAGTCTCATCTGTGTAATTCTATGACGCTTACCATTGTGTATATGGCTAAGCGCTGCATGTGGAGTGTTGATCCGCCAACGTCATTGACTACAGCCCGAGATTCACGCATCATCCTTTATTATCACAGGAATTTACTATGAATGGGTGGTCTTCACGGGACCACCCATTCATATGAATTTTAATTAATAGGCTATGACTGACATTTTACGGGTGATGGATCAAATTCACACCAACCGGGGTATTTTTAGAGCTAAGAAATCGATTAAAAATCTTTTTTTTTTTAATCTCCATCGGGATCGAACCCACGACCTTTGGCTTGCAAAGCAAACGCTTTGACCATTAAGCTACGACCGCCGGATATATGCCGTATAAGATTCTCCTACCGTTGACATCGGTAGCCGTGATATATCGTTTTGCTATTTTCTTAGAATAGTTTTTTATGCATCGTCTGATAGCTAAAGGATACAAGAACCAATGCGATATATGAAAATAGACCAGATAAGTACGTTTATGCTTCAAATACTAGTTTTATAATTGACAGTATAATTTGTATTAAATATTTATTTATAAAAAAAAAAACATTACGATTCTTTGTGCCCCATACCTGGCTATTACGATAAAACGAAGTAACCTCAAAGCATTCTGAAACATAATGATAATCCTGACACTCCCGGGGCCAGGACCATTTAATCCTAAGGAGCGGCTCAACTCAACCAATCCATCCTTGTTTTGATCCGCGTGAATCGATGCTAAACTTCTGTGATCTAACGCGAACAGCGCTCACGATGAGCTGTGATCGCTGTTGTTCTCGTCTTCTTCGTGTCAGCGACGTCAAATTATTTTTGCCCAGCATCTGTCAACATCGATAGCTCGTGTGTTGCCCAGCATTAGGTCCTGAGATATGCAGCTTGCTGGGCACATGGAGCAGGATCTTAAGTGTGAGGCGGTCTGCAGGTCTCCACAGTAGCACAATAGTGACTCTCCTTTCCGAAGCATTCCCCACCGCTCGAGGTTGTCCTTTGTTCTACCATCTCCGAGTTCTTAATAATGCTAATAATAATAATGCTGTCGTCGCATTACTTTTTATTTACAATTATATTTTGTTATTATATTTTGACATTTGGTAATTAATTGATACATTTTTAAAGTAATTAAGTGACCATTAGTTTTGATGTGACGCCCTCGTTTGCTGCGGAACAAAATTTGAAGTTAAATTGATAACTTTGTGACACATCTGTGTAACTGTGAATTAATTATTAGAGCGTGAAAACTTTTACCCCATTTGCATTACCAGGCAAACTTTACACACCCAATACTCTTTTTACACTCGGTTTACGGTTTATGCACGGAAGCATAAAATAAAATGGAAGTGACAAATCGAGATCGAGAGTTTCGGACATCTTGGCGTTAGGCCTGAGAACGTTCTGCAGAAGAAGCTCGCTTCTCACCTTGGGAACGCTAGAGTGTATTTTAATTCCATGTGCAATATCTGAGACTAGCAGCTTTACTCGATAAGAACTAAGTGCCGACTATACAACGCCTGTATCGTCCTTTATCGACCCTATGACCTTTGGTATGATAACCGAACGCTCAATCTCTAAGTCGAACCTGCTTCCAGCCATAATATAGCAGTGCAATAAGTATATACTCGTACGTTGCACCTTTTTATCAAGAGATAACCACACGGCTCAAATCAAGAAGAAGTTTCCTACAGTCTGCAACGGAACTGGTGATACCTGAGGCCACCCTGCGGCTGAACATGTGAAACTGAGAAGCGCAACTGAGGGTTATACTTGGATTGCCTCGAGAGGACCTAGCCCCTGGACACGACCAGGGGTTGAATATATGGAGGTCCCCTAACAGACTTCGGAGTATGCAAAACGAGGACACAAATGAGAGCCTAGCAGTTTTACAGCGGACCGACTGAATGTGACTGCGGCGTGGAGCAGACTCTGTCACGCCTTCTGGAGTGTGCGCTGTGTCCGAGTAGCTGCACCCAAGAAGGCCTGATGATGGCCGGGAGTAACGCCATCGACGTCGCCCACTTCTGGGTAGACAGGATCTGACCCTGTTGATTCCGACACGATTATATATACCAAGAGAGGCAAAGAAGCGCTTTTGGAATGACCATATGAACATAAAAAGCGCTGTTTAGAAGCTGTTATAATAATACATACGACAAATTTAATTAAACATTTAAACTCATTCAGAAGAGAATTCTAAATATATATATTTTAAAAAAACCGCTTCGAAATGCGACACTAGTATACGGTACAATATATATATATATATATATATAATACACCAGTATTAACCTGACGATCTCCCGAATTGCAATCCAAAGCTTTAGTACGACATCCACAGAGAAGATTACACACAGAAGGACGAGGGTGGTGCTATTGTAGCATCCCTCAGCCCGCTTTCCTCTCCCCACCCACCCGGCTGTGACGTCAAAGCTCCTCCCAATCCACCCCACAAAATCCCCATCCCCCAACTAGACTCGCAAAGAGAGGTTTTACAACGCTCCCCTACATACAACCTTCATAGTAAAGATACACAACTGGCACAGTTCGCGTAAGAGAAATGTATCTGAGCAGAATATTATATAAATATTTCATTTAGGATTGAGCCACTTATTCGTACTGCATAGTCCACTGGTTAAACGTTTGTTTCTCATTCAAAGCTATAGCAATAAACGATTAAAGTAATCATCACGAAACATTGGAAATTGCACGTAAATACATGTAGTGTACAACTGTGTACATTGGGAAGTTCTATAATATTAAACAGTGTCTAAAATACCTAACTCTTTTTCTTCTAGGGATGCTTTCTTTCCATTCGTCCATCCGAGTCCCGGAGGAAAACTGCTGCTCTCAAACATACATTCCTTCTTCTTCGCGGTGCAACTCACAACCCTGGGATTCTTGAATGTTTTAACTTCTACGTTCCAGATAAGTACACCCGTGCTCGTAGCCATCCATTGTTTTTGATCCCAGTTGATACTTGTGGAGCTTCGAGCACTCAATTTAGTACAACGACAATGGCGCTCCTAAATGGCCTACCACCAGCACACCTCGATCCTTTTCTTACATCTTTTTTCTCTTTTGTCGATGGTATTGTTCTCCTAGATCTCTGTGATATTTGCACGTGTCAGCTTCTTCTTCTTTTATGTTTTTATTACTCTTTTGTATGTTTATGTATACTCTATGTTTCTTATTCTTTGTACCTTCGAACAGCGGTTCTCTTAAATAAATAAATGAATAAAATAAAAAATACTACACTGCACGAAGAAGCCGAGCTGAGTCCAGTGGTACAGCGTTTGTTTGTCATTCACACACCGTCGGTTCAAAACCCGACCAAGCTTAAATTGATTCAATCAAATCCAAGCTCTATATACATGCCACCGGTATAGTAGAGCCCCCCTTGAGAACAAAAAAATACAGACCTCGGGAGCGTCTGGCTCATCGTCCAATCTCTTATAAAAACGCTGATTGTTGAACACCCAAATATTTATCTGGTACTACAGCTGCAGTCTTGGCGAATTAGCGGTCTCTTGTATCGGAGGCTCCCAGAAACCATTTATGTTTTAACATCCTCCTCTCTCGCAAAGAGGTGTTACTCCGGCGCGCGAGGGCATGATGACACGGGTATGGGAAGAAATAAAATATGTACTTGAATTATTTTAAATCGGATAAGGTTTTGTATTATTTTCTCTAATAATAGATTAGAGAATAAGGATATAGTTCCAAACACCGGTTTTCAAATATTTTCTCTATCAATTTATAATGAATACGAAGGAAACGTGCGACTAATTTTTGGTGGGACAGGTGAGGGGGCGTAACTCTACCTGACAACAACCATTTTCGATAGTATCGCTATATTTATGAAAAAATTAAATTAAATTTATTAATGACTAGCATTGACTATTGACATTAGCATTATATAGCCCTTGCTGACTGTTACCGAAAACCTCGATATACAATCTTTCGTCTCTTATTTTCGTTCGCTCATCGGACACGCATGTCTTGTAATTTTGTATTGCCGTTAGGAGGACTAGTTATATACATCGTCACTTACGGCGCTGGGTGTCACCGACCACGGCGCCCGGTGCAATCAGTTGTGTGCCGATGGTATTTATACCTAGATAGAAAAATATGCCTAAATTGCTGCTTTTCACCTTCCATATTAGAAAGTGTACTAATCAAAAAGTAAAGCATATAATAAATCAAACTTTCGCACAATCAAGCCTTATAATAAGAGTATATCTGTCAATCTTTCTACACGTGCGGCCTGTGGGCTGGCTATACTCAGAAGGTCTACAATGCACTCCGGGTCCAGTGTAACAACGCCTTCCGAATGTTGTTGGGTCCGCCGCGATACTGCAGTGCCTCAGGCATGTTGACGGAGGCGCGAGTGCTTCCATGCCATAATAAAGAAGCGTTGCGCTTCTCTATGGACGCGCGTTCGCGGCAGTCCCAACGCAATGATCGCTGTGTCGGCGGATAGGTGGGACTCCCGGTTGAAGGGGCACTGGATGCGCCTTCACGTGGCCATCCAGCGGGGATCCGGTGCACCACTCACTGAGTAGTAGTTATTAAAATTGTTAAACGTTATTTAATACCTTGTATTTTCTTTTTATAAGTAAGAAATTCTATTTTCATGGCTCTGGTGGCTGAATAAATAATATACAATGATTATCGGCTTGGTGTGAAGTTGGCTGTGAAAAATTACTTTCCCTACAACATAATGCATGAAATGAAACACTGCAGAGTATGAAATGTAAGCGCATATGACATAACACTTGTGAATATTTATAATTTATTGTAGGCGTCGTCCACTAAAGTTAGATCCCACGCCGGCCACTAAGTGACCCAAGCATTTGGAGGTCAACTGGGTGTTAATCTGAAGAACAGAGTTATGCAGCCAATAATTGTCCGGGTGAGATCTAATCTCGACGTCGAGGGGTCAAAGGGCGAATTCCTGGAAACATCTAGGGCCCATCGAATTAAAAAAAAAAAAAAAACACATTAAAGGCTGTTCTATAAGAATCTATTTGGAAAATTTCCTACGACTTCTATCTAATAGAACAGGAACCAGGGGGTAGATACAGGGTTTCAATACAAATGTACACTGAAATAGGGACCATGAAAAATCGACACTAAAATGTGCATTCAAGAACATCTATCATATTTATTAATCAATGGTATCACCAATACTTTTTTTTCATTTCCGTTTTCTTCATTTGAGCATGTACAGTAAATTTTCGTATAACACACGCTTTTTTATATGTAATATTTCTTATAGTGTTTATGGCGATTTTTCAAAAAACGGTCCCTTATACCTCTGTGTATCTGGTGATTTTGGGCTTCACCTCCTCTTGAGACTAAGTAAATGGTGCAGACCACGGGAGCATCGGACTAATCATCCCATCGTGTGAAGATGTTATAGGCGAGTTTACTATATTCACAAGGAAAAAGAAAAACTCTTTGTATGAATTTTTTAAATTTTTATTAGAATATTATTTTATTATTTCAATATTCTAATCTACTTTTATAGATCATTGACTGTATTACAATATTATTATTAATTAAAATATACATATACTATACATAAAATTCTTTTTTCAACGCGTCAATCCAAGCACAAAAATAACGGCAGAAGCGGGATGCGAACCGCGGACCTTGGAAACCAACTATGTCCAGGTATTCATACCGCTCAGCCAACTGGGCCATTGCTATGCCTAGACCGACTCGCGTTGAAACTAGTATTTATATCATTGTTATCATCGTACGATAGATGTCGCTATAGTATATATTCAAAGTAAGTATATTTTTATTATTCAATCAGTCATCATTTATTCACAAGCTCAATAAGTAATAATTAAGCTTGTGATCAAATTCACACCAACCGGGTGTATTTTAGAGCTCAGAAATCGATTTTTTTAACCGTCTGGGATCGAATCTACGACCTTTGGCTTGAAAAGCAAACGCTTTGACCATTGAGCTATACCCGCCGGCATATTATGTTATAGTCAAAGAGTTTTTGCCACATTTTGGGGGGACCTTTATAAGCTGCTGCTTATTTGTGACAGTACCTTGCTGTTGAACTACAATCAAGGATATCGTTCGTAGTTGGCGCCGTCAAAATGGAATATACTCATAGATTTAACGTTTGTTGTCTTCGTATCTCACTAGATTTAGAAACTTATGAGGAGAACGTGAAAGCGTTCTAGAAATGTTTTAGTCCGATCAATATTTTCCATACACCGACATTACGAAAAGTACTCACATTTTGCAATGAGACTGAGAGACTCCAACTCTGGCAGCGAGTCGTTATGAAGAATTTCGTTTTTTTTTATGTTAACACATACGGGAGAATACCGACAGATAGTAATTCTGAAGTCTCATCTGTGGAATTCTATGACGCTTACCATGTTACATATGGTTGAGCGCTGCATGTGGTGTTGATCCGGAGTCATAGACTACAGCCCGAAATTCACGCATCACCCTTATTATTACAGGAATTTACTATGAATGGGTGATTAAAAGGCTGTGACTGGCATTTTACGGGTTAGGGGTCAAATTCACACCAACCGGGGTATTTTAGAGCTCAGAAAAATCGATTAAGAAACCTTTTTTTTTGTAATCTCCTTCGGGGATCGAACCCACCGCCTTTAGATTGCAAAGCAAACGCTTCAACCATTGAGCTATACCCGCCGGCAAAGTTATACCAAAGGATACCCTCTCTAAGGGCAGAAACCTTGACTAGCTGACATGGAAATCATACAATAAAAGAAGAGTTTTTATGCTTCTCAGAGGATCGAACGTCTGATGTCCAGCTTTAATACCAGCACGCTAACCACTGCTCCACATTTTTCAAAGGCCAAGGCCGCGTCAAGCATTCAAGCAAGATTAAACGAGACACGTGGCCGGCGATTTCGTTTTATATCGCGCCGTTCTTTCGGAGAAAGAAAATAGCAATTCACAAAAATGGAAGAATAAAAACTAACGAGAGATGCTCCGGACGCTGAGATCCTAATATTATTTTACTTTGATATCATATTAGGTCATTCAGAAAACATTCGTTTCTTTTTTCCAACAGAAAACATAATTGTATATTGTGACATCAACATGATGTAGTCCTTGCTGTCTGGTACCGAAAACCTCGATAAACAATCTTTCGTTTCTTATTTTTGTCGCTTGCCATACATTTATGTGTCCGCCATACTGGAACTAGTTATATAGTTTTGCCACCGACGGCGCTGGTGACCACGGGCCGCAGGAGTCTAAGCGCCGACGAGCGGCAGTTATGTGTTGACAATCGAGAAGGTCGCATTACGGCCAGCGGCATGTCATTCCGCTTGGCTGGAAATTTGTAAAGTTTAACGTAAATATAATCAATGTGCTTCTAAAAGAAAGTGTGTGTTATGAACCTGCTCCTCGTACTGCCCTCACGCGACGTATTAACACCATTTCAGAGAGAGAGGAGGATGTTAATTATTACAGCCAACTTCACAATTAAACCGCATTGTTATAGTATGTAAAGCCCCTGGACATGACCAAGGGTGGAATATATGGAGGTCCCTTAACAGACTTCGGACCGGAGTATGCAAGACGAGGACACAAATGAAAGCCTGGCAGTTTTACAGCGGACCGACTGAATGTGACTGCGGCGTGGAGCAGACTCTGTCACACCTTCTGGAGTGTGTGCTGTGCCCGAATAGCTGCACCCAGGAAGACCTGCCCACTTCTGGGCAGACAGGATCTGACCCTGTTGTTTCCGACACGATTATATATATATAGTATGTTTAAATATCTGATATAGCAAGGCTTTCTTCTTAAGAATTTAGATTGATTCTACGCAATAGTGTGTTATTGGTACTCTTTCAAATGTGGTAAGTGAAAAGCAGCATTTTCAGTTACCCTCATCGAGATGTCGTCTGTCTGGTTGTGTATACCTCTGCATGTAGTGCTCTGTCTAGCCCGGCTTGTACTCCATTATGTGTTGGCTTTTATTCAAGTTTTGGCGGCTCCTCGCGTTGCATTCCGTCCGCATGTGTTTTAGCTTGGCATATTATTATATATCGATCATGTGTTTCTTCTACAAACGCAGTGCAGCAACCCACAATGGAAAAACTCCGTGAATTTTCATCTCACGCATGCTTTTACTGAACACCGAATATTTAGAGGACCTAAAAACGTTTGGACACTCTTCTTGCAACGCCGGAACTGCACCGGGCTATTTGACAGAAGCCTTCAATAAGCGCGCGTGGAGAGACACTCACACATGGCCTGGAACTCGCTACCGGAAAGCATAAGAGAGCTTAAAGCGGAGGCATCTTTCAGAAGCAGACTCAAGACCCACCTTTTTACTCAGAGAGGCAAAGAAGCGCTTTTGGAATGATCATTCGGTCATAAAAGAGCGCTATACAAATACAAATAATAAAGAAGAATTAATAAGAGGAGTGCCGAATACAGCAATGTTAGCTATACATTTCCATGTGTATCGTTTTATTTAAAAATATTTTTCAGTTTTTAAATTAAAATTTCGTCGAGTCGAATCGTGAATAGTTACGCCAGTGATCGGCTAATGTTAATGTGCGTGAATATCTGTTCCTTTGGCGATTTGGCCGCCTCTTCCACACCCAGCGGATCACTCGGTATGCTCAGACGGCGGTCAGACCGCGCGGGGGAGGCGCGCGTTGGCAGCCGCCCCAGGCGCGCAGCCAAAACGCAACAAATGCAATATCCGACAAACGATGCCACCCCAACATCTAATTTACAGTCCATGAAAGCATCGAATGCTAAGGCGGCACGCTGTCAAACCCTTTCCGCCTCCGCTCTGTACGCGTGTTTCTAATGGAAACACTTCACAGAGCACTACAAAAAGCTTAAATGTTTGCAAATGGCTGAGGGCCTTCCAGAGTCTTTGACGCAGCATACGGCTCGTCAACAAAACCTTAGACTAGAAGTTTCGACGTTAGTATGCTACATGCGTGTCTCGGGTTGCCTTCCTTGGTGATTTGTTGCCAGTCCGCTAAATTGCGTGTGTTTTGGAGAAGTAAAGGCGGCATATTTGTGTTTGGAGAAGTGCTACGGCGGTGTTTTGGAGAAGTGCTAAAGCGGCATATTTGATGAAAAGGGAACGTTCTTTCAGCACGTCAAGTCCGGCGCGGCTAAACGCTGAGGTAAGCTTTCAGGAGGTTGCAGGCCTCGCCGGAGCTAGTTAGGGAGTATCTTTTAGTTGCCCCTGTGGCGCCCGCTTCCAGACCCCAGAGCGCATTCTCTGGGATCATTTTCACATTACTTCATATTAAAAAGAAAAAGGGTCTTTTTCGATTCGATTTAACGAAAATGCCTCGGCCCTGTCGGGCATGCAGACCACTAAAAAATTGTGACCGCTAAAAAAAACTATACGCATTTACCATTTTCACTCGTATTTTAGGTGAGAGATTACAATCTCTTTCGCGGATTTTTATCTTTAGCACTTCTGTGCAGTGGACACAATTGTTCGAAGGGAGCTCCCAATAGATATATCAGCTGTAAATGATCACAACATTCATCAAGTAAATAAAATTAGTTTAATCCGTCGTTATAAAATTTACATATTTGCCTACATTTTCAATACGCTCACGCCGCTTCGTATAGATACTTGGTGACGGATTGTGGTGGACATGTGCTCCGATATACCGAAG
This sequence comes from Glossosoma conforme, assembly GCA_022606575.1. Classification (NCBI taxonomy): domain Eukaryota; kingdom Metazoa; phylum Arthropoda; class Insecta; order Trichoptera; family Glossosomatidae; genus Glossosoma; species Glossosoma conforme. Next base: position 1,448,341 of record JAGTXR010000088.1, read on the forward strand.
ACAGATGTACTTATGCACAGTGAGTGAATGCCCGCCTGGGCGGAGCAGTTCCTCATACCACCGCAGTATAGCATGCCCAGTATGTGGGGCGACTGCCAGGTAACACTTGTCAATACAGGTACTTGTAATTTGGCAATGCAGACCAGTGCTTTTCTGCGTAAATTGTATCGAAAATCAATAAAGGAATGCCGCTTTCAATTTCCCGAATTATGCCTTCCATTTAAATATATTTTAAAATTATAGAAAAAAATCATGAAAAGTTGTTTAGGAATGGACTCTGCTGTGACGCAGACATCAGTTGGTGAGTCTTCTAGGATTGGACACGCTTAGAAAGACGCAAACATTCTGAAGTTAGTATGCTATAGCGTGTCTCGAATTGCTTTGCCAATTGACTTGTTGCAAATTCACGAAATACTTGAGAGTGGATATGGAATTTGGTTTAGACATGGACTCTGCTGTAACGCAGACATCAGCTAGTGAGTCTTCTAGGATAGGACACGCTCGCAAAGACGCAAACATTCTGAAGTTAGTATGCTATAGCGTGTCTCGAATTGCTTGAGCTATTGACTTGTTGCAAATTCACGAAATACTTGAGAGTGGATATGGAATTTGGTTTAGGAATGGACTCTGCTGTAACGCAGACATCAGCTAGTGAGTCTTCTAGGATAGGACACGCTCGCAAAGACGCAAACATTCTGAAGTTAGTATGCTATAGCGTGTCTTGAATTGCTTTGCCAATTGACTTGTTGCAAATTCACGAAATATCTGAGAGTGGATATGGAATTTGATTTAGACATGGACTCTGCTGTAACGCAGACATCAGTTAGGAGTCTTCTAGGAAGGGACACATTCTGATGGAGGTGTGCTGTAGTCGTGTATCTCGGCCCAGAGCTGGGCGGCAAGTGTAGGGCAGGGCCGGCGGTAAGCGGTGGGCGGAGTGGCGGCGCGCGCCGAGGCCCGGGCGGATCGATAGGCCGCTTCCTGGGGACACCGCCAAGCGCCTTGACAGATGGAATCGCCGGCAGAGACCGACACATCCAACCAGGAACCGTGCTCCACACTCGCACAACCAGCAAACCATTATCATCATCAGCCTGTATCCGTCCACTGTTGAATGTAAGCCTCTCGCATGAGTCTCCCATCCTCTTCGATCCTCCGCCTTCCGCATCTCAACTAACCATTAACTTCCGCTATTCTTCTTATGTCGTCAGTCCATCATGGCGGGGGTCGGCCAATGCTTCGTTTGCCAGATCTTGGGCGCCATTCTGTCCTGTCTGGATATTTCCTGCCCATTGCCACTTGAGTGTGCCTATTCGTTGGGTAACATCCACTACTTAAGTTCTTCTGCGTATTTCCTTGTTTCGGATTCTATCTTTTCCAGCAAACCATACCGACTCTTAAAACTCTTCATTCATTAGCCAGTAACCCTCCACTGTTAAATCCTTTCAATCCTTCGCCTTCAGCATTCAGCGTCTTTTTTTATATCTTGCATCTATCACCATGTTCAAAACTCTTTTTCCCCATTAAAAGTAATCTTTTAAATTTTGACAATCTAGTATTTTAATCTGCGTATAATTTAGTTTTGTTAAGCTTTCCATTAAAGACCGAAACATCTCACAATCAACTGTGATCCAAAATAGCGCAATCAGCAAATCTTCTTTCTTAAAACACTTCATTCTTCATCGACCTGTGTCTGTCAAATCTAAATCCTCCGGCTGCATTTTCAATTTAGATTTCAATTTGTTTATTTTTTCCTTTCAGAAACATTACGAATTATATTAACTCAATTAATTTCTGAAGTACAATAAAAAATAAAAACAAAAAATACAATATATACAAAAATAGGTACTTATTATTAAGTACTATGAACAAACTATAAAGACAAAGAACAGAAGGTCCCGATGCGTATCAGACAGACGACGCCAACCAATTATCCCTCCAAAGAAACTCTTGGAGTTCTTGTCTGAATTGGGCCTCTCTTACGTGAAATATATCAACATCCGAGGCGATTTGGTTAAGCAGTCTGATCCCTCTCCCAAGAGGCATAGTTTCTGGCATCTATTAGAGATTTTATGTGTAATACCTGCTGGTAGATTTCATGTCTACCAAGTTGATACTGGAAGCATGCATTAGTTAAATGCTGACTGGTACCGAAAACCTCTATATACAATCTTTCGTCTCTTATTTCTGTTCGCTTGTCATACATTTATGTGCCCGCCATATTGGGACTAGTTATACAGACCGCCGCTGTGGCGTCGGTGCGACAGCCGATCAAGTCAGTCGTGGCCCGCCCTTCGGCAAGAGCATATTGTATTGTAGCTCAGCCTAATGCTGTGACTAGGTCCGGGCCACAAGCTTGTAAAGTTTATCGTAAATATATGTCAATGTGCTTCAGAAAAAGTATGTGTTATCAATCTGCTCCCCATCCTGCCATCACGCGACGGAATAACACCTTTTTGAGAGAGGAGGATGTTAAAGCCTTACTTTAAAAAAAAAACGTAATTTTCGCTTTAATAAGTACTCTAGTTATCCAATTGCTGCCCGACCCGTTTTTATTTCGTATCGCGATTTCTGTATTTTCTTAATGCTACTATTTTTTGACTAATTAAAGGTTCGAAAACTTCAGATATCTTTGCGTACAGGTCTCCGAGAGTTGTTGCTCTTCGCTTCATCCCGAAAATTCTTCACTTAATTTGAAGTAAGTCCCCAATAATCGTAACATACATCGGCAGCAATCCGTAAGTGTTGGAATCAACAATATTTTTCTAACAATTCAACAACTGAAGAAACGATCAGTGATCTAATCCAAAAGTGCACCGCTCTCAGTGACCTGTACTCCAAGGTGTCACGTTTGGTCAGACTATCATCTACCCGCTTGGTGAAAACCCTCCCTGTCCCGTCCTGTTTTTGGAGACCCAGATGGGGACCCGTTACTTGACGCACGCAAAAAGCTACTTGTTAGAGAGTGGCTGAAGGACTTCCCGTGATTCTAGGTGCATCAGTTAGATGTCAAATAGACCTCAGTCTAAGTCTGCGAAGTAAGTCTACTACAGCGAGTCTCGAATTGCCTTCTTTGGTAACACGTTGCTAACCACGAAATACGTGGGAATGGATAAGGAAATGGTAAGGTTCGGAAATGGATTCTACAAAAAGCTATCTATCATTGACCAGTGGCTTTATGAAAAGGCAGCCGTACATTAACGTTACAAGTTTGTATGTTTTCAATTTTCCAGTAACGATTTCGGCAGAGCGGCGCGCAAGTAACGGCTCAGAATGCCAGTGGCGTATTTAACGACCCCCCATGAAACATACGAAAACAGCAATAAGCTATAACAACCACTGGGAGAACACTCGTATAAGCTGTGGGGTAAGCAACCTTTGATCGTCAAAAACATCGGTTCTCGTGCGATCACCAAAGTAAAGAAACACCAAGCGCGACACGTAATTGAATGGCTCTAGAACACTGCACGTCGACGGTTAAGTAGAACCACCCTTTACTAAAAAAAAAATGATCCAGACATTAACAGTGTTGAATATAATCTTTCCTTAAAAAATCTACTACTCCAGCGACCGCCATCTCTCCTGCTATCTTGGCCAAAAAAGAATTAAAGAATGTTAACAAAGAACAGGCGATTATCAAAAATTCCATTTTAGATCTACCAGTACGCTTTGGAATGTTCATGTAAAATCAAGAAATTATCGAATGATCTTTAAGTACACATTCACCTAAATAATTGATATACTCGTATACTATAATTTGCTAAGTGTATCACATGTTAACCTTAAATAACTAATATCACATATGTACATTTTTAGAAGGTAATTTCAGTAATTTAAAAAAAAAATATGACTTTTATAAATAATTTTTAATTCATTTTAATTAAAAAATTAACAAATTATTTTGTTTCGATTCACATTTGTTTTTTACATGTTTCGGCCTCCCTGGGGACCATTTTTAATAATGATAAAATTAAAAACTTATATAGGTGTGTATAAGTATTAGTTACTACACACATATTTACAGATTGTATATGTGTGTGTGGGTAAAATCATTGAAAAAATTAATTATAAAATCAAGGGGTATGAGTTTTCTTTCACCAAGTATTGTCAATTGATAGCCGAGTTTATACTAGATATAATGTATATAGTTAAGCAGTCAGGAATAATTCGAAACCCTCACACAAACACAACAAATCTTTTTTTTTTTTCCATTTCAATTATTTATTTCCTTCAATAACATTACATTTTTTTTTACATTTTAATTCATTATTGAAGTATTTACATATAAGTGTGGCCCTGTAAATGTATTGACACATTTAGTGTCAATGACCTCACACCCAGAGCAAGCGTTAGGAGACTTAATGCAAATAGTTGACTTGTAACAACAAAACCCCGTCATAAGTAAATCATGGTTGACCCACAAATAACACGGCATTATTGTCACAAACTCAAACTAATATTATCTGCATGCAGCGTCCAGCCACCCTGGAGAGTCGGTCATGGTCTCCTTCATGCCCTTACTAAAAAAAATATTTTTGGCCAACCATCTGCTGGATGGACTGAAGAAATCAAACGAATGTAAATTTCAAAGAATGGATATTTATGAATACTATTCGTTCCTCGCCAGGAGGCTTTCGTTCCGCAGTAGACAGTAACAGGCTGATAATGATGTTTTTGTGGCCACGTGGAAAACGTCTAAGACCACACGTGGCACGCAGACCGCGATTTAAACTCCCTGGACAATAAAGTGTAAGTGCACTTTATAGCGCGACAATTCCGCCCAAGACTGACACAAACGTCTCGAACATCAATAAGATTGATGGCAAAACGTTGATGTCAATATTACCAATAGAACGAAATCAATCAATAATGTATTATTTGATATCAAATTTAGGTCTTATTCACGACATTGTGGAGGGGATGGTATATATCAATTCGCGAGTTCAGTTAACAGAAGACTTCAAAGATGTAAAAAAAAATATTCATCGATTGATGGCAGGTCGCGAAGTTACGTCGGCAATCTGGCGAGTGCCGGCGAAGTGCTGTTGTACCTAGTAAGAACCTTCTCTGAGTGGCGATCGTTCACATCATGCGCCACGATGGTCTTCTTCACGACATTGTGGAAGGGAAGGATGAGGGTAGAAACTGAAGAGGGCGCCCTAGACGGAGGTATTTGCAGCAAGTGTTCGAGGACATGAGCTGTAGCTCTTATGCTGAGCTGAAGAGGGTTGCGAATGTGAGAGGAGTGGAGATCGAGATGCAAGATTCTGTAGCTGCAAACCGATTCACCGGATTGATCTTACGAAGATCAAATTTTGCCGGCAGGTATGGCTCAACGGTCAAAGCGTTTGCAAACCAAAGGTCGTGGGTTCGATGCTTGAGGGAGATAAAAAAAAATAATCGGTTTCTGATCTCTAAAATACCCCCGGTTGAATTAAAAAATGTAAATAATAATATAGAAAGCATTTTTTTTTATTTTGTATTACCATTTTAATTTAAAGCTTCACTGCGATCGAACCCGCGACCAATTCAAAATTAGTCCTAAGGTCACAAGTTCAACGGCCACGTGTCACACGTGTGTTTTTTTCCTTCGGTAAGAGTACGCGCCATTACCGGGATATTGGTACTGTATTTTATATAGACAATATATTTAATTGACAGCTTATGTTTGAACTTACTGGAAACCTTTTATGAGGGAGTCCTTTTAGCTGCAATGTCATACACGAGTATGAAAATAATAAATTTATACGTTTTTTATGCAGGAATATAAAAATTTTAGTGTAATTATAATGAAAAAAATAAAATAATGTTTTTTGTGTAATTATTAATTTTATGACAATGTTAGATTTTTTTACGTAAATACATTCAGGAGAATACCGACAGATGGTGACAGCGATTCTGAAGTCTCATCTGTGTAATTCTATGACGCTTAACATGCTGCATATGGAGTGTTGATCCGCCAACTTCATAGACATTCAAGTATCATCCTTATTATTAAAGGAATTCACTACGAATAGGCAGTCTCAACAGGACTACCACCAATTTTGATTAATAGGCTATGACTGGCATTCTACGGGTGAGGGATCAAATTCACACCAACCAAGTATTTCAGAGATCAGAAATATATATTTTTTTTTTAATCTCCGTCTGGGATAGAACCTACAACCTTCGGAATGCCAAGCGAACGCTTTGACAACTGAGCAATACCCGCCGCCAAAATATATATTTACATAGATAATACGCTTGAAAGTGAATGCCAAAAGTGTGAATTTCAATAATTGCATACATTGCCGTTTTCGTTTCTAGGTTACGTAGTCTCAGACTGGTCAGTTTTCGGCAGATCGATATTTGTACTACGAGAGTCTGCCCCTCTCCCTCTCTCGCGCTCCCTCCTTTCCCTCCCAGACCGCGACCTTTCAGGCTCAGGTTCTGTAAACCTACTGAATTTCACAGCTTTTTGACTGAGTACGCATTAAATGTTAAGCACTATACAAGTGTAAAGGTATCAAAAAATGTATATTTAAACACTTTATCGCCACATATTTGTAGACAAATAAAAACACTACTTTTACCACTGACTAAATTATTTTAATATTTTTAAGTTATACTATTAGTGAGCTGCAATCGATTGAACTAAATTTTCAAACAAAAAAAAAAATTTTTTTTTTTTTTAGTAGGGCTTCCACAAAATAGACTATAGATCAAATACTTGGTAATTTAACCGCCCTAGCTGCAGGTATATTTCCAAAATATATTACATATCTGTCTCCCTACATCGTATGCACCTCCAACGCGTCACGTTTGTTGTAAATATTTAAGATATATATATATACTATATAATTGGTGGAGAGATGAGGACCACATGGTGAAGAGAGCCCTCAACATACCCACGCTGAGAATAAGACCTGGAAGACCGCAGGCACCCTGGACTGCAACTGTAAAGAAGGATCTGAAAACCCTGGGCTTGACCGGAGAATGCAACGCAGGACAGACAGACATGGCGAACGTTCTCAAAAAGAGCCGACCCCAGATGATGGGAAATGGCTAGGATAAAGAAGAAATATACTATATAATTGATAATTTTCGACAAAAAAAAAACAAAAAATTATAATTTAATTCAGTGTCTATCTCCCAAACTATCGATCCTTTTTGGTTTGTTAATATTTGACAGAAAATCTGAATCAATTTTCAAATACATCTTTCAAATATTGCGAAGTGCCCACGGGTGCGCTTACGGCGATCGTCGGGTTAATAAGAGTGTGTGTTTTTTAATGTTCGTATGACAAATGTGTCGATGTAGAACATCATCACCGTGTCTGCATTCACACTTTTTTTTATGTAACCGCATGCAGGAGAGCGCACCCGGTCAAGACCAGTGCACTCTTTGACGCTCAGCCACGGAGGCTGCACGCTGCATGCAGGAAACGTGTGTTGCGTTCGTGTTTGTGTGTGGGTTGGGGAGATTGCAATCGTATATTTATCTGTTTCTTGAAGAGATTAAAAGAAGGAGGAAACACAGACGCTGGAAGAGCATTCCAAAGCTTACCGGTGGCATTATAGTTCCCTGACTTCGGTGATATAACGAGAGCAACGCTTACGATGTGCTATTGCCGCTTAACTATGATAAGGTTAATGGTGTTTATGCGATTTAAATGCACTGCGTGACAAATTACGCGTTTAATACGCTAAGTGCAGTCCAAACGCACTTAATATACGGGCGTCGCATTATGCAAACATGCGAATGTGTTTATTATACAAATGGCTGGAAGTGCAATGCGATCATCCACCCGATACGGTAATAATATAATTCGCTTGAAATGTAAGTGCAATAACGTGTTTTGAAGATATGCCCTAACGAAATTATGAAAAAAGAAATTTGATCACATCCCTTAGGTAAATCTCGGAAGACGTTAAAAGTATAACTCTTACACTAAAGAAAGTAAGTGATTAGATAAAACCAGACTTACTACGAGGGTGATCCATAAAATAAGATTCCCATGGCCCTACAGTCCTGAAAAGCGCTGTTTTGGTGGATCCCGCGGTTCGGTTTTTCGGTTTCGGGTGTGAGGTAGTGAACCCAAGTCTCGTCTCCAGTGACGAGCGAGTCGAGGTATTCCTCGCATTGAGTTTCGTGGGCTTGAAAAAGTTCTTGGGCCGCTTCAGGGAAGGGTTTTGGAGTGGCGGAACCGAGGTACACTAGAGAATCGTGCCATAACAGCGCTTTTCAGGACTGTATGATCATGGGAATCTTCTTGTACGGATAGCCCTCGTATTTTCGAAAGTTTATTATATTCATTAAATATGTTCTATTTTAAAAAAGCTATTAATACGATGAAATAAATAGGTCATGGTACATGTAAACATGTTCCAAATTATTGACAAGGGGGAAGGCAAAACTGGAATTTCTTCCCATGTCTACGAGTACACAAAGGAGTGTCTCTAACTGTACGACAACACCTGGACATGATATTGCACCCAGAGTCTTCAGTGAAATGAATATTATTGTATTCATAACAAGTTTAGGACGAAGTACCAAGAAGTACTCCAATATTTTGCATACCTTGTTTTAAGATTTGTCTGTACCCAGGACAAGCTAGAGTAACCATCTTTGCAAGTGTTGAATTCTATAGTACCGTTAACAGCATTTTTGGTCGCAATTTTTTTTTATAAATTCGAATGGATAAAATGAGTAAGCAACATGCAACCGAACAGAATACGCGGCATTTTATACATTTTTTTATGTAAACACAAACAGGAGAATATTGACAGATGGCGATAGTGATGCTGAAGTCTCATCAGTGGATTATATGAATACTACCGTGTTACATATGGCTAAGCGCTATAAGTTAAATGTTGATCCGCCGACATCATAGACTACAGCCCGACATTAACGCATCGTCCAATTGTTACAGGAATTCACTCTGAATGGGTGGTGTTCACGGGACGACTATCGTGTATTATCAACCACTAATTTTAATTAAAAAGCTGTGGCATTTACGGGTGAGGGATCAAAACCAACCGGGGGTATTTTAGAGCTTAGAATTCGATTAAAAGTTTTTTTTTTTAATCTCATTCGGCACGACCTTCGGTTTGGAAAGCAAATGCTTTGACAACTAAGCTATACCCACCAGCAACTTTACGATTAAGGCTGCAGTGCGTTAAAACGACGAAATCTACTTTTATTATCATCATTATTACAATGACCGCCTACCTGAAGCATATGGCATAGTGTCAGCGACGTCAAATTATGTCTGCCCAGTATCTGGCAACATCGATAGCCCTTGTGTTGCCTAGCATAAGATCTTGAGGTGTGCAGCTTGTTGGGCACATGTAGCAGGATCTTAGGTGTGAGGCGGTCTGCAGGTCTCCGCAGACGCACAACAGTGGCTCTCCCAGCCGAAGAATTCCCCACCGATCGAGTTTGTCCTTTGTTCTACCAACTCCGGTTCCTAATCTGTTCATGGATTTCCAGGTCCACCAGTCAAGGTTCTTGCCAGTTGGGAGGCTTTCCTTTGGAGTAATGAAATCTGGTGCGACTTGTCGCCAGAGGATTTCGCTCATTTTCAGGGCCGGATGTGAGAGGTTGTGTGGACCTCAGAAGGCTGACTACATTCTAAAATTATATTCCACCCGACGCTCTATCAGGACGGCGCGAACCCGGGGGCTTAAAGAAAAATCAGCCGTAGTTTATGCTCTTCTGCGGCAGCTTTAACACATGTCCCTACCAGGTCCACCTGCGCCTCTTGACCGACTGTACCGACGAATAACTTACATTGAAATAATTCAATAACCATTAACTACACATTCGATTGTTCGTTCTTAGTCTACGTATCACAGGTAAGCAGATTTACACGTTTCCTGTGTTGTAACCTTTCGACGTCCCCGGCCATTTGTCACATCCGCATCGCACCTCGCCCGCGGCCGCCGGAGCACGCGGCGATGGGACTGTTCCTTCCGGAGGGTCGCGAACCCACGCACCCCAACGCCCAGGGCGATAGGAATGTGACGTTTATTGCATTATAGCTTATCTGATTGAGACCGTTTTATTGCTACAAACGGTAGAACGGCACTATGTGTTTTTGTAATGAAAAACGGTACATAAATAACTTCTTAGGTTTTCACGGCCAGATTTGATGTTGTGGCTTTTGGGTTGAGCCGTGTATGGTGAACTTTTTTCAACCATTATTTCGACCGCCATTGCATTATTTCAATAACGCTCATAAAAGAAATATATAATCTGAATAAACCAACTCAAAACTAAATAAATTATTAATCCTGAAGAAGACCCCTGCAATGGCGGTCGAAATATTGGTTGAAAAAAGTTCACCACACACGGCTCAACCCAAAAGCCACAACATCAAAAACGATACAAATAAAATATATTTTTTTGAGTGGACGAATAATCAGAACAATAGATAAATACATTCTGCATTGTTTTAAAATGGATCACACTGAGCACTTTTTATTCGAGTGTTTTAATACAGCGGTTTCGCTTTCAATGAAAGCATTCGTATGCGGGGCCACCACTATATAGACGATTCATAAAAAAAAACTTAAACCGTATAGTATTTCTTTTATGTAAACACATACAGGAGAATACCGACAGATGGTAGTTATAATTTCGATGTCTCATCTGTGGAATTCTATGACGCTTACTATGCTGTATATGGCTGAGCGCTGCATGTGGAGTGTTGATCCGCCAACATCATAGACTACAGCCCGAGATTCACGCATCATCCTTATTATTACAGGAATTTACTATGAATGCGGTCTTCACGGGACGACTTTCGTCTACCACCAATTTTGAATAATAGGCGATGATTGACATTTTACGGGTGAGGGACCAAATTCCCACCAACCGGAAGTATTTCAGAGCTCAGAAAGCGATTAAAAATATATATTTTTTAATCTCCATCGGGGATCGAACCCACGTCCTTTGGCTTGCAAAGCAAACGCTTTGACCACTGAACTATACACAGAGTTAAGTATGTTTCGTGAATTAATTGATGTAGAAAAGAAAAATATATTTAAAAAATAAAGGATACAGCTTCATTTTAGAATTCAATTTTTCACTCAAATATTTGAATCTATTATAAAAGTTAAAAATATGTCATTATAACAAGGAGTTAAAAATATATTTCGATCCTTTCGATTGCACTCTTTCAGAATATTCGATAATAGAACGACAGGGAGGTTGGGAAGGCTTAAATGAGTTGTACAGAATGGTGATCGCTTAATTAACTTTGGTTATTTTTAGAGAGCGGAGGTAAGTCGACTGTTTAACATATAATTAAATATTTATCTCACCTGAATCTTGCTAGGAACAAGGCACGCTATTATTACAGCCGACACCTGCAAAAGACAAACAAAAATTTATTAATTTACGTAAAAAAAAAATATATTCGTATAAACATGGGTGGCAAAATTTATCACCCAATGATATAATTTTACTATCGGTCTGTGCTGTTTGAATTTCGACTTGCCTAATCGTGTCGCGCCAGCTGTCCAAACATTCCGGCGCTTAGCTACTCGACTCGAACAGATTGGAAGCACAGGAGACCTTGCAGGGATAGAGAATATCGCGGGTGTGGCTGCCCATGTCGCTGAGAACGAAGAAACATCAATCAGACGACGGGCCACGCAATTAGGCATCACCAGACGCAAATTTTAGTGTAATACTTACATACAGTCTGGGAGTCACGCATGGATAGTGGCAATTGATAGAACTAAGTAACGGCAATTTGCGGTATATATAATCGTGTCGGAAACAACAGGATCAGATCCTATCTGTCCAGAAGTGGGCGACGTCGATGGCGTTACTCCCGGCCATCATCAGGTCTTCCTGGGTGCACCTACTCGGACACAGCGCACACTCCAGAAGGTGGGACAGGGTCTGCTCCACGCCGCAGTCACATTCAGTCGGTCCGCTGTAAAACTGCCAGGCTTTCATTTGTGTCCTCGTCTTGCATACTCCGGTCCGAAGTCTGTTAAGGGACCTCCATATATTCCACTTCTGGTCGTGTCCAGGGGCTAGGTCCTCTTTCGGGGCAATCCAAATATTCCCCTCAGTTGCGCTTGGAGAGCTCCTTCTTGGTGGCGACTTCTCGCTGTAAGTATGGTGGGGCGATGCCCGATAGTTGACATGGGCTGAACATATGCTACATATAACGGATACAGTAAGATAATAAGTGTTAATTTCTCGACTGGACGGGGAGGTACATAATAATACAAAATTACCAGCGACGGGTTAAACGTAAATAGTTTTAACGGTTTGTGATTCGAATCCAGAATATGCCGTTTATTTTTCTCCGATTTTGTGAGAGAAATGCCATATAAGATGATGTTTGCTGTAAAGTTGTATGCGTACGAGTTGTAGAAGAAGATATATGAGTCAGTAGTAATATTTGAAAACGCTCAAGGTCTACAACCTTCTCATCAAGATTACCGTCTCAGAAGTATAACATGCCTGTCGTTAACTGAGAAGTAAAATGGCAACAATACCGAATCGAATACACGTACCGATTATTACATACCTGTATTGTACAATCGAGGGCTATAAACTTGGTACAGTGATATCCAAAAGTTGCGCCTAAAGGCAGGCAATGAGACCAAAAAAAAACAATTCTGGGCGAAATCAAATTCTCGTAATAACAGTGTGTTCACACGAGCTTAGCTGCTAAGTTAACTCACTTACTCACACAAGAACTAATAATATAACGGCATATTATTCACTAACCTTATTATAAGCGTGATTGCGCGTTTTTTAATCAGAGTAAATGTCAGAAACCGCAAAAACAAAGCGTTACCGCTGGTAATTCTTAAAGATATAGTTTTAGGTTTACAAAGTATATAATATTTATTGTTCAATTGATAATCGCACCACCAAACATAAGACGCAGAACATCCCTGGCTTATACGATAAAATTAAGTAACCTAGAAGCATTCCGTAACACAATGATAATCATAAAGCCCCCGGAGCCTGTACCATTTAATCCTAAGGAGCGGTTCAACTCAACCAATCCATCCTTGTTTTGATCCGCGTAAATCGATGCTAAACTTCTGTGATCGAACGCGAACAGCGCTCACGATGAGCTGTGATCGCTGTTGTTCTCTTCTTCTTCGTGTCATCGACGTCAAATAATGTCTGCCTAGAATCTGGCAACATCGATAGCTCGTGTGTTGCCCAGCATTAGGTCCTGAGATATGCAGCTTGCTGGGCACATGGAGCAGGATCTTAAGTGTGAGGCGGTCTGCAGGTCTCCACAGTCGCACAATAGTGACTCTCCTTTTCGAAGCATTCCACACCCCGCTCGAGGTTGTCCTTTGTTCTACCAACTACAGTTCTTAATCTGTTCAGGGATTTCCAGGTTCGCCAGTCAAGGTTCTTGCTAGTTGGGAGGCCTTTCTTTGGATGAATGAAATTTTCTAATGCGACTTGTGCCCAGAGCTGGAGTCTCTCATTTTAAGGGTCGAATGTTAGAGGTTGTGTGGATGTCAGAAAGCTGCTTCTCGACTACAATCTGGGTGTTGGGGGTATCTGATTATACAAGCAGTGGGACGGTTGGTTGATTGCCTTACGCATTTCTTCGGCGCATATGACGTTGCGTCTCATGTTGCGGAGCATGAAAAGAACCTCCACGCGGTGCCCCCAGAAAACGGAATCTCGGACTTTCTCCTCCGGCCAATATTTTCCACCCAGCGACAACAAAACAAAAATGAAAAAAATAAAGTTGTGTATTTAGAATAGTGATACATATTTTCAAAAGTGTTTCGAACCCGGTACTAATCGCATGCCAGTCCAATACTTTTAGAGTTTTTTGACACACCTGCTTAGTTGTATTCATCTATTGATCGCCTCTGAGGTCAAGGTCGGTACGGTATTATTCTCATATCATTATTCAAACATTTATATTTTTATCACGTGAATTATTGCGATATCGGAATAGGTTTCATGCAAACTTAACGCCGACCTTCCGTTATACGCCATATACAGTTTAAAATGTTTTATCAAAACATTTTTTAAACTAAAATATTCATAATTCGTCGATCTGCAGCGAGTATAGCTCAACGGTCAAAGCGTTTGCTTTGCAAGCCAAAGGTCGTGGGTTCGATCCTCGACGGAGTTTAAAAAAAAAAAAAAACTATTTCTAAGCTCTAAAATCACCCCGGTTGGTGTGAATTTGATCCCTCACCGTAAAATGCCAGTCATAGCCTATTAATTAAAATTGGTGGTAGACGAAAGTTGTCCTGTGAAGACCACCCATTCATAGTAAATTCCTGTAATAAAAAGGATGATGCGTAAATCTCGGGCTGGACGTTGGCTGATCAACACTTCACATGCATCGCTTAGCCATATTCACTATGGTAAGCATCATAGAATTCCACAAATGAGACTTCAGAATTACTATCACCATCTGTCTTTATTCTCCTGTATGTGCTTACATAAAAAAAAACTGACATTTGAGTTGAGGCTTCCTCACTTCAATCGTTCTAAAGATGAGTGGCTATTATAGGTACCTCAATGAATGTCTCTGCATACGGGTGTCAATTTATAAAAATAGACGCGTTCCTTTTCTTTTTCATTTAAAAATGAAATACATTTCGCCTATACTATTTTGAATGGTTATCTTTTAACTTATTTAATCAATGTCAGTATATGCTTGAGAACACATATGTTTCGTTTTATGATCCGCAAGTCAGTTCACATGTGATGGATGATGCACGCTGATGCCCGTGTCCGAGTTGTCGCGTCTATTAGCGATCTAATCGATCCCATGTCATTCGCTGTGTTCCTAAAGTAATTCGTCTTTACGAAGACATCAATCAAAGAGAAAAAAAACGAGAAAAATGTATCGTCGTTGAAAAATAAATACAGGGAAGCTATAATTACTCATATCAATCTGCAGGGTGGCACTCTTTCAATATGATTTTTCCGGGAATGAAAATTATTTGGTAATGTTGTATTCACTCATGCGGGAGGCCTACATTCAACAGTGCACGGACACAGGATGATGATGATGATGGTGTTGTATTCTGGGGTAGTTGGCCTTAACCTTTTCGTTACGACTACGTGGAGTACAAATTATACTGTCAATACGGCGTGAATTTTTCAAACCATTTCTTTTGCTTAAAACTAGTATTTGAAGCATAAATGTACTTATCTGACCTATTTTCATATATCACATTGGTTCTTCTATCCTTTAGCTATCAGATGATGCATAAAAAAACTATTATATTTAACAAACGTTCATTATGTAACTCCATACATGTGGTGGCATTGACACAGGTTTACAGAAAAATCAATCTGTTACGAAACCAAACATATATATTTACATGCTTTACAGATTCTTTTAAAGAATACATGTATGTTGATAAAGGGAATCGTAGATGTCACAATGAGTACTGAAAGTGGCAAAACGATATATAACGTCAACCGATGTCAACGGTCGGGGAATCATTGACGGCATATGCCGACGAAAGGCAGAGGATCGAAGTGGATGGTGTCTCGTGCGGGAGGCCTACGTTCAACAGTAGACGGACACAGACTGATGATGATGATGATATATTCAGCAGCGCCTGTATTATCACCATCCTCCAATATGGCTGCAAATCTTGGCGCCTCAATAAAAAAAAACAATGCAACTGTATAAACACATAGCCGGCGGGTATAGCTGGATGATACAGATTTTGCTTACCATACCGAAGAACGTGAGTTCGATCCCTGATAAAGATAAGGATATAAATTATTTCGCCGGCGGGTATAGCTCAACGGTCAAAGCGTTTTCTTTGCTAGCCAAAGGTCGTGGGTTCAATGCCCGACGGAGATTAAAAAATATATTTATTTATTTTTGGTCGATTGCCAAGCTCTAAAATACGGTTGGTGTGAATTTGATCTCTCATCAGTAAAGTGACAGTCGTCGCCTATTAATTAAATACGGTGGTAGACGAAAGTCGTCCACCGTATTTAATCGTCGTGAAGACCACCCATTTATAGTAAATTCCTGTGTCAATAAGGATGATGCGTGAATCTCGGGTTGTAGTCTATGACGTTGGCGGATCAACACTCCGCATGCAGCGCTTAGCTATACGCAAAATGGTAAGCGTCATATAATTCCAGAGATGAGACTTAAGAATCACTATCACCATCTGCCGGTATTCTCCTGTATGCATTTACGTTAAAAAAAAAATAATAAAACTTGATCGTCCAAGTCGTGGTTACCGCGGTGTCACATCAACCTTGTGCCTTACACACACTTGTAAGTCCCGGTCGTTTATTTTCGTGATTTGTGTGAAGTGTGTTCGGAAACCAGCTATTATTAATTGACGCAATATTAATTATTGTTTCCATAACCCATACATCAATGATATATACTCGCACATAACCATGACATTCATCATTATGTATGTAAGCCATTGTAAATCATACAGCACTTACATCTAATCTCCAATCTACAGCGCTCTTATCCTGAAGGAACTGGAATGAACTTATTTTCTTAACTGTTTCATTACGGCTCGGTTTGAATACAAATTATACTGTCAATTATAAAACTAGTATTTGAAGCATAAATGCACTTATCTGGTCTATTTTCATATATCACATTGGTTCTTGTATCCTTTAGCTATCAGATGATGCATAAAAAACTATTCTAAGAAAGTAGCAAAGCGATATATCACGTCAACCGATGTCTACGGGTGGGGAATCTTATGACGGCATATGCCGACAACCGATGCGAAAGGGTTAAGAAGCACATTGAGTATATTTACTACAAAAATTTGACAAACATCATCTGCCCGAGGCCATAAACAAGGATGTGGCTCATACGCCGGACAGACTCAGACTGTCTGTGCAGTATATGTCACAATGAGTACTTAAAGTAGCAAAACGATTTATCACGTCAAACAATGTCAACGGTCGGGGAATCTTATGACGGCATATGCCGACAACCGATGCGAAAGGGTTAACGAGGCTCCTATTTAAATTAAGATAAGTTAGCTGATGTCTCTCTGAACATTTTTGGTTCTTACACTGAAGCACTGAATACAATGCAGCTGTGAACGAGACTTGCATCGTAGTCATAGAATACATTTAATATACTCGGTTATGCTTCCTAGACATAAATTTACGACAGCATTTTGTGGTGACCATGTAATCCAGCTGATTGTGTCTAGCCGCCCCTTACGACCGGGCCTCGGGAGCGTAGGGCTTACCATCCGATCTCATTAAAAATGATGATTATCTTAGCATCCAAATGGACCTCCGCGAGCAGATATACGAGGGTTATCCGTAATATAAGATTCCAGGTAAGTTTTTCAAAGTGTAAAACACCTTTGAGATGTTGGTCGTACAGAAGAATTCTCGGAATTTCCTGGAGAGACCACGTCACGAACAATGAGGTTCTCAGGATAATCAAGGAAGATAGGCACCTAATAAGAACCATCTCAGAGAGGCGAGCCCGATGGATTGGTCATATCATGCGCCATGATGGTCGTCTTCACGATATTGTGGAGGGGATGGTTGAGGGTAGAAGCTGTAGAGGGCGCCCTAGACGGGAGTATTTGCTGCAAGTATTCGAGGACATGAATTGTAGCGCTTATGCTGAGCTGAAAGGGGTTGCGGAGGACCGAGAATGGAGATCGAAATGCAAGATTCTGTTGCTGCAAACCAATCCACCGGATTGATACTACGAAGAAGATTCCCAGAGATTTATCAAAGTTTAAAACATCTTTAATTCCATGAAGGCGTACATTTTCGGAAATTTCAGACTTTTACCTATTTTTCTACATAGTCTCCACTTACGTAAATGCATTTTCGTATGCGGTATACGAGCTTTTGAATGCCCGAGTAAGCCCGGAGACTGACGTGGATCGATCAGCCAAAAATAACATTCACATAATTAAGGTTATACGTTTTTCTACATGCTCACCTGTAGGTTTCGCATTTAGCGGTTTCTCGGATCTCTCTTCTGGGCGTTTCTATTTTTACCTCTCTCATTAGAGACACACAATCACCGCGAATAATGCCGACAACTCTCAATCTCGACCGCAATTATCTATCTGCCTTATGTATTTGAAATTTTATTAGAATAAAGGACTCTATGCTCAAATAAATTTAGCACGATATTTTAGTATTTACCTTTACAGTTGATATTTATTAGATGTATTAATGTTTGTCTTTAAAAAGAGCGACAGGACGCGGGTTCGTCGCGTGGCCGCGTGGAGGAAGCATGCAGGAGCAGATTAACAACACAAAGAACTTGTATTTGAAGCAAAATTCGCATTTATTTTAATTAAAGACTTGATTTCCTTATCCGATAGCCCCGAAAGAGGACCTAGCCCCTGGACACGACCAGAGGTGGAATATATGGAGGTCCCTTAACAGACTTCGGACCGGAGTATGCAAGACAAGGACATAAATGAAAGCCTGGCAGTTTTACAGCGGGCCGACTGAATGTGACTGCGGCGTGGAGCAGACCCTGTCCGGCCTTCTGGAGTGTGCGCTGTGTCCGAGTAGCTGCACCCAGGAAGACCTGATGATGGCCGGGAGTAACGCTATCGATGTCGCCCACTTCTGAACAGATGGCCCTGTTGTTTCCGACACGATTATATATACCCCAAATTGCCGTTACTAAGTTCTATCAATTGCCACTATCCATGCGTAATTCCCAGACTGTATGTAAGTATTACACTAAAATTTGCTGAAAGGTCCGTCTGGTGATGCCTAATTGCGTGGCCCGTCGTCTGCTTGATGTTTCTTCGTTCTCAGCGACATGGGCAGCCACACCCGCGATATTCTCTATCCCTGCAAGGTGTCCTGTGCTTCCAATCTGTTCGAGTCGAGTAGCTAAGCGCCGGAATGTTTGGACAGCTGGCGCGACACGATTAGAAACTCAAAATTCAAACAGCACAGACCGATTATTAGTAAAAAAAAACGCTCTTGCGGAATATAGTACAAATGGGTGGATTCTGTCCCAACTTCTGGAGTGTGCGCTGCGTTCGTGTAGATACACCCACCCAGCAAGACCTGATGATGGCCGGGAGTAATGCCATCGACAAGCCCACTTCCGGGCAGACAGGATCTGACCCTGATGTTTCCGACACGATTATATTTATTTATTTATATACAGAATCGAAATTCCAATTTTTTTTTACAAATATTTAGAAACATATAGTGTACATAAATATACAATAAATAGAGAAAATAATAAAAAATAAAAATAACACAAAAGAATAAAAAGATGACACGTGTCAAAGATCACAGAGATCAAGTAGAACAATACCATCGACAAAAGAGGAAAAGGATGTAAGAAAAGGATCGAGGTGTGCTGGTTATATAACACAGGAAAGAGTAAGTACACACACCTTTCGGTTCAAGCGAATGAGATAATTTATATTTTTACATGCAAAAACCGCGTAGTTCGAGTCCCGCTGTTGCTGTTTAGCTAAACGGAGATATTCGGATCTGTTCAGTGTTATCCTCTGCAGCAGTTACGTTGTTTCTCGCCCGTGTTTACTCGATACCAATTAACAGGGCAAGAGTTGCCAGATGGCTAGAGGCATAAAATCCACAAAAACCAGCGAAGCGATCGAAATATAACACAAGAAAGCAATCGAGAATTATATCATTAATTTTTCATCCAACGACAATACATCAGAACTCTGGTCTAGCTATCCTAAACGAGAGTGGGAGAAGCTCAAAGTTGCGTATAATAATTCATATCGCCAACTTATGCCCATCCCTAGATTTTGTAGCGCATCTTGACATGTTTGCGGAGAGCGGAGTCCAGTCATTCGCAGCATTATTGCGACACCGTGTTGCCGGCTTCTTGAGCAGGATAAAAAGGTCCAACAACACCATCATCCTGGCTGTTTCTGAATGGCTCAACTCCTCCCTGAGCCATCGCTGGATGGAGATGCTGCAGCGACCACCATGAATGAATTATTATATTGATATATAATTATTATTTTGCATCTAAAATGTATCTAAAAATATGGCAGGTTGGGTATTGCACAACCCACCCAATCCTGCTGGAATAAAAAAGCTTATTATTATTATTATTATTAATACGAGTGTAGCAGATCTGGCGCGATTTCATTAAATCATCGAAGCATCATTGGGTACGAACCAAAACTTGGATGGGTGACCGCATTTTGTTGGTCAGGTTGTGCAGCCTCTTAGGACCAAGCTATCAAGTCCTAGAGAACGTCGGGCCGATAATCCGATTTCCTTAAAAAACACGTTTAACGAGCCTCGGAAAAGAAAGTTTTTTATGATTCATTGTTTTAAGCATAAAAAATGTAGAAAAATAAGCATAATACCCTGCATATTACACACAAGGTTATGTCGGCCTCAACTATGATATGCTTGATGTAGTTTTAAAGCAAGGGACCGTCAGAATCAAGCAGCAGTTCAGGTAGGTCCTCCCATGAAATGGCAGAGACTCCCAGGCGACGACGTAGAATACGTCTCCTGTTTTCGTGGATGATGCATATATGTACGGATGCATGTATGATGAATACTATAGTAGCCGCTTCTTCAAGACCTCACGATGCTCTGGAGGTCGTCTTAAAATATACATATTCCCAGTGGACCTTCATGTGCACAGAAGTCTAGGATCGAGGCATGGACAGTGGCAGCTGATAAAATTCAGTGGCCGCAATTTTTGGTAACCATTCGGAACGGATATGGTAGGACGAAAATATTTACAGTGAAAGTGATTGTTTTTCATTTTCAAAGATAGTGTGCTAACAAAGTAAATATCTATTATTGTATATATTTATATTTCAATATTATATATTCATATCGGATTTATAACGATAGCTCTTTTCGGCCGATGCCGAAAAGCCTCGAAAAACAATATTTTGTCTCTTAATTTTGTTCGCTCGCCTGACATGCACATCTAATAATGTTAGTTTTAATTATTAGCAACAAATAACAAAAATTACACGGCGTTTGTATACGCCATTTTTTTGTTATGATAGTTGCTCCATTTCATGTTGGTGCAACTATCATTTTTAATTTGCTTTTTTGCCGCGATTGCCTTGGCGGCGCTGCTTGTCACAGTGTTCCGGACAGTCGTCAGTCAAGCCCCGTTCGATCGAGACGGAATCAACGTCACGTTACGATAGAGCGGGGAAGTGAAGTCTTTATCGGAAATAAATGCGAATTGTGCTTCAAAATCAAGTTCTTTGTGTTGTTAATCTGCTCCTACATCCTTCCTCCACTCGACGAACCCGCGACTTGTCGTCTTTTTAAAGACGGTAGATGTCAATATATTTCAATATATTACATATTTATTTCTTTTTTTAGTCCCAATGAACTAGTAAGAGTTACCACATGGCCAAAAAGTACCGGCTGTAGACGCTGCGGCTCCCTAGAGCAATTTTAATTTAATGCCCCATTTTACTTACATTTATAAAATATAAGAAAAAATAGTTTCCCTCGTTGCCCCTAGCTCATTCGACGCCCTGGGGCACCAACCCACCGCCACTCACTAAAACCGGCACTGCGTAGGTGTTTTCGTATCTTCCTTCAACATCACCTTCACCAAGATCCTTAGAAATCACATGATTATTTTCGTCGTTTTTTTTGGTGCATTACTTTTTATAAAAACACACACACGCGAGAACATCAACACTACATACAGCGCTTAGCTAATTTTAAAATGGCAAACATCATAACATCCACATATGGGATTTTTACGTCACCGTCTATCGGTAATCTGCTGTACGCTTTTTATTTAAAAGATAAATTACACATGAAGAAGAAATATTACGTGACTAAGGAAAGATGAACCCTCAAAGTCCCGTCCTGGTTTTCGGAGACCTAGATGGGGACCCACCCGTTACTGAACGCACACAAAAAGCTACTTGTTAGAGAGTGGCTGAAAGCCTTCCCGTGATCGTAGGTGCATCAGTTAGATGTCAAATAGACCTCCGTCTAAGACTGCGAAATTAGTATACTATAGCGAGTCTCGAATTGCCTTCTTTGGTAACATGTTGCTAACCACGAAATACGTGAGAATGGATAAGGAAATAGTGAGGTTGGAAAATGGATTCTGCAATTGGCAGCCATCGGTTAGGAGTCATTACTTACTGTCTGAAGTGCTCAAAAGCAACGTAATTTCGTCTGAAGGAAGATACATGGAGTCGTGTCCAGGTGTGCAGAAGGCAGTCGTTGAACCGGATAACGGTTTGTCACAGCCACCTTGTATGGAGCGGCCGCAACCCGCGCACTTGAAACATCCGCCCACAAACAAAGAAAGGAATGTACGTTCTCAGTAGACATTTAGTTAAACCTCTCGTAGATATGCACCATATGACCAAAACCAGTGATTTTGATACTAGATGAACATGACGTGTGAAAAGCTAGTAGGTTGCAAAGCAAACGATGCGACTGGGCATGCGAATTTAATGCAAAGAAAAGAATTGCTGTGCAACAGCGCCTGACATCAGCTCGATAAAGCCCTTGCAAGCTGGTGCTGAAAAGCCTCGATATACAATCTTTCGTCTCTTATTTTTGTTCGCCCGTCTGATACACACGTGTCGACATTTTGTTTATTTGAGGCCATTTGCGGGACTAATTCCCTTAATCGCCACTGTATTAATTCCGGGCTGTCACTGCGTGCGCGGAGACAGTCTGATATCTGCCCGGCGTATGAGCCACATCCTTGTTTATGGCCCCGGGCAGATGATGTTTGTCAAATTTATGTCGTAAATATACTCAATATGCTTCTTAACCCTTTCGCATCGGTTGTCGGCATATACCGTCATAAGATTCCCCGACCGTTGACATCGCTTGACGTGATATATCGTTTTGCTCCTTTCTTAAAATACTTTTTTATGCATCATCTGATGGCTGAAGGATACAAGAACCAATGTGATATATGAAAATAGACCAGATAAGTACATTCATGCTTCAAATTACTAGTTTTATAATTGACAGTATGATTTGTATTCAAACCGAACCGTAATGAAAGGGTTAAAAAGTTATTTGCTCATCAGATCCTCATACCTCGACCACGCGTTCTGAAGACCATCCCGGTGACGTGAAGTCATTCTTTGAGTAACGGGAATGACAATATTTTAAAAATAAGTCAATATTTTGTAAAATGTCGCCTGAAACGTGTGGTCTTTAGAGTTAAGCATACCTATTATAGGTGTACAAGGTACTACTGAAACAATCCCACACTCTCTGTAGTGTACGTACGAGATTTGAATGCGTAAGTTGTAATATGTAGATGAGATTCGGCTATGGGAAGTACATATAAAATATCCGAAGCAGATTTGCATATAGCCGGCAGATAAAATATGCACATCAAACATTGCATACATTTGGGTTCATTATTCATTGTCGAAAGAAAAAACCTAAAATAGGCCGGACAAATGACGAAATGCGGAAGGTAAATAAATATTAGATATGCCTTATCGACAGGGTTGTCAGACGTCCCGATCATTGCGGAAAATTTTTTCATTTTAGGGTATTTTTTATTATTTCAGACTGATGCGATCTTCTTCGTACTATCAATCCGGTGGATTGGTTTGCAGCAACAGAATCTTGCATCTCGATCTCCATTCCTCTCGGTCCTCCGCAACCCTTTTCAGCTCAGCATAAGCGCTACAGTTCATGTCCTCGTATACTTGCTGCAAATACTCCCGTCTAGGGCGCCCTCTACAGTTTCTACCCTCAACCATCCCCTCCACAATATCGTGAAGAAGACCGTCGTGGCGCATGATGTGACCAACCCAACGAGCTCGCCTCTCTGAGATGGTTCTTATTAGGTGCCTATCTTCCTTGATTATCCTGAGAGCCTCATTGTTCGTGACGTGGTCTCTCCAGGAAATTCCGAGAATTCTTCTTTACGACCACCTCAAAGGCCTCTAGTCTTTTTTAATTAATTTATTTAAAAATACACTCTCTTAAACTGCATAGAGTTTACTGTAATTGGGAGGATACTAAATATTTAAATAAAAAAACATTACTGTGTATTGTCTACTAGTTCCAGTAGCACCCTCTACTATCTTCAGGACAGTTTTCAAGTGACTACAAAGTTATTGCTTTATATTAAAATATGAATATTTTTATTATTTCATTAATAATTTATTTACTAAAGCTGTATATATATTTTTTTATATATATATATATAATGTAAACTGGCTAACACTACAGGGCTTGACCCGCCCCTTAAGACTAAATGCTTCAAGTCTTGAGACCGACGGGCTTATTATCCGATATCATTAAAAATTGCATATTATATGCCTCCGATACTACATCGTCTCATCAAGTCAAGACCAGTGCACTCTATGACTCTCAGCCAGGGAGGCTGGACGCTGCATGCGGGAAACGTGTGTTGTGTTCGTGTTTGTGTGTGGGTTGGGGAGATTTCAAGTGTATATTTATCTGTTTCTTGAAGAGATCCAGATTGTAGGAAGGAGGAAACACAGACGCTGGAAGAGTATTTTATAGCTTACCGGTGGCATTAAGGAAGGAACTTTGGAAGCTTCCAGTTCTTGGTCGACATATATTAACCGTGTATGGATGTTCGGCAAGTGCAAGGCGAGTTTGTCGGCTGTGAGTGGGTGCAGGAGGAATTAGTTCTTTATGCCATATGTCCATCAGGTAAGTCTACGCGCTGTGGGAGCGATATACAGAGCATCCTAGATATTTTCCTAGTAGATTTAAAAATAGTTGATTTGTTTGAGTTATGGTGTGCTGCGTTAATCGGTTGTTTGGCATTCCATTGTCGATGCTGCTCCCCGCGGACCGGTCGGTTCTATTTGCGGCCCAACAACGCCAGGGACAGCAGCGCGCCCGCGGCCAGTCAATAAAGAGAGTAATGGATTCTATGACGGGCCCGGATTCGAAACGGTGCGAACGTAAATTATCCAAGTTACGACGGGAAACAATCGGCGAGACGTTGACGAGCGTAAACCGAGGACAACGCAATTGTTTACATATCCAAAGACCTAGATCGAAACTCGTTAAGCGAACTATTTATATACTAATCAGTCCAATCGAAGGCGAATCCCGATCGAAGAAAATCTTTGCTCTGAGAATGTTTTATAACTATAAGGTTCAGAGCTCCACGAATTTGATTGAAAAAATAATTAGTCGAAATCGCCTGTTTAATGAGCACCGGGACTTTATGTTGCTTATCTTACATCTTTTTTACAATATAAATACCAGGATTTCAATACATACACGAGTATTGTTTAAATATATAAATAATTCGTACCTTGTTTTAACATGGATCACACTGAGCATTGTTTCAGTTGCTGAAAGAATGCAGTTTCGGCCTCAATAAATGTTTTATCAGTTCCCAACGCGCGAAACTGCGGTGCAAGTGATTAAACAGTACATACTCAGTATTATCTATGGTATAAGTTATTTATTTATTTAATATTTAAATGGAACTCAAAGTGAATTCTAAAAATACATTTATATATATTTTTTAATTATTCTATTATTTCAAGAATATACTAAGCTAGGAACTTTGTAATTTTTTGAAACAATATTTTTTTAAATTTAAAACTTAATTGAAGATATATCACAATTCCCAACTATTAAACGTTGTACAGTCAACCCTACTATATCACACGCTTTATTTATTTGTAACAGTGATTTTCTTAGTATTTGCGGCAATTTTTCATATAATAGTTTCTTCTATGTTGTTAGAACGTTATAGAAGGGTTGACTGTAAATGTTAAAACTACAACTTTGTAGAGTGATTTTCCGACAGATCAGAAGAGATTTGAAAAAACCTAACCCAAACTACTTGACGACGAGAGCCATGTCCGCTGCTCTTCCGTATTCAAATAATTAATTCCTCCTGTAACGCACCCACAACCGACAAACTCCATACACACATGCTTAAAATCTATACACGGCATATGTATGTAGACCAAGAACTAGTAGTTTCGCACAATTACGTCTTAAATGCCACTGGTAGGCTCTGGAATGTTCTTGAAGTATCTGTGTGTCCACCTTAATACAATTCGGATCTTTTCACGAAATACCCCGTAATGGTGCGGAACGTATCCTCTAAGATACGTTCCGGATTTACCTCATCTAAACCGGTTTGTTTCTACTAATTCCACTATTTCATCCATATCAACAGAGTGTCCAATGTCTTCGCTCTTATTTAAATCTAGCTGCGCACAATTTCGGGGAATCCCCGGGTTGAAATGAAAGAGCGCTAAGCCGAAACAGCGCTAAACAAAACAGTGCTAAACGAAACAGCGTCTAGCGGGGCCTCACTGTATATTATTTACTTATTATATACACTTGCAATCTCCCCACTCAACAAATAAACACAACACGTTTCCGCATGCAGCGTCCAGTCGCCATGACTGAGCGTCATAGAGCCTACTCTTCTCGACCAGTTGTGCAATACTACATGCGATATTATAAAAAAAACAGTGTTAACTGGATGGTGATGCCACCTGAGATATTTGGAAGTATTAGAACTCCTGGTGTAGACGTCACGATCCCTAATAGTCAAGCGGTTAAGAAACAGAGTGCTGTGCAGAGATCGCAAGGGTTCTGATTACATGAGAAACGTGCGATAAGCAACGGATCTGTGAAGGACGCGCCATGCGCTGCTGGAGGGGAGAGGTCATCTCAGACATGGTGGGAACGAAAATGAATCATTAAAATAACAGCATCATCATCAACCAAAAGTACAATTATTGTATGTAATCACAATTATTGTATGTAATCACAATTATTGTATGTAATCACTTACTAATCACACTGCAAGACAGTTTTATTTGCATGTTGAACTAGGTCACCCATCGAGAGATCCATGCTCGGAGTGTCGCTAAAAGATAGAATCCGAAACGAGGAAATACGCAGAAGAACTCAAGCAGTGGATGCTACCCAACAAATAGGCACACTCAAGTGGCAATGGGCAGGAAAAAGAATTAGAATGGCGCCCAAGAACTGGCAAACGAAGCATTGGCCGACCCCCTGCAAGATGGACTGACGACATAAGAAGAATAGCGGCAGCGACCCGGATGCGGAAGGCGGAGGATCGAAGATGGTGGAGACTCATGCGGGAGACTTACGTTCAACAGTGGACGGATACAGGCTGACGATGATGATGAAACTAGCAATACCATGATTCGTTTTTTTTTTATTTTAAGCCACCAACAGTAATTATGAAAGTGGCGAAGTAAAAAAAATAAAAATAGAATAAAAAGAATAAAAATAGCTATTCATTCATTTCAGTTCATATTGCTGAAAATTTATATAATTTATATCCAATATAATATTTTAAAATCTAAATATAACATTTTATGCAACATGAAATTGTGCTTTCGTCGTTTCTAGACCAACATCAAAACGCAAATCTGTAAAAATTCTCAAAACGAAAGAAACCTGACTCCCACTTTCATAATTTTGGGAACAACCACTAATATGTGATATCCTCCTCTCAAAGTTTGATATCGAGTTACTGGATGACAGGATGCAGGATCAGGTTCACAATACAAAGAACTTATTTTTGTTTCACAATTCGCGCTTATTTACAAGACTTGATTTCTTCGTCCGACCGGTACGGCGTTCGCCGGCCGGACGAAAGCTAACTGCCGGAACAGTGACATACAGCGCCGCCAAGACAATCGCGGAAAAAAAGCAAATTAAAGATGACAGTTGCACCAACATGAAATGGAGCAACTGTCATAACAAATAAAATGGCGTATGCTAACGCCGTGTAATTTGATATAATTAAAACTAACATTATTTTACGTGCATGTCAGGCAAGAGAACAAAAATAAGAGACAAAAGATCGTTTTTCGAGGCTTTACGACATCAGCCTAAAGGAGCTATATCAAGCTGATATCAATAGAAACATTAACATTAACTTTATGTTATATTTATTGTTATATGTTTGCGTTTTTATATTGTATATTTATTTTCTATGCTTAATTCTCATATGTATGATAACTATATGTAACCATTGTATATTATTATTAAATTGGAACTAGCATATTTTTTATGTAAACACATACAGGAGAATACCGGCAGATGGTGATAGTAATTCTGAAGTCTCATCTGTCGAATTCTATAAAGCTTACCATGCCTTATATGGCTAAACGCTACATGTGGAGTTTTGATCCGCCTACGTCATAGACTACAGCCCGAGATTCACGCATCACCCTTTATTATTACAGGAATTTACTATGAATGGGTGGTCTTCACGGGACGACTATCGCCAACCACCAATTTTAATTAATAGGCTATGGCTGTCATTTTACGGGTGATGGATCAAATTCACACCAACCGGAGGTATTTTAAAGCGCATAAATCGATTAAAAATCCTTTTTTTTTTTAATCTCCTTAGGGGATCGAACCCACAAACTTTGACTCGCAAAGCAAACGCTTTGACCAATGAGCTATGACCGCCGGCATATATGTACTAGAATTTACACAATAAAGCGTAAAAGTATGCAAATTCGATTTCCAGATTTTCAACAATCGAAAGCGGACGCTCCACCATACAACTGTTTGAAGAATCCAATATTATTAAACAGAAATAATAAACACATAAAAAAAACATCAATCGAAGGGAGAGAAGCAAAAAAATACAACACGTCAAAACATTTCTCGCCAAAAAAAAAACATTGACATTCGGCCAAATCGTAAACAAGAATTTATTTACATTAGTGTATACGTACGGAAGAGCGTTTTTTTTATATTATTAATTTTTTCAATAGACTTTTTCCAACACAATATAGACGGCGGCGGCCATTGTTGTCGGGTTTATATATCTGCGTGGTTATAAGCTTCAGAATGGACCGGTGTGACGTCAACGAATGATGCTAGTGACGCCATCAACATCATTTTTTTCAACAATGCCGTCATCACTATTTTTAATTCTTCTCTTCAGAGCATAAGGCAGCCACAAATTTCGGCGGTTACACAGTTTTGTCGGCTGTCTAAATCTGTCACTCGATTAACAAATCACCCAAAAATATACCTCGGATAATACAAATACTAATACAGATAAACTGCTATCCTGGACAAAATGTGGAATAAATATTAACGGAGAGTACATTTCTCACCTCCGATTTGCAGATGGCATAGTGCTAATAGCCGAATCACCTGACAAGCTCCAAGACATGCTCTACGACCTCAATGAAGCGTCGAACAAAATTGGTCTGAAAATGAACATGGATAAAACAAAAGCCATGATTAATAGTCATATTTCACAGACCTTTGATCCTATTTCCATTGGAGGAACAGAAATAGAGGTTGTAAACGACTATACCTATCTGGGACAAGTAGTACAACTAGGGCGAAATAACTTCTCAAAAGAAATCGACACGCGCATACAACTGGGATGGGCAGCATTTGGAAAACTAAAGTACATTTTTAAAGCGAAAATTCCGCAATGCCTTAAAACTAAGGCGTTTAACCAATGCATCCTCCCTGTATTAACTTATGGCGCAGAGACGTGGAATCTGACAGCAAGTCTTACTCATAAAATAAAAGTCACCCAGCGTGCTATGGAGAGATCCATGCTCGGAGTGTCGCTAAAAGTTAGAATCCGAAACGATGAAATACGCAGAAGAACTCAAGTAGTGGATGCTACGCAACGAATAGGCACACTCAAGTGGCAATGGGCAGGACATATCTGTCGAAGAGACGACGGTCGATGGGGAAGAAAAGTATTGGAATGGCGCCCAAGAACTGGCAAACGAAGCATTGGCCGACCCCCTACAAGATGGACTGACGATATAAGAAGAATAGCGTGAGTGACCTGGATGCGGAAGGCGGAGGATCGAAGAGGATGGAGACTCATGCGGGAGGCCTACGTTCAACAGTGGACGGACACAGGCTGATGATGATGATGATGATGAATACAGATACCCCTCTTCAAGTACTAGGACTCCTGCGCTAGATGTTGTCTGTCAGGTATGTCCTAGTACGAGGAATGAGCAGTGATAACTGAAATAACTAAGTGTTGGTGTGGTTGATGTTCCAGATATAAAGCGGATATAGGGAGAAGAAGACATCACTGTTCCCGGAGGTCCGTGTGGAAACATATATGTTTCCCAAAGACATCAACGACAATAGCCCAGGAACTCTATTCGCCCGATACTTCCGAGATAAGAACAATTTTATCGTAAGGAGCGACTGTCCGTCCGCTGTTAGACGAAGGTCTTCTGCATGATTCTCTTAAAAAAAAATCTGATATCGTCAGTCCACCTTGCAGGGGGTCTGCCAACAAAATCCGTTTGCCAGTTCTTGAATGCCACTATAACACTTTCCTTCCCCATCGACCGTAGTCTCATTGACAGATATATCCTGCCCGTTGCCACTTTAGTGTATCTATTCGTTCCTCTACTACTTGAGTTCTTCTTCGACTATACAGTCGATTCCGCTTAATTGGGACACCGCTTAATTGGGACAGCCGCTTATTTGAGACAAATCTCAAAGAACAGAAACCAAACCAAGAAACCAATAGTAAAATTATATGTTTAATTAAGACAACATTCCGCTTAATTGGGACAGTAAATTTAGAGCAATGAAGAAAATCAGGATATGTTGCAAGTTCCTAGTATTAACTATGAAGAATTTTCAAGAATAGATAACAATTTACCATATTGCGATGATAATGAAGACTGCGAGGATTCAATTGCAGAAGGTATTAAATCAAAATATGAAAAATTAGACGAAGATGATGATGATGAGACACCTGTGCCTGTGACTAACCGGGAGGCAAAAAAATGTATGGCCGTGTTACAGCGTTATTTTATGCAGGAAGGAAATCAAGGGAGCCCTACATCCGCACTGAATATCTGTGCTGATTTTGTAGAAGTGAAATGTTACAAAAACAAAAGACAGAAAAAATATGCATTGTTCAATTGTATGCGTGTATTACTGGTTAATGGCCTTGATGCGAATGAAAATGAGAAATTTGCTTAATTGGGACAG
Organism: Glossosoma conforme; assembly: GCA_022606575.1. NCBI lineage: Eukaryota > Metazoa > Arthropoda > Insecta > Trichoptera > Glossosomatidae > Glossosoma > Glossosoma conforme. The sequence continues at coordinate 1,479,278 of JAGTXR010000088.1, forward strand.
CCGCTTAATTGGGACAAAATTCCCAAGTCCCGATGTGTCCTAATTAAGCGGAATCGACTGTATTTGTTTCAGATTCTATCATTTAGACACAATCCTCTCGTGGATCTCTCCATGGCACGCTGGGTGACCTTTATTATATGGGTAAGACTTGCCGTTAGATTCCACGTCTCCGCGCCATATGTTAATACCGGGATGATGCATTAGTAAAGCGCCTTAGTTTTTAAATTTCAAAATCTGCTTTGTGTACATGTATAGTGTTTGCATAGATTTTTTTTTTAAATAAACTAAGGACTAAAAATCATCTTGTATTTATACCCTTGTAGTGAGGTTATTTGTCGGCAAAAAAACGACACCGCACGTGTTTTACTAAGATTTTTTTAGTCTCGAGTTTTTGTGGACTTGACGTCATCCGTGTCAATTCTTGACAGCGTCATTATTTAATACCGTCGACCGGACAAGACAGACCGACGGAAAAATTCGAAAACAAAAATGACAACCTTCAAATTTAATCGCGTTTGTCTTGTTTCACCGCATTGTACTTTCCTCGGCCTTGAGACGGTTTATTTTGAATGACGATCTGTGTCATTAATAGTGATATTTTATTGCCGCCGATAAAAAATAAAAACGGATATCTTATTATATTTCAATGTTACGTGATGAAAATGCGAGATTTAAAACTTAAAATAAATTGTACGTCTTCTATGGATTCCCGCCTATTGCTTACTGCGTGTGTCAGTGGTTGGGTTGAGCGGTAAGACTGAATATTCCAGGCCTCATGAACTACTGTGTAGTATTCCGATATCCTTAAAAACACACTTGAAACAAATCACACAAAATATGTCTCAGATACGAGGGTTATCCATAAAATAAGTTTCTCAGTGATTTTTCACATGTTTGATTCCATGAATGCCTACATTTTTATAATGTTCAGACTTTTACCTATTTTTCTACATGGTCGCCACTGAGGTCAATGAATTTTTGCATGCGGTATACGAGCTTTTGAATGCCTTAGTCAAAAAATTCTGTCACAAGCCACGCAGATACCTGAGAACCGCTTCTTCCAGCTCTTCTCTGTCGCCGAAATGCGTTCCGCCCAGGTGTTTCTTCATGTCAGGGAAGATATGGTAGTCACTTGGAGCTAAACTTGTAAAGTGGGTGTTTGACAATACTCCAACCAAATTAAAAAAAAACTCTACAACAGAAACCGTCTTTTCAAGTTCCTAGTCGTAGAGTTCGCTGGAAACTATATACGTTCTCAGGTGGATCTCAGGATGCAAAGATGTTTTCACACACCCGCATCACACCGGAGGACAGTGAAGTCTCCTTGATGATACGTTAATTTAGATTATGATCAGTTAGCCACTGATACGTACAGTGGGAATCCCCTCTGAACAATTATGGCTACTGCACAGAATTGCTCAAGATAAAGAACAAGTAAAAGGGATTAGAATCGCATTCGCGGGTTGAAATAAGATGGAAGATACAATCTCTCACGGAAAAACATATTGCAGCGAAAATGGTAAATGCGTGGATTTTTATTTAATGGACAAAAAGTATATACATCAGAAGAATTTCGTGAGTAGCCTGGATGCGGAAGGCGGAGTATTGAGAAGGTTGGAGACTCATGCGGGAAGCCTACGTTAACAGTGGACGAACATAGGCTAATATATATATATATATAATCGTGTCGGAAACAACAGGGTCAGATCCTGTCTGCCCAGAAGCGGGCGACGTCGATGGCGTTTCTTCTGGCCATCATCAGGTCTTCCTGGGTGCAGCTATTCGGGCACAGCGCACACTCCAGAAGGTGTGACAGGGTCTGCTCCACGCCGCAGTCACATTCAGTCGGTCCGCTGTAAAACTGCCAGGCTTTCATTTGTGTCCTCGTCTTGCATACTCCGGTCCGAAGTCTGTTAAGGGACCTCCATATATCCCTTGGCCGTGTCCAGGGGCTATCCAAGTATTCCCCTCAGTTGCGCTTCTCCACATGTTCAGCCGCAGGGTGGCCTCAGGTAACACCAGTTCCGTTGTCGACTGTAGGAAACTTCTTCTTGATTTGAGCCGTGTGGTTATCTTCTAATACCCAAACATAGGGTGGAGTGCGTCGTGGGTTGCTTTGGTGAGCTCTTAGGCTAATGATGATGATGATTAGCAAGACTCTGCTGAGGCCTGGACTTTTCGGTGGCAAGGAATAGCTCGACTCATAACAAAAAATATTTTTCTTTTATAGTATGTACGATGTACGCTACTGTGTTCTTTTCGTATCCCGAATTCTCCTTTTTATTTTTTTAAAAGCTGGATTAGAGATATTAAATAATAGCACCAGCAGAGGAGGGGTGGGTGGGGGGAGGAAGATTAACGAGCGCGCGCAAACGGTCAGAAACAATGACAACCCAAAAGACACGAATCATTGTGCTGTAATATATTATGTATACATTTTTTTGGGGTCGTAAAAGGTTTTTTATTTCGATTAGCAGATTTGACCCCCTCACTGGATTCTGACCTTTAATTAGTGGATAACGTATAAAAAATGGCAGGCAGTTTAACCCTTTCTCTTAATACATATCCGCTCTTTTCGCAGAGCATATAGTCACCGCAAAATACCGACACATTGTTTTGTTAACTAAACTATTAACCTGTTAACCGGGCGGGACGCATATATACGTTAAACGTAAACAATATCGGGTATGCGTAGGACATGTGAATACGTCCTTGAAATATATGGGAATTGAGTGATACTGAGAATGAAGATGGTGAAGAAGTTGATGAAGTTGGAATTACGTCCTCCGGGCGTGACGTACTGACACGTCCTAGTGAAAGAGTTCGCGCCAGTTACAAGTTGCGTAATTGGACAGCGGACCGCCCGGTTAACAGGTTAACATCCTCCTGTCTTTAATAGGTTGTTATTCAGTCGCGTAGTGGCAGCATGGGGAGCAGATAAATAACACAGACTTTTTTTTGAAGGACATTGACATATTATATACAATATATTTTAATAACTTTACAAATTTAGGGCCACAATACAATATGATCTCGCCGACGGCCGCACACGACTCCCCGTGCGGCGCCACGGTCGGTCACCAGCGCCGCAAGTGGCAATCTATATAACTAACGTCACACCCGTGACCGGACTTGTCCACAGTGCTAATATGGCGACACATACATGTACGTCAAGCGAACAGAAATAAGAGACGAAATATTGTGCATCGAAGTTTTCGGTACCAGTCAGCAAGGGCTACATCATGCTGATGTCAATGTTATATTTGATTCGCCGAGTTGAGCATATAATGATCAGCTTTTTTCGTGAAGCATATAGTCAATGCAAAATTTCATTAAATAGTTATGCCATCTATCATTTTTTCATTTTTATTTGCCGGCGGGTATAGCTCAATGGTCAAAGCGTTTGCTTTGCAAACCAAAGGTCGTAGGTTCAACACCCGACGGAGATTTAAAAAAATAATTTCATCAATTTATGAGCTCTAAAATACCGCCGGTCGGTGTGAATTTGATCCCTCACCCGTAAAATGCTAGTCATAGCGTATTAATTAAAATTTGTGATAGACGAAATTCGTCCCGTGAACACCACCCATTCATAGTAAATTCCTGTAATAATAAGGACGATGCGCGAATCTCGGGCTGTAGTCCATGACGTTGGCGGATCAACACTCCACATGCAGCGCTTAGCCATATGCACCACGGTAAGCGTCATAGAATTCCACATATATTTGTATATAGGACCAATGAACATTCGGGCAATTTATTTGACCTTTATTATTTGTATCCAGAAAGTATCGTTAACTTTAATGTATAAGATTTTAGAATATCTGTCTAGTGCAGCGGTCGGGGAACTGGGGTAAATTACCCCAAATGGGGTAAAAATATGTTTCTTGGGGTAATAAGGCAATTTTTCTAATTTCATAAAACTTACTATTTTCATGTAACCCTTTTTTATTATTTTCCGTGTAAATTAATTCAATAAATAATGTTTATTTAAATATACATAGATTGTCTTCTTTTTAAAATGAGGGAAATGGGTAATATCAACTTACGCAAAAATATTTTGGGGTAATATTGACTTACGCAAAAATATTTTGGGGTAATATCGACTTACGCAAAAATAATTTGGGGTAATGGTTAAAAAAGTTCCCTGACCGCTGGCCTAGTGTGACTGTTTCAGTTAGGAGTGGTTCACTTTACTCAATTTGATAAAAACTTGATTATCGAACGCATATTAATGTTACAATACCAGAGTTTCAGAACGCTGGTATATAAGCACATACACAACAGTCAGCACAAGCCTACAATACCAGCATTACAAATGAAGAAGATAAGAACGTAGCACTAAATACAAAACACGGTACTGCAATAAAAAAAAAACATTTATTTTTCATATTCGTATGAAGGAGGTTATAATAATCGTAGAACGGGGGGTAAGAAGTGGAAATAAAGAATTACCCGCTACTCTAATACATCTTTTTGATTTTTTCATTAACTTAATTCAACATCATCATCATCAGCCTGTTACCGTCCACTGTTGAACGTAGGCCTCCCGCATGAGTTTCCATCCTCTTCGATCCTCCGCCTTCCGCATCCAGGTCACTCCCGCTATTCTTCTTATATCGTCAGTCCATCTTGTAGGGGGTCGGCCAATGCTTCGTTTGCCAGTTCTAGGGCGCCAATTCAGTACTTTTCTTCCCCATCGACCGTCGTCTCTTCGACAGATATGTCCTGCCCATTGAATGTGCCTATTCGTTGGGTAGCATCCACTACTTGAGTTTTTCTGCGTATTTCCTCGTTTCGGATTTTATCTTTTAGCGACACTCCGAGCATGGATCTCTCCATAGCACGCTGGGTGACTTTTATTTTATGGGTAAGACTTGCTGTCAGATTCCACGTCTCTGCGCCATAAGTTCATACAGGGAGGATGCATTGGTTAATCGTCTTAGTTTTAAGACATTGCGGAATTTTCGCTTTAAAAATGTACTTCAGTTTTCCAAATGCTGCCCATCCCAGATGTATGCTCCTGTCGATTTTTTTTGAGAAGTTATTTCGCCCTAGTTGTATTACTTCGAAAAAAAATGTTTTATAATTGCCGGCAGCTATAGCTTAGCGGTCAAAGCGTTTGATTTGAAAGCCAAAGATCGTGGGTTCGATCTCCAACGGATATTTAAAAAAAAAAAAGGATTTTTTATCAATTTCTGAGCTCTAAAATTACCTCCGGTTGGTGTGAATTTGATCTCTCAACCGTAAAATGCCAAAATTGTCAAAATTGGTGGTAGACGAAAGTCGTCCCGTGAAGACTACCCATTCGTAGTAAATTCCTATAAATAATAAGGATGATGCGGGAATCTCGGGTTGTAGTGTATGACGCTGGCGGATCAACACTCCACATGCAGCGCTTAGTCATATGCACCATGTTAAGCGTCATATATAGCTATACCTGCCGGTGATGAAGGAGAATAAGCTTTATCAATTTTCCCCTTCTTTTTTCTCAGATAGCATCGTTCAATCAATCTAAGATAAAAGCGAAATACAGTCGATTCCGCTTACTTGGGACAAATCGGGACTTGGCATTTTGTCCCAATTAAGCGGTTGTCCTAATTAAGCGAATTTCACATTTTTTTTTACTTCATTTACTCCAACTCTAAGACCTGCTCTACGACCCCTATTAAGCGTCGAAGAAATTACATATAGGTAATATAAATTATCATATAAATTACAAATATGTAATATTAACTTTTAAGAAAATAAATAAATTCCTAATTAAAATAATAAATGGGTAGGTACATACAATTTAATTCAATGCAAAAATGAGTCAAGTGTAGTCTGTCTTTTGTTTTTGTAACATTTCACTTCTACAAAATCAGCACAGATATTCAGTGCGGATGTAGGGCTCCCTTCATTTCCTTCCTGCATAAAATAACGCTGTAACACGGCCATACATTTTTATGCCTCCTGGTTAGTCACAGGCACACTTCTATTTTGTCTTTTTTATGTTTTTTATTTATGTAAACACATACAGGAAAATACCAACAGATGGTGATAGTAATTCTGAAGTCTCATCTGTGGAATTCTATGACGCTTACCATGTTGTATATGGCTAAGCGCTGCATGTGGAGTATCGATCCGCCAACGTCATAGACTACAGCCCTATATCATCCTTTATTATTACAGGAATTTACTATGAATGGGTGGTCTTCACGGGACGACTTTCGTCTACCACCAATTTTAATTAATAGGCTTTGACTGACATTTTACGGGTGATGGATCAAATTCACACCAACCGGGGTATTTTAGAGCTCACAAATCAATTAAAAATACATTTTTTTTTAATCTCAGTCGGGAATCGAACCCATGCCCTTTTGGCTTGCAAAGCAAACGCTTTTACCATTGAGCTATGACCGCCGGTATCTACTTATCTACTGAATATTACACTGTTATATTTACTCTACTTGTTTGAATTACTATTTCCTATCTTTTTTATCGAATTTTTTATATCCGTCACTTTACTGTATTGTGTAACCTTATTTTCTCGTAGATTTGTATAATCTCTACATAACTTTTAATTATTTGTCATGTCATATCTATGTTTGATGTTTTAAAGTATGCACGCCGTAAATTTTGAATATCTGTTCTGCGGAAACAAATAAATAAAACATAAATTCGTGTATTTAGTACGTTTTGTGGCGGGGCTGTATATATAATAACTGTGACCACAGATACTGTGTGTATTTTGTTTATCAACCCAACGGAAGTCCTTCCAGGCACGCGACAGGACTCAAAACCATAACCATGTTCTCATTTCAACACTATGCTTCTTCATCCACCGACTATGACGTCCCACAGAAAACTAGAAATACAACCCTTCTCTCTGGTGACGTCACAAAACCACAAACAAATACATATTAGATAGAAGCACCCTGAAGCTGACGGGAGGTAGTCATAGCACGGTCTTTGGCAATCGGGCTTTCAGCTACGCGGCACCAATGGCCTGGAACTCGCTACCGGAAAGCATCAGAGAGCTTAAAGCGGAGGCATCCTTCAGAAGCAGACTCAAGACCCACCTTTTTACTCAGAGAGGCAAAGAAGCGCTTTTGGAATGATCATTCGGTCATAAAAGAGCGCTATGCAAATAGTAATATAATAATAATAATAATATTGAATTGTGGCTTTTAGGTTGAACCGTGTGTGGCGAATTATTTCTCTTCTCTGATGTCTCCCATTCCAGGCTGTACCTGTGCAGCTTGGAGCACTCAATTTAGTACAATTACAATGACGTTTTCGAATGGGTTACCACCAGCGCACCTCGATCCTTCTCCTCTTTATGTATCGCTGTTATGTTTCTATTCGCTTTTTTTATATTTTTTGTACATCTTGTGACATACCTTATATTTAAAAAATTTAACAAGTTTATTAACCCTTAGGATGCCCCTGCAATGGCGGTCGATATATCGGAAAAAATAATAAATTCGCCACACTGGCTCAACCCAAAAGTCTCAAATCTAGCCATAAAAAACTACGAAATTATGTAATATTTTAGTGTAAGATAGATTTTTTTTTTTTAACAGATGAATAAATTGTATTTTTTCCCAGCCAAATTGACATAAGCACAGCATATACATTTGATGTTATAACAGCTGATATAGCTAGGCTTGCTAGTAAGAAAGTTCGATTGATGTACGCAGTAGTTTTTGGATGGTACCCTTTCAAATATGGAATGTAAAAAACATCATTTTCTATAAGCAAGCTTTACCTAGAATTTTAAGTAATCAAAGTATTTTACTATTTATATGATTGAAACTCCTAGAATGTTAATGGAGCTCTCATTATGAAAATAAAAAAATTTGGGAGGCGCAAGAAAAAACAATATATAGAGAGAAGTGCGCTATATATATAAAAATATAGGAGGCCTCTGCTCTAGGCCAAAATCTATAGTACTTTTTATTATATTAAGAGTGTTGGACCCCGCTGAAACGTGACTTGGATAGGATTCATGTGGCAGAGATGAAGATGTTGAGGTAGGCGGGCGGTGTGACTAGAGTGGACAGAGTTCGAAATGAGCATATTCGGGGTTCATTTCGGGTGGCCCCCATACCTGAAAAGATAAGGTAAAACCGCCTAAGATGGTATGGGCATGTGACACGGAGAGACGAGGACCACATGGTGAAGAGAGCCCTCAACATACCCACGCTGAGAAGAAGACCTGGAAGACCGCAGGCAACCTGGACTGCAACTCTAAACAAGGATCTGAAAACCCTGGGTTTGATCGAGAATGCAACGCAGGACGGACAGACATGGCGAACGTGCACAAGGCGAGCCGACCCCAGATGATAGGAAATGGCTAGGATAAAGAAGAGAAGATTATATTAAGAGTTATTTTATTTTTTGACGCGTAGCAACGCGTATCGATCATCACAAACAGTAAATAAAATGAAGTGTTTTCAATGAAATCGACCGGCGAATGACATTGCGGTCAAAAGACTTACTTAGAATAAATTATTGCTTACACAATTAACCTAATAATAAAACTGCGCGAGTCAGCAATATCGATTAAATGATAAGTTAATAGAGTAGGTAACTCGATAAAGTTATTGACATACAATTATATACTGAGTATTGAATGTACATATTTTACCAACTCTTTTTTATACACTAAGAAATAAAAATATAAACCGACTACATCCTTTAAATTGTAACTTAACCTGTTCGCATCGGTACCCGATATATGCCGTGTAAGATTCCCCTGCCGTTTACATCGGTAGCCGTGATGTATAGTTTTGCTACTTTCTTAGAATAGTTTTTTATGCATCATCTGATAGCTGAAGGATACAAGAACCAATGAGATATATGAAAATAGACCAGATAAGTACATTTATGCTTAAAATACTTGTTTTATAATTGACTATATAATTTGTATTCCATCGAGCCATAAGAAAGGGTTAAAGCACTCTTAAAAATCTCATTATGACCACTGTAACCTAACCTAGCCCATGCCAAAGTTTCGTATCCGAAAAGGTTTGAATACATTTTTTAAATTCAATTCATTTTGATATCAGCTTGATATAGCCTCTTTCAGGTTGATGCCGAAAAGCCTCGAAAAACGATATTTTGTCTCTTATTTTTGTTCGCTCGTCTGACATGCACACCTAATAATGTAAGTATTAATTTTATATAAAATTACACGGAGTTTGCATACGCCATTTTATTTGTTACGACAGTTGCTCCATTTCGTGTTGGTTTAACTGTCATCTATAATTTGTTTTTCTGCCGTGATTATCTTGGCGGCGCTGCATGTCACAGTGTTCCGGCTGTCGTCAGTCAGTCTCATCCGACGGGCGAAACGTCGTGTAACAGTCGGACGAGGAAATCAAGTATTCATTAAAAAATAAATGCGAATTATGATTCAAAGCTTTGCTTTGCGACCTGCTCCTGAAAATTTAAATGGACGAATAGATTTTTTTAAATTTAATCCAATTTTCTTTTTTCAATCGGGGTATTTTGTAATAAAGTTGTATCGTTATATGGAAATGTATCGAAAATCAAACGCTAGAACTCAATTGACTAATCAAGCTTTTATATGAATAGTCGAAATTAATAAAATAATAAGTGCGTTTAATACAATTATTATGAATATGACTTTATAAATAACCTAATTAATTGATATGATGATACTCATTCACAGATAGCAAAGATACACTATCAAATTAATAATACGAAATGATAAGAAATGCATGAAAGTAGTTCACTTGACTAGGGCTTATTGAAAAAAAGATTAATCGACTTACAGATAGCAGAAAATGATCTAGATTCAAACACCGTTGAAACTGGTTTCTTACCTGTAATGAAGATAAAAATATCAATTAGTAAAAACATTATAAAAAAAAATATTTTTAAGTAAAAAGGGGGCTTTTTAATTTATGATCTGTTCTTCTTCGTAGTATCAATCCGGTGGATCGGTTTGCAGCAACAAAATCTTGCATCTCGATCTTCACTCTTCTCGAACCTCTGCAATCCTCTTTATCTCAGCATAAGAGCTACAACTCATGTTCTCGAACACTTGCTGCAAATACTCCCGTTTAGGGCGATCTCTACAGTTTCTACCATCAACATCTATGGGAAGTTACTAAGAGACAGAATTGAGAGGTTTTAATTTGTTGTGACCAAACGCTTCACATATTGTCATTTTACTTTGATCTTATCTTAAATGTAGAAGAAATAATAAGATGAACTTTGCAATTAAAAAATATATGATCATAATAATTGATTTTATTTAAATAAATCTTTACGTGGCGGCCCTGTTTTTTTACGTGGCCATACATTATTCGTATTTGGTGTGGAGGGGAGAGCGCTCATTCATTAGGCGAGAACACAGAGCCGCCGTTGGATTTTACAGCCCGAGGATAATTAACTAAGCTGTGTATTTTTTCAATCAGTTGACGGAAATTGGTTTGTTTAGAGTGCCGTCAAAGAACATTAGAATAACAATCACCTGATTAACACTCTAAAACATGCGTTTTTTCTGCATACATTATTGCGTTAACTTCGGGCCCGTATAATCAGCTTAATTAAGCGTAAAACACAAGATTGACGACGAGTTTTTTTTTAAGTAATGGCATACAGAAAAGCACAACCGGTCGAGACCAGTGAACTCTGTGACGTTCAGTCAGGACGACTGGAGAATGCATGCGGGAAACGTATGTTTCTTTGTGTGTGAGTTGGGGAAATTGCAAATGTATATTTAACTATTTATTAAAAAGATTAAGATTTTATGAAGTATGACGCTGGAGGATATTGAAGGATGGAACGAGATAATTCACACACACGGCTAATCCCAAAAGCCACAATACCAAATCTGGCCGTGAAAACTTAAGAAGTTATTGAAGGATCATTCCATATTTTACATTCTAGCATTTAGGAAAGAACTTTAGAAACTGCAAGTTCTTGGTGAACACACATTAACCATATATGGATGATCGGCAAGTGTAAGACGAGTTTGCCGGTTGTGGGTGGGTTTCAATATAAATATTTAAATTAATATTTTTTTCATATCTGGAACATATGATCACCACAATTTACCGCCACTCACATTTTAACATTGTTGGAAAATGCCGAACGCTATTAACTTTTTTTTTAATATCTGCTCTTCAGGTGTATACCTACCAAATACCTCCAGGTTTCTTTTTTATCTTCCCATAACCGTTACATATCTAAAGCATATGGCCACCATAAATTGCTGGCACTCAGATCTGTCCGCTTCCATTGTCCATTTATCATCCATGACTTGTTCCAATACATCTCTTCTTTGAAGAACCATCTAGGATCATATTCGTGTATGGTTCTTGACAACCTCCAGGACTGGAAATCCGATACACAGAGGCGGCAGATGTAGAATCCGAGGTATATTTTGGGAGATTTTTTAATTAGAGTTTTTAATCCTTTCGTTAAGACTCGGTGGAATACAAATTATACTGTCAATAAAGCGTGAATTTTTCAAACCATTTTTTTTGCTTAAAACTTGTATTTGAAGCATAAATGTAATGATCTAGTCTATTTTACATATATCAAATTGGTTCTTCTATACTTTAGCTATCAGATGATGCATAAAAAACTATTATATTTAACAGACGTTCATTATGTAACTCCATACATGTGGTGGCATTGACACATGTGGTTTACAGAAAAATCGCTCCTGTGACGAAACCAAACGATATTTATTCACATGATTTACAGATTCTTGTAAATAATACATGTAGGTTGATAAAGGGATTGACTGCACTTCCAATTTCTTATCGTAGATGTCACAATGAGTACTGAAAGTAGCAAAACGATTTATCACGTTAACCGATGCGAAAGGATCGGATGATAGCCCGACGCTTCCGTAGCTTGGACCATTTGGTCCTAATGGGCCGTTCGAACCCTTGCGCGCACTAATTGTTCGTAACTGGTCTCGCTGGAGTGGGTAGGGTTAGGTTGGGTGGGGGGGCACTGCGTGACGTCACGTCCGGCGGGCGAGCTGCCGCCCCGCCGGGAAAAAAATATGGCGCCCAATCAATATTTCAAGGCCCGACAAGAATTTACTACAGCACAAGACGACTACACTATCGAATCATTTATTTACAATTTATATTTAGACATAACAAGCAGTTTAACCACGATCTAAAACTCGAAGAAATTATTTATCATATACCATCCCAAAAGCATGTGTGGCGGAGTGGTCAATTCCACACTTTCCGTTATCTATTTACATCCCCCGTCTTTAAAAAGACCGACAAGTCGCGGGTTCGTCGCGTGGCCGCACGGAGGAAGGATGCAGGAGCAGATTAACAACAAAAATAAACTTGGTTTTGAAGCACAATTCGCATTTATTTTTAATGAAGACGTGATTTCCTCGTCCGACCGGTACGGCATTTCGCCGGCCAGACGAGAGTAAACTGTCGGAACCTGTGACATCCAACGCGTCCAAGACAATCACGGCTAAAAAGCAAATTAAAGACGACACTTGCACCAACATGATATGGAACAACTGGCATAACAAATAAAATGGCGTATGCAAACGCCGTGTCATCATATATTAAAACTGACATTATTAGACGCGCATGTCAGGCGAGCGAACAGAAATAAGAGACAAAAGATCGTTTTTCGAGGCTTTACGGCATCAGCCTAAAAGAGCCTAAAATAGTCTTGCCTAAAAGAGCCTAAAAGAGAATTGCTATTTAAGTTTGTCCTAAATTTTTTTTTTTTTAAATCAACAGTTTATTTTGAGAAGACTATCAGACTCGGATCATTCAAAATACTGTCCATCAGCAGCTAAGACCTTCTCCCATCTTTCACGTAGCATGCGGATTCCACGCTGGAAAAAGTCTTGGTCTTTTGAGGCAATCCAGTCATCGACCAATTATTTGGTATCGTCATAAGAAGAAAATCGCTGCTCAGCCATGCCACGTGTCATCGACCGGAACAAATGGTAATTGGAGGGGGTAATGTCTGGTGAATACGGCGGGTGGGGTAGGACTTTCCGTTTGAGGTTCTCCGGGTAGTTTTTATTACAACATTTGCAACATGGGGTCGTGCTTGTCGTGTTGAAGAATAACCTTGTCATGTCTTTCGGCGTATTGCGGCCTTTTATACTTCAATGCTTGGCTCAGCTGTACCAATTGTCGTCGGTAACTGTCTGCTGTAAACGTCTCGTTCGGTTTAAGCAGCTCGTAATTCATTACTCCGAGCTGGTCCCACCAGATACAGAGCATGAACTTGGAACTCGTTTTCAATGCATGCTACTTGTACCATAGATGTCGCACCAATCACGTCAGGGTCACTACCGTGTGATCGGGAAGGGTAGATGTGAACATAGAGGATGTGAATCTTTTTCACCGGATTCTGAACTTGAAGGAAAATAAATAATAACCCCGAATGACACATTCCGACACATGCATAGACATTTCTTAAGGTAACCAACTTAATATATTAACATCCTCCTCTCTCAAAACAAGGAGAGAGGGGCGTTATTACGTCGCGAGGGGCAGGATGAGGAGCAGGGCAGCGGACAAAGACTTTCTTGTAGGAGCACAGATTATATTATCACGATAAAAAAATTACAAGCTTTAAGACCACGCGGTATGACATGCCCGCGGCCGCAACGCGGACTTCACCTCGCCAAGGCTGGGGACCAACTGGCTGTGTCCACACTTCCGCGGCGCGCGCTAACTATGTAACTCGCCTCAGTGTGGCCACATACATAAGTGTGGCGAGCGACAAAAATATAAGACGAAAGATGGTTTGTCGAGGTTTTCAGTAACAGTAAGCAAGGACTACATCATGCTGATGTCAATATATATGCAGAGACTTAAGGTAAACAACCTATAATAACTACTCTGCTTTGGAATGATTCAAGTGAAGAAGCCTCAGTTTTCGACTCACCTCAAAATATTAAGAAAAGTCTCTGCATAAGGGTGTTACAATAGCTGAACATCCATCATACACAGTTAATAATATTTCTTTATCGTGGGTCTATTCACAATCCTGGGATTCATAAGGGTTTTAATTTTACGTTCTAGATATGTACACCCATGTTTGCAGTGATTCATTATTTTCTATACCAGTGCTTCTGAATGGGCAACCAGCATACCTTGATCTATTTTTACACCCTTTTCCTCTCTTATCGATGGCATTGATTTCCATTGACATTAAAACAAAAATGGCCGAGCGGCTAGCGTCGGGTAATGATATGAACACGATGGCAAAATTATTTGTGGTTAGAATCCCAGCATCCGCCGTTTATTTTTGCTATCTTTTGTTGAGAGAGATGTCATATAAGATGATGTTTGCTGTCAATTTGTATGTATTGATATCCTCCTCTTAAAAGTTATATTTCGAAGACTGGATGAAAGATGCAGGATCGGGTTCACAAAACACTTGTTTCTGTTTCACATATTACTCGTTTATTCGTCAATAACGTCGCCCGTTATAGGGACGCCCTTAGGCGTTCCTATCACGATGCTGGGCGAGTTCCGACTGACTGCCCGCTTTGACATTTCGGTGTTGCCAACCGCAAGGATGACAGTCATACCAACAGCGAATGGGCCAACTGTCATTACAAATAATTTTGGAGTATGCAAACACCTCTTAACTTATACAATTAGTATAATATGTGCATGTCAGGCGACCGAACAAAATAAGAGACAAAAGATCGTTTTTCGAGGCTTTACGGCATCAGCTTAAAGGAGCTATATCAAGCTGATATCAGTGTGTTCATTAGTTGACGAAGGTAAAATGTATTTATCAATGAAATAATAATAAAACCAATTGTATTTAGTATAAAATTAAACAGTCCCAAAGGATCGTTTAGCGTGGCTTTGTCCAGCATGAAAAATGGGCCGTAAAACATTTTGAGTATCTCACGCTGAGGACCTCACAAGCGTGAGGTCCTCATTAAATTTGGCACAAAGGCAGATGGTATCGTCATTACGGGGGCGGTTTATTGTCAGTTTTTAATGTCGGTGAAGCGTGACACGAAGGGCCGTTTACATTAATACAAGAGGAAATACAGAAAAACAAAAAAAAACATCAGCAGTAGATGAGCTGAGGCCTGCGGAACTAAAATGGACCGCAAAACCTTTTTATATATATCTCTGGACTGGACTTTACTCGCATCACACCGGAGGACAGTTAAGTCTCCTTGATGATGCGCTCATTCAGATTATGCTCAGTTAGCAACTGATAAGTCCAGTGGGAGTCACCTCTGAACAATTGTGGTCACTGCACACAAGTGCTAATATCTCTATCAGCTGCCACCTTACACGCTTCACCGCATGTCAGTTCTGCCTCTGGGACCTCTTCTGAATAAATTATACACCATCACCATCAGCCTGTGTATGTCCGCATGAGTTTCCATTCTTCTACATCCAGCCTCTTCAGTAAGTTCTTGGGTGCCAATCCAACACTTTTCTTCTCCATCGACCATCGTCTGTTTTACAGATACTTCATTGCCACTTGAGAGTGCCTATTCTTTCGATAGCGTCCACTACTCGATTTTTTCATCGAATATCCTCATTTCGGATTCTATATTTTAGAGACACTCCTCTCATGGATCTCCCTTTAGTACGTTGAATGGACCTTTATTTTATGGATAAGATATGTTGTTTAATTCCAAGTCTCTACGCCATAAGTTAATACCGGGGGGTTATATTTCTTACACGCCTTAGTTTTAAAACATTGTGGAATTTTGTCAATTTTTATAGCATACTCCTCTCTTTAAAAGGTAGTTATTCATTCGCGTGATGGCAGGATGAGGAGCAGATTAACAACACAAAGACATTTTCTGAAGCACGTTGACATATATTTACGATAAACTTTACAAGCTTCGGGCCCGGGCGGAATAACATCCCGGGCCGGCCATACTGCGCCCTTCTGACGGTCAACACGCAACTAACTGCCGAGCGGCGCCGTGGTCGGTCAAAAAACGCCGCCAGTCGTGATCTATGTAACTAGTCCAAAATGCCAATATGGTGACACATACATGTACGACAAGCGAACAATGTAAGAGACGAAAGATTGTATATCGAGGTTTTCGGTACCGGTCAGCAAGGGCTATTATCATGCTAATGTCACTTATATTTACGAGTAATTAAGGTTTCTTAACATGATCGCTAGATAAATAAATAAATTTTATACACTGGAATAAGGACTTATAAATAGTTTAAGATACTTAAAATTTCACAAAATGGATGGAGTTCCTTACATGTCGTTGATCGAGTTGTGCCGCTTTATAGGGTAAGATTTTCCAAGCTTCAGGATCGTCCGATCACATAAGGTACAGTGGCTCTCTCCTCAAGTCTCCATGTTTTTTCTCTGGAAGGCATTAGAAATCATATACGAGTATGTTCCCAGACGTACCTTACGCGGCAGAAATGTCTTGGACCAAGGCATGAACAATTGTACAATGAATGGGAGGTTCTTGGGCGACATACGTTAACATTAAATAGCTCAGCAAACCCTGCTCGATTCTCGAAAAGTTTGTCGTTCACTGAATTACATACAATGAATTAATTAGGCCGTCAACTTCAAAAGAGATTGTGATAAAATTTAATATGGAAATGGGGCAAAAAAATACACAGACACGTGAATTTAATTTTGTTATGGAAATTTGATTTATGATAAATTCGTTATGTATGTAAAAGCTTCTCGGAAAGCGTGATTCTTAGTATAAGCAAGCGTTTGCGGTGGTTTTTATACGACGGTCCCTTCTATAGCGTACGATTTGGGTCGAAACTCCCCTTAGAACCAAAATGTTGCAAAATGCCTCAGTAGCGTGGGGCTAGTCATCCAATCATATTATAAATTCCAAGTGTATGAGCGTACAACACGTGCGCAAATGGTGCAGAGTTCAAGAACGGGCGTACTGACGTCCATGATGTGGAGCGTTTCGAACGGCCATCTGTAAAAAATCATTAATTCATTTTTTCTCAATGACTGACCCTATTAACATTTTTTTGTGTTTATTAAATGATTATCTGATTGATCAGCTCTTCCCGAATGGTGGGAAACTCCTTCTCCCCGCGGTGAATTAAGCCTCCAGATTTTTACTCGTCAATCTAAATTATTATTATGTAATAAAATAAATACATTTATTGAAGATTTAGGTCGGGAGTCGTCAACCTTTTTATGCCTAGCGCCCACTTTTGCCTATTTTTTTATGGTAAAATTTTCATGGTAAAATTTTCCTACCCCCCACCAACCTCGCTATATTTCAATTCAGTATATGGGTGGATTTTTTTTTAGAAGGAATGTAGGACATTTGGCAAACGCCCACCGCCCACCACGGAAGCCCAGGACCCTATGGACCAGGTTGACGACCCGTGATCTAGGATATGCTAAGGTTTGCGCAAGGTGGGTGGGTGTCAAGAATGTTGACCGTACGATAAAATTTGGATGGGGAATTGTCAAACACCCATCCTACAGCCCGGACTTAGTCACAGTGACTACCATCTCTTCCCTGACATGAAGAAACACCTGGGCGGAACGCATTTCGGCGATAGAGAAGAGCTGGAAGAAGCGGTTCTCAGGTATATGCGTGGCTTGTGACAGAATTTTTTAGACTCAGGCATTCAAAAGCTAGTATACCGCATGCGAAAATGCATTGACCTCAGTGGCGACCATGTAGAAAAATAGGTAAAAGTCTGAACATTCCAAAAATGTACGCATTCATGGAATCAAACATGTGAAAAATCACTAAGAAACTTATTTTACGTATAACCCTCGTATCTGAGACATATTTTGTGTGATTTGTTTCAAGTGAGTTTTAAAGGATATCGGAATACTACACAGTAGTTCATGAGGCCTGGAATATTCAGTATTATCGCTCAACCACTGACACACGCAGTAAGCAATATGCGGGAATTCATAGAAGACGTACAATTTATTGTTTCACACTGTGAAAAATCGCTGGGAATCTTATTTTACCGAAAACCCTGGTTTATTATGTTTTTTTGTGTATATTTATTTGCTCAATTCCACTGACGTCTTTAGTTACCACCACTTAGTGCGAAAATGGATAGTCAACAAATACCAGACTTGAGTGTTACCGTCAACACCGTGAACACATCCACTTAATAAATTACGCCACGATGACGTTACTGAACTTGGCTATATATTATCATTTTTAAGTATGTTTAAACTCAAATTATATTTGTTAATAATAATTGTGTGCATGATAGAATTTTCTTGTTTAAAATGCACTACTCTTTCAATCGCGTGATGATTTAATAAGTAAATTATGGAAAAAATAAATTTACAGGCGTATACAACTGGGATGGGCAGCATTTGGAAAACTAAAGTACATTTTTTAAGCGAAAATTCCGCAATGTCTTATAAAACTAAGGCGTTTGACCAATGCATTCTGCCTTTATTAACTTATGGCGCAGAGACGTGGAATCTAACAGCAAGCCTTACTCATAAAATAAAGGTCACCCAGCGTGCCGTGGAGAGATACATGAGTGTCGCTAAAAGATAGAATCCGAAAGGAGGGTATCCACAGAAGTACTCAAGTAGTGGAGGCTACCCAACGAAAAGGCACATTCAATGGGCAGGACATATCTGTCAAAGAGACGACGGTCGATGGGGAAGAAAAGTATTGGAATGGCGCCAATCGAAGAATTTGGCGAATGCATAAGAAGAATAGTGGGAGTGACCTGGATGCGGAAGGCGGAGGACCGGAGAGGATGGAGACTCGTGCGGGAGGCTTACGTTCAGCAGTGGGCGGATACAGGCTGATGATGATGATGGGTGAAGTTTTTTATACAGGGAGGCGCAAAATCATTCACGCTATAAGAAAATGTAATCATTTTTGCAAATGACGTCGTACGTCATTCATTTTTGACGATTTTAAATAAGACAGCCGCATTTTCTGAGTCTGATTAGGTCAAATGATTGTCAATCAAGGTGGTGAGGTTTTAAACGAGTTATATCAAAGTTAATCGTGTGATAGGCCATTCCTTAGGACTTTCCCTGAATCATTTGGTCCTAAGAGGCGGCTTAGAGCAGAAAATTGCTATAGTTAACTACTCTTAGCATATGAACGATACGTGCGACCTTACGTAAGTGGAGTATTAAAGGGGTAGAGGCGCTCGAACCCAACGGATTTTGAAGCTAAAAATATCAGGAAAGCGATGTTAGTCAATAAACGGTTTCTAAAGGGAATCGAATGTTAATCGTTTGGTCCTAAGGGGCGGCTAAAACCACAAATACGCTATGACAAATTTTAACCAACATTAAAACGGGCCTAGTGCGACTTCTTTCAGACCTGATAACAACTATAGAAAAGGGAAATATCGCAATGATTGAACTCTTCTAGACATGAGTGCAGCGTTCGACACTGTAGTCCATGCTATCCTTCTAAGGAAACTAAGAATACATTACGGTATATCTGGAAAGCCCTTGACTGGTTTCAGTCATACCTAGAAAACCGTAAGCAATCCATCTGACTACAGAATAAAATGTCGAGACCATCTACTCTATCATGTGGTGTCCCACAAGGCTCAGTTCTCGGCCCATTATTATTTATTCTATACACCAAAGAAATTGAGGAGATTGCTGAGAGATGGGAAATAAAAGTACACTGCTACGCAGATGACTGCCAGCTCTACTCTTCTTGTGGACCCGAGGAAATTGGCAACATGAAAGAAAGGATGGTCGGCTGTATAGAGGAGATCGGACAGTGGATGTCAGCAAATAGGCTCGCTCTTAATCCGGAAAAGACGGAAATACTCTTTATGGCCACAGCTCGAAGACAACATCTATTGGACTTACAACCCTTGGCCATTTGTGGTAATGATGTCATCCATTCTACAAGCGTCAAGCTGCTGGGAGTAGAAATTGACCAGTTCCTCAATCTTAGCGGTAATATCACAAAAACGGTGAAATCTGGATTTTTAACCTGCGGCAGATACGGTCGGTAAAAAGATGCTTACCCAGAGACGCTACAAAGAGTTTGGTAAATGCGTTTATAGTCTCCAAAATGGACTACTGCAACGCACTGCACGCAGGCCAGCCAGCCAAACAATTAAATCGATTGCAGTCGTTACAAAACGCAGCGGCACGACTAGTCTACAACGCGCCCAAATTCTGTCACATTACTCCAATACTACACCGACTGCACTGGTTGAGAGTTTCGGCTAGAATCCAGTATAAATTATGCCTCTTAGCTTACAAGGCACTCAACGGAACTGCACCGGGCTATCTGACAGAACTTATCAAGCCTTCAGAAATAAGCGCGCGTGGAGAGACACTCAGATCGGCTAGAGCAAATAGAAGCACCCTGCAGCTGACGGGAGGTAGTCCTAGCACGGTCTTTGGCAATCGGGCTTTCAGCTACGCTGCACTAATGGCCTGGAACTCACTAACGGAAAGCATAAGAGAGCTTAAAGCGGAGGCATCCTTCAGAAGCAGACTCAAGACCCACCTTTTTACTCAGAGAGGCAAAGAAGCGCTCTTGGAATGATCATTCGGTCATAAAAGAGCGCTATACAAATACTAATTATAATAATAATAATTAAACGCTGCGTGTGAATTTACAGAGAAGTGGACCTAACATTTTTTCTAGGCAATCTGGTGTTGACCGTTTGGTTCTAAGGGGCGACTCAAACTAGAAAAATCCTATCGTAAATTGTTGGCAGCATCTGAATGCTACGTGCGACCTTACAAAGCAGCGAGGTATTATGAGGGGTAGAGGCGGTAGAACGCAACGAACCTTGGAGCTAAAAATAACAGTCGGCACGTAAGCGGGGTAAACACAAATCAATATAGACGATACTCTCTTGAATGGGGAGACATGCAGCGGCATGCTGGCGAAGGGGTATTCAAGAAATCGCTGTTAAAATATGTAGAATATCCAAAAGAATAAAGGTGATATATATCACGTCGGTATTTCACCGTCAAACAAATTCTTCTTCTGTTCGAATATAAAGGACATTAAGGGCACCACATACAAAGGCCCCCTACAAGTATTGGAGGACTCTGCGAAATGCTTTATGGTCACAGGTTCGATGAAAGGAAAATTCTGATATATTTCGTGTTGGGGGGTGAGCGACATCAGTCGGCCAATATAGACAGACCGAATGTTGGCCGGAATAAGCTAACAACCAGCTTACCTCATCAGGTCAAGCCGGTTAGGGCACTTTATTGTCCTGGACGTAGTAAATACTCTTCAGAGGCGGATGAACCTTTATGGTCAACGGCATTAAGATGTGGAAATAAAGGGGGGAATACCACATTAAAGGTCTTAAAGACATCCCATGTATCAGCAAAAATTATTGCATCTCAAGTTAGGATCGAGAAGAGTTGAGATCGAGAGACAAGATTTTTTTGCTGCAAACCAATCCACCGGATTGATACTACGAAGATAAAAGACAAATTCGCTCTATTCTTGAATACGGCAAACACTTTCGGGTTGGAGCCCTAAAATGCCTTCTAGATTTAATTGACTCGGTTCAAAGAGAAATTCATCTGCTAAATGATGACACACTTACTTACATCTGCAAACAATGGAAAACAGACGTGAGATTGGTTCACTTATAGTTTTCTATCATTATAAACACGGTCTTTGCTCTTCTGGACTCAAATAATTAATTTATCCTGCACCAACTTTTAACAGACAAACTCGTCTCTAACTTTCAGAGCATCCATACACAGTTAATGTGTGTCGACTATGAACTGTCAGTTTTTCAAAGTGGCTTCCGAAATGCCACCGGTAAACACAGATTTTGGAATTCTCTTCTAAAATATGTGTTTCCTCTTTCATACAAGCTGGATCATTTCAAGAAACAGATAAATATACACTTGCTATCTTCTAAACTCACACACAAATACAACACACATTTCCCGCATGCAACGTCCAGCCGCCCTACCTGAAAGTTATAGAGAAATACATAGATCTCGGTTATGCTTTCCTGCATGCGATTGCTTAAAAAACGCCAACCCGTTGTTCGGAGAGTATTTCGCTAGTTTTGATAAGAAAATCAGTTTCGTGATAGTGGCGATTGGTAGGGTTGGGCCGCACCTTTGAGCGAAATTTGACCAAGCCTCGGAAGCATCGGGCTAATCCTCTGACTATTTTAAAAAACCGATTAACAAATTACCCAAAAACATGCCTCAGATACAGCTACCCTCTCTTCAAGTACTCGGACATCTGCTTAGGAGGTTGTCAGGAACCATATTTATATGTTCCCAAGTAAACTTTTAAGTTCAGACATGTCCTAAAACGAGAAATGGACAGTGGCGACTGACATGAATACGTGGCGGCAATATGTGGTGTATATGTTCCAGATATGGAACGGATATTGGAAGAAGAGATAAAAAAAATGAGTCAGAGAACCTCATATACGCCAGTGTTCTATAAACTGCATATCAGTCGTTAGGGTGGCAAAAATGATAAGCGTAATACTGTTAGAGCGATCCCCTTAAGCGACGAAGAAGTCCCTCAACATACCTACGCTGAGAAGAAGACCTGGAAGACCACAGGCAACCTGGACTGCAACTGTAGACAAGGATCTGAAAACTCTGGGCTTGACCGAGAATGCAACGCAGGACAGACATACATAGCGAATGTTTACAAGGAGAGCCGACCCCAGATGATGGGAAATAGCGAGGCTAAAGAAGGAGTCGTTAGGGTGGCATCGTTTACCAGACTCGGGGCTCTTTTTTTAATTGAATCGATCCGATTCCATCAAGTAATTTGATGCTCCATTCAGTAGTCTTTAATTAAGAAGTAATAAAATGATTGCATGATGATTTTACAGCCCTACGTTATGTGCTTGTAGATAAAGGGGATGGCATTGAAGCGGAAATGACATTATGTAATATTTTTGAAGGAACAATTAATAATTGAGCAAGGTGAGACATCGCGGCGGTGGCAATAATAGGTCATTAGCGGCCGGTATGCCGCTGCTGTTGTTGTACTAGTTGAAGAGACCCTTGTGCAACGTGGAGGAGCGTAGATGATGAAAACCAATGGGATTCGAACCATGGTAGGATTGCAATTGAAAAATACAAATATAATAATTATTAAATAGATGAAAACTTTGATATCCGCTCCTTGCAGTCTGGTGCCGAAAAGCTACGATATACGATCTTTCGTCTTTTATTTTTGCTCGCTCGTCGGACACACATATAAAAATGTTAATATAATAATACATGGCGCTTGCGTCGCTTTTTTGTTTGTTTGACAAGTCCTGTCGTTGACACGCCATAGTTCCATAAATGGCCGCTTTGTTAATTTCGGCGCTCTGCTATCACAACCACCGGCTGAGTCAGTCGGACTTCTGACCTGTGTCACAGACACGGATTGTCAGTCCCGAACGAACGACCGAAGTTTGTCAATCTTTTATCTTAAATGTATTTCAATGTGCTTCTCTAAAAGTTCTTTGATTTAGAGACCTGCTTCTCATCCCTTCGCCACGATGACAATCCCGGCAAAGTGGAGTCGCTTTGATAACCGATATGTGCCCTGAGGTATGTAAGGTGGCGCCACGGGGCAGCTAAAAGTAGAAACTAAATTAAATGTGTTTAATCTGTCATTAAAAGCGCCACGTTCATGCATTAGCTGGGTAGACCAGTGATCAGGGTTTATCCACATTGCAGTAAGTTTGAAATAAATATATGGGAAAAACGTAAAGGTGATTCCACCTTTGGTGGAAGATGATCAGCGCTTTTGCATAGCTTGGAAGAGCATCAGTACAAGGCTTTATATATATTGAAACTAAATTCAATGAGTTTAATTTTATTATTTGATTAGCTGGCAGACCATTGATCGGGGTTTGTGCATATAACATTGATAATGTGGCTTTTGGGTTCAGCCGTGAGTGGCGAATTACTAATTTCCAATATTTCGACCGCCATTGCAGGGGTCTTCTTCAGGGTCATTAAGTCAACCCTGAAGAATACCCCTGCAATGGCGGTCGAAATATTGAAATTTAGTAATTCGCCACTCACGGCTAAACCCAAAAGCCACATTATTTGCAAAGGTCGTGGGTTCGATCCCCGACGGAGATTAAAAGAAAATGAATTTTTAATCGATTTATGAGCTCTAAAATATCCCGGTTGGTGTGAATTTGATCCATCACCCGTAAAATGTCAGTCATAGCCTATTAATTAAAATTGGTGGTAGACGAAAGTCGTACCGTGAAGACCACCCATTCATAGTAAATTCCTGTAATAATAAAGGATGATGCGTGAATCTCGGTCTATGACGTTGGCGGATCAACACTCCACATGCAGCGTTTAGCTATATACACCATGGTAAGCGTCATAGAATTCTACAGATGAGACTTCAGAATTACTATCACGATCTGTCGGTATTCTCCTGTATGTGTTTACATTAAAAAAAAAATTAACATTATTTACGATAATTTCACGTTCAGTGTGACACATAATACTCCTGTCAGTTTTTTTTGTGTGCCAAAGGTTGTGTATGACTGGTGCATTTTCCAGTAGGCGCCAAGTGGCGTGCACGACAATATAGCACGCGAGGTACAGTATCCTATATAATATATACAAACAATAAAGACGGTTCAAAGCAATTAATTCAATTACACGAAGAGCCAAAAGTTACTGTGGCATATGCGCAAATATGTAATAGAGAATGCTCAATATCTGAGACTACAAGTTCGCTCATCGGACACGCATGTGTTGTCATTTTGTAATGCCGTAAGGAAGACTAGTTATATAGATCGCCACTTGCGGCGCTGGGTGTCACCGATCACGGTGCCCAGTCAGTAGTGCGCGGACCGCGACGGGTAACGTGTGTGATTCGGCTAAGGGTCTGAAAGCAACGCTCGGCCCCAATACAAAAGTATTTGGGTTGTTAATCTGCTCCTCGATCCGTCTCCACGTGACCCGATAATAATCCTGGCGACGTGAAGTCGTTCTTCCTTAAATTAAGGGGATGTTAACTCAAATCTTAATAATGTAAAATATTTACTTGCAATTTACAAGAAAGCGAAATCTGTCATAATATAAATGTATCAATAATAGAAATATTTTTTTTTAAATCCGAGTCAAAAGGTGGAAGAATTGGTCTTTGGTGGCCCGCGCTGTGAATAGAATAGAACTTAGGTGCATAGTTCGGCAGTTCAAATCCCAGGGTCTGCCATATATTTTTCTGCTAAATTGTTCAGAGAAATGACATAATAAAATGATATTTGATGTAGATTTGTATGTATGTATCAATTTATTACAAATTAAATGACTTGAGTGTACACTTAAACGCTGGAAAATTGATAATTTTAGTGGCCAACTTTTGTATCGCCCTGTACGGCGCCGAGTGAGCAATTCAAAGAACAATTAAAAGTTTACTTTAATTGACCTAATTTTTTAAGTCCCATTTAATAGTCTATAAACTGCGGCCGTCTGCAAACTTTCATACAAGCGAACTCTCTCTTTTATTCCACCTACTTTCTTTCGTGATACAACACCATTCACACTCCCATTGTCTCGACACAAAATGTAAATTAATAAGAGTTGACACAGTTATTTTTTAAGAAATACTCACACTACTAAGTTTCGTCATCCTGCCTTGTATAGCTAGGAGATTTTGATCAAATCCCTAAGGCAACAAGATGTTAAAATTACAAATCTGTGGGATAATTTCCCCGAAGAAAGTACATAATCGATTTGATCAAACATAACCGCTTCATCGCCACATGCTTGTAGAAATCTCTTGAATATCTCCCAAGCTATCGATCCTTTTGATTTGTTAATATTTAAAAATATTCACAGATATCGTTGTGAGAAAATCGGAATCAATTTTGAAATACATCTTTCGAATATTGCAAAGCGTGCACTATGGCGATCGTCTACGTAGAGCGCACATGTGTGCTTACGGCGATCGTCGGGTTAACCTAACCTGACCTAATCTTTTTTATTATTATTATACTGGAAGGCTTTAAATAATTTATTCACGATACCCAACAATAACCTGAAAATGGCGTCTGTAGGCGTCACGCCTTGAAAAGGGCGCCCGATGAGCCTGTGAGGGACTCATTCCTCGTCGTATGGAGGACTATACCAGCTAAAAATTGCCTCCCAGTGCCTCCACCGACCCCGGTGTATCGCCGTCAGGCATAAGCTTCAGGGTCGGCTTCATTGGCCCGGCTGAAACGTTCGTTTATAGCTTAGCCTTATCCTGACCTAACCTGACCTAACCTGACATAACCTAACATAACCTAGTACATATACTGGAATTTGAGAGCAGATACATGCTTAGAATACTGGGGGTAAGATGTTTTTGACTTTGTGAGGAATGACGCGGTGAGAGAGCGGACAAGGCAGCCTTTCGCACATTTCATCAAGAGACGAAGGTAGGCCTGTTTGGGACACGTTCTGCAAATGTCGCAGGAGAGCATTTTTATGTAATCGTATACAGGAGAGCACAGCCGGTCAATTTAAGTTAATAATAGTGAATACCTAATTGTTTATCTTGTATTATATCTTATTTCAGTATCGTATTAAATATATTTGTATTTGTAATGTTTCTGAAAGAAATAAATAAAATTGAATTGAACAAAAAAAAGACCAGTGGCACTCTATGACGCTCAGCCAGGGAGGCTGGACGCCGCATGCGGAAAACGTGTGTTGTGTTCGTGTTTGTGTGTGGGTTGGGGAGATTGCAATTGTATATTTATCTGTTTCTTGAAGAGATACAGATTGTACGAAGGAGGAAACACAGACGCTGGAAGAGCATTCCAAAGCTTACCGGTGGGGCATTGAGGAAGGAACTTTGGAAACTGCCGGTTCTTGGTCGATACACATTAACACAGCATAAACTTCTTCGTAGTATCAATCCGGTGGATTGGTTTGCAGCAACAGAATCTTGCATCTCGATCTCCATTCCACTCGGTCCTCCGCAACCCTTTTCAGCTCAGCATAAACTAATGCTGCCTTTTCTGCAAGCATCCAGGCTTGCGCCGTCCTGGAAGGCCGTCGAGAACTATATACAGAATATATTGTGGCTGACGGAGCTTTGTGGCGACAATTCGTTAACGCCATATGATCCAGTTAGGGAGCGGACACAGTATGGTGCCCAACTGTTTACTTTTCAGCCGTGAAATAATAAATCGCTTTTAAAAATGTTTGAAGAGCTCTGCTCTTAATCGATACACAGTTATCGAAAAAATATAAACCCCACTTGAAACATTATAATTCTTAAACAAACCGCCGTCTCTCATAGCGCGCCGGTGACGTCATACTCCCACGAAATATGAAATAAAGAAATGAAGGAGAAAAATAAACATTTTTTATTGGAAAAGATTTAAAAATTCGCACGCTATAAAATTAGCATGTCGATACCGATCTTGACCCATAAAGTGCGGTGCGACCAATGCCACACAAGAACATATGGCATGATCTCTGACTATTTAACTAAATAAATTACATTTACTAGAATACTGCCTTATTACATTTCGGTGGCCCCCATACCTGAAAAGATAAGGGGATAACGGCCTAAGATGGTATGAGCATGTGACACGGAGAGATGAGGACCACGTGGTGAAGAGAGCCCTCAACATACCCACGCTGAGAAGAAGACCTGGAAGACCACAGGCAACCTGGACTGCAACTGTATACAAGGATTTGAAAATTTTGGGCTTGACCGAGAATGCAGCGCAGGACAGACAGACATGGCAAATGTGCACAAGGAGAGCCGACCCCAGATGATGGGAATTGGCTAGGCTAAATAAGAAGAGAATACTGCCTTATTATTATAATTATTATATCAGTATTTGTACAGCGCTTTTTTATGACCGAATAAAAGCGCTTCTTTACGTCTCCGAGTAAAAAGGTGGTTCTTGAGTCTGCGTCTGAAGGATGCCTCCGCTTTAAATTATTTTATGCTTTCCGGCAGCGAGTTCCACACCATTGGTATCGCGTAGCTGAAAGCACGATTGATAAAGACCGTGCTAGGACTACCTCCCGTCAGCTGCAGGGTGCTTCTATTTGCTCTGGCTGATCTGAGTATCTCTCCACGCGCGCTTATCTCCGAAGGCTTGATCAGTTCTGTCAAATAGCCCGGTGCAGTTCCGTTGAGTGCCTTATAAGCTAAGAGGCATAGTTTGTACTGGATTCTAGTCGGAACTCTCAACCAATGCAGTCGGTGTAGTATCGACTTATGACTTGATAAGAAAGCACATAAACTCATAACCACACTCACCGTCGATTACACTAGAAATAATAAAACTGAATGTGTGATTATTTCCGCACTGTTTAGGTTAAGCCAATTCGGTCAACTTATATAAGCCCAACATAAAATGGCTGTTTTCGCAAAGCAATAAATTCTGTTTGATCAAAAATATAAGCATCTACTTTTTTATTAACTACATACAATACACACCCAAGGATACTAAAACACAATTTTGGTTTTATTTTCCAAAACACTCGATACATCCAAGGGAACCAATCGGTGGAAAAACTACGGGACAAATGCCAAGACTTTTAAAATGTATTAACATCCTCCTGTCTCAAAACGAAGAGAGAGAGGGGCGTTATTACGTCGCGAGGGGCAGGATGAGGAGCAGGGCAGCAGAGAAAGACTTTCTTGTAGAGACACTGAGTTTATTTTATTCACTCAATATTTATTACAAGCTTTGGGCCGAGCGGAAACATACAGGAGAATTTCGACAGATGGTGATAGTAATTCTGAAGTCACATCTGTGTAATTCTATGACGCTTAACCATGGTGCATATGTCTAAGCGATGCATGTTGAGTGTTGATTCGCCAACATTCTTATTATTTACAGGGATTTACTATGAATTGGTGGCCTTCACAAGGCGACTTTCGTCTACCACCAATTAAAATTGATAGGCTATGACTGGCTTCCTCTCGTTAGAAAGAGGAGTCCTTTTCGAAGCAGTTCGAGGGAATCGCCTCGGCCCTATCGGGCATGCAGACTTTGAGGGCACTAAAAAAAATTTCCACGCATTTACAATCTTTGCTCGTATTTTCGGTGAGAGAATCTATCTTCCATCTCCATCTCTTTACAACCCATGAATGCAATTCTAATCTCTTTCACGGGTTCTTTCTTTTAGCACTTCTGTGCAGTGGCCACAATTGTTCAGAGGGGACTCCCACTGGACTTATCAGTTGCTAACTGATCAAATCTGAATGAGCGCGTCATCAAGGACACTTAACTGTCCTCCGGTGTGATGCGGGTGTGAGGCGGGTAAAGTCCAGTCCAGGCTATGACTGGCATTTTACGGATGAGGGATCAAATTCACACCAACCGGGGGGGGTATTTTAGAGTTCAGAAATCGATTAAAAATCTTTTGTTGTAAAATTTATATTAATTGATTGCAAAATCGGGAGGTCGCAAATAGGACGCAAGACGGTGGGGTTGGGGATAAAAATAAATGTAATGTCTAATTTTAAGCATCGGTAAAGGTCCTTGCGCGTCATAGAGGCAGACCTCGAGTTCGTGACCCAGTTAGGGCCCTCAAAGGTCGGCCCGAGGGCGCATGCGCGGCGGTACAGCCCGTGACGTCACTAACATCACCTGATGCATTCACAGTCGCAATTCATCCATCTCTATGATATTTATGTTTTTTTTAAATAAAAAAAAATAATTCTAAACAATTTATGAGACGTAGTTAAAAATAATCGTCCAGCTATCTCTCTACCTGATTTCTCTTCGAGTTGAGCTGCCCCTTGACGGGCAAAATCAGCCAGGTCTCGGGAGCGTCCGACTGATCATCCGACTTTCCTAAAAAATCCGATTGGCAAATCACCTAAAAATATGTGTCGCACACTACAGCTACACCTTCTTCGAGTACTCGGACTTCTGCTCGAGTGGCTGTCGGTAACCGTATATGTTCCCAATGGGCAGTGGCAGCTGACAGAACTAAGTAACGGCAATGTGTAGTGACCACATGCTCCAGATGCGTGAAGAGAAATCTTTTCTACCTGCTGTGACCTATGGAGCAGAAGCATTGATCATCACCATACCATTAATAATGGCACACTTACGTCTAACCTCCAATTCTTTGAACACATCCTGATATCAGCTCGATATAGGCTGATGCCGTAAAGCCTCGAAAAACGATATTTTGTCTCTTATTTTTGTTCGCTCGCCTGACACGCACATCTTACAATGTTAGCTTTAATTGTGGAATATTACGCAGGCTTTTGCGTACGCCATTCTATTTATGACAGTTTCTCCATTTCATGTTGATTCAACCGTCATCTTTTTTTTTGCCGTGATTATCTTGGTAGCGCGGCATGTCACAATGTCCGGCAGTTGTCAGTCGACATTTCGACCGGTATATCGGTCGGACAATAAAGCAAGTCTGTAATAAAATAAAAGAGAATTGTGAACCGCTCAGTAATTCGATATCTAACTTAGAGAGGAGGATATCAATACAATTAAGTTTGGTTTACTTAGTATTTTTTATCTTTATAAACATGACTTCTATTCCTCTGAACATCAAATAACTAACAAATTGATACAATAAGACCTACCTTTAATATTATTTACCTTTACAATCCCAGCATTTAAGGTTTCTTTTACTCCGATGTTGACGATAGAAATGCCATTAAACATGATATTTGATGTAGATTTGTATGTGTGTATCAATTTACTAAAAATATTGATATATATTAAGCCGGCGGTCATAGCTCAATGGTAAAGCGTTTGCTTGGCAAGCCAAAGGTCGTAGGTTCGATCCCCGACGGAGATTAAAAAAAAAAAGTTTTTAAATCGATTTCTGAGCTCTAAAATACCCCGGTTGGTGTGAATTTGATCCGTCACCCGCGAAATGTCAGTCATAGCCTATTCATTAAAATTGGTGGTAGACGAAAGTCGTCCCGTGAAGACCGCCCATTCATAGTAAATTCCTGTAATAATAAAGGATGATGCGTGATTCTCGGGCTGTAGTCTACGACGCTGGCGGATCAACGCTCCACATGCAGCGTTTAGCCATGCACACCATGGTAAGCGTCATAGAATTCCACAGATGAGACTTCAGAATTGCTATCTGTCGGTATTCTCCTGTATCGCTTCATTAATGTTGCTGTCCAACTTCGTTTTCTTATACGAGTATATGGCGATAATAGTTTTCTTTCAACCTAACTTTCATACCATTGCATTTTTTAATTTCATTAAAAAACGTAATCGTTATCTCCCGTCTTACTAACGCCTGGATCTGTGTAGGAATGACCCGTAAAAATGCTACTGGGTCATGAACCCTTGCCCACCTCCTCTTCTTAACACCCGAGACCTAGTGCCGCTTCTATGACGTAGACACAAGAGGGAATAGAACATTGCTTCTATAACATAGGACGTTACTTCTTGGTTTCTCCTGTGGCGCCCCCTTCCAGACCTCAGAGCACATTCTCAGAGACTATCAGTTTCTCTCGTTAGAAAGAGGAGTCCTTTTCGATGCAGTTCGAGGGAATCGCCTCGGCATTCAGACTTTGTGGCCACTAAAAAATTTTTCCAAGCATTTACAATCTTTGCTCGTATTTTCGGCGAGAGAATCTATCTTCTATCTCCATCTCTTTACAACCCATGAATGCGATTCTAATCTCTTTAAAGGGTCCTTTCTTTTAGCACTTGTGTGCAGTGGCCACAATTGTTCAGAGTAGACTCCCACTGGACTTATCAGTTGCTAACTGATCAAATCTGAATGAGCGCGTCATCAAGGAGACTTAACTGTCCTCCGGTGTGATGCGGGTGTGAGGCGGGTAAAGTCCAGGACGTTACTTCTATCGTTATAACTAAAAATAACGAATCCTTCGTGCAACCTTTAAGACTACCATATCCGCTCCATATTTGGAGCATTTAGACACAAAAATGTTGTTTCACAGTTATGTCAGCTCAGGTTGTATATGCCTTGTCCCAGAACACCTCTATACCCACCCGGATTTAAAAACTCAATCGAACTTACAAGGGTCAAGAAACAAACCTCCATGGAGTAGAAAGGCATTGCTAATTTAAATGTTAGTATGATACATATGTTGAGTGAGCGAGCATGATATGCTTCATTATAATTTTAAATTAATTTTAATTAAAAAAAATAGAAAATTAGAAATATTAAGTTTTGATTCACATTTATTTTAAACGATTACATGTTTCGGCCTCCCTGGAGACCATCTTCAATAATGGTTAAATTATAAACTGACAAGAATGCGAGCATTTTACCAGTGAACCACTTGCGCTCGTGGCTTATATAGGTATGTATAAGTATTAGTTCCTACGTTAGTAAGTACACACATATTTACAGATTGTATATGTGTGCGGATATAGAGTTGCAAGGATGAAAAAAAAAAGATATAGGTTTTATTTATTTAAAAATAAATAAATAATAATAATTTAAAAAATATATATCCTTGCAACCCTATCTGTCTCCCTCTCTTATCATTCCCTGATAGAAACACACCCCTCCCCCCCTCTCTACATAAAATGCGTTTGACCACTTATAAAGTACTATCGCAGCTCAGTTATCTCTTAACAATTGATGGATTGAGAAAGGCTACGAGTTAGTCGAAACTGCAATCTCCTATACAGAGAACTTATCTTACGTGATACATGTAAAACAAGATAAATAAATATATATTTATAACTATCTATTAAATTATCTATTGGTAATATAATAAAATCACATATAATTGGTGTTTTTTTTTGTGAATTTATAAGTCTATCAGTTGTTGATTATTGGTTCAAGTCTTCAGTGGTTCATATTTAGAAAATTGAAACATTTTCCTATCCCAAAAAAAAAATGTTTTTGTAGTTTGAGTTCAATTTAAAATTGAATAAATTATCACGTAATAATATTTGTCACGTTTATGGGCG
This sequence comes from Glossosoma conforme, assembly GCA_022606575.1. Classification (NCBI taxonomy): domain Eukaryota; kingdom Metazoa; phylum Arthropoda; class Insecta; order Trichoptera; family Glossosomatidae; genus Glossosoma; species Glossosoma conforme. Next base: position 1,512,106 of record JAGTXR010000088.1, read on the forward strand.
TTGATGATAGGTCAGTGCACCGTCTGGCTGGGGACTTAATAGGATTACAATGCGATAAATAACAATAAGCGGGAAGCGATAAAGTCCCACAGCAAGCGATGAGCTGCGATGAATGTTTTGACAGCGCTGATTGGAAAGGGCAGCTAGACACGCGTCCCAGTGGGGGGACCACGCGGCGTCAACAAATTGAGACTGTCAAAAAACGACACACTCTTAATCAACACGGAGATCGCCGTAAGCGCACCCGTGCGCGCTTCGCAATATTCGAAAGATGTATTTCAAAATTAATTAACGATTTTCTCACCACGGTACCTATGAATATTTTAAAATATTAACAAACCAAAAAGGATCGATATTTTTCCAAAGTTTGGGAGATATTCATTAGAAGGGCTGAATAAAAATATGTTTTTTTTTAAAAAACAATTATTAATTATAAAGTATATATATACAACATACAAATATTTACAACAAACGTGATGCGTTAAAGGTACACAGGATGTACGGAAACAGTTATGTAATAAATCTTGGAAATATACCTGCAGCTAGTTTTTTTTTCCGTGAAAATTTTAGTTCACTAATAATGTAGGTTAAAAATATTAAAATAATTAAGTCATTAGTAAAAGTATTGTTTTTATTTGTCTACAAACATGTGGCGATAAAGTGGTTAGTCAAAGGCGCAGAAGGGATGATGAGCAGGTCGTTTATTTAAGATAAAATATTGACAAACTTCGGTCATCTGCTCGGGTCGAAACTTTGCAGGTCCCGGGCAGACTCCGACTGAAACCGTCGGCGGCTCCGACAGTTTCTTTTTTAAGTATGCCGATGTAGGTTGTCGTAATCTTGCGTCGATCGTACATCACGATCCAACCAAAAGCTAACCGTCAGCGCCACTGTGTCGATATCTGGAATTAAGCTTCCATGCGTATTGGCACTGTCACAAGTTGTCGACGAGAGAACCGTATTTCCCCCTGAGGGTGCCGTTCAAGACAGCGATCGAAGAAGAAATCGAGCTTCCCTAACGCGCCACTCAAGGTTGGTACTACGTGGACAGAGCAGTTTAACGCCTACCGCGCTTGAGGGCTGGTCGAGGTTCGAGTCGGTCCCGCTTTAGGACCGCTTTTCATAAAATTTGAAAAAAGCAAAAATGGTCAAGCTATTTTATTTAGCTTTATATTTCAAAATATGATGAAGGATAATATTTGACTTCAATTTTTTGTTAGTCACGTTTGATGCTGCTCACAGAAGGTAGTGTGTCAGAGACTATGCACTGAGAACGCACGTAGTGCCTCGGAATGAAGAAAAAAATACAGACAACCCCCTATATCGCACGCTTTTTTAACAGAGATTTTTCTTAGTGTTTGCGACGATTTAACATTTAACTCTTTTATTACGGCTCGGTGGAATACAGATTATACTGTTAATTATAAAACTAGTATTAGAAGCACAAATGTATTTATCTGGTCTATTTTCATATATCACATTGGTTCTTGTATCATTTAGCTATCAGATGATGCATAAAAAACTATTCTAAGAAAGTAGCACAGCGATATATCACGGCTACCAATGTCAACGGTAGGGGAATCTTACACGGCACATATCGGGTACCGATGCGAACAGGTTATGAGTCCGTTATATGTTGTAATTTTAGGTTGAAGCGCCTCTTAGAACTAAATGGAGTTTCGGGGTAATTGTCCGATCTCATGAAAACGTTATTAGAGGTTGACTGTACTCGGCTTAGCTATTGTATTAAATGACCTTCAACGTGGAAGTCAAAGGGTTATATATATAACTTCTATTATGTAATTGCTATTATAGATGGATACGTATATAACGAGAGAGTACTCTGGAAACAATTCAACAAGTGCTCGTAAAATCGCTAGTGCAAGATGTATGTGGACAATGGATCCTAAAGACAAAATATGACAAAATAATGGTCACGTTTTCACTAGATTTACGAAACTGCTCGAAATATTTAAATTGACATCAGCACGATGTAGCCCTTGCTGACTAGTACCGAAAACCTCGATAAACAATCTTTCGTCTCTAATTTCTGTTCGCTTGTCATACATTTTTGTGTCGCCATATTGTCATTTTGGATAAATCCGCTCACGGTTATGTTAGTTATAGACATCACCACTCGAGCGCTGGGCGAGAGCCGCAGCGCCGACGAGCACGCAGAGCCAGTTGTGTACCGCTCGCTGGCGAGAGCATATTGTATTGTGGCTCGGCCTAATGCTGCGACTAGGTCGAGCCCTAAATTTGTAAGCTTTTATCGTAAATATATGTCAATGTGCTTCTGAAAAAGTCTGTGTTATCAATTTGCTCCTGATCCTGCCATCACGCGACTGAATAACACCCTTTTTGAAAGAGAGGAGGATGTTAAAGTGTATTATGAGATTCACTTGGAAGAAAAACTATTTTTCGTTACTTTTGATCAAATTTATTCGAACCTAAGAACAGTTTGACTTGAAAATTATGTCAAAAAATTTAATCGAATAATTTACTATATAAAACCTTTCGATGAAGCGGAATACATTTCAATAAAAAAAAAACATTCTCCTACTCGTGTATAATTGCAAAATAATTAAACTTGGATTGCTCCGAAAGAGGACCTAGCCCCTGGACACAACCAGGGGTGGAATATATGGAGGTCCCTTAACAGACTTCGGACCGGAGTATGCAAGACGAGGACACAAATGAAAGCCTGGTAAGACTGAATGTGACTCCGGCGCGGAGCAGACCCTGTCACACCTTCTGGAGTGTACGCTGTGTCCGAGTAGCTGCACCCAGGCAGACCTGATGATGGCCGGGAGTAACGCCATCGACGTCGCCCACTTTTGGGCAGACGGGATATGACCCTGATGTTTCCAACACGATTATATATATTTAATTAAATTTGGATATTATGGCTTTTGGGCAAGCTCTTCTTTTCTCCGATGCTCGACTCGATTTGTAATAAATCATCAACCCTACAGACGACCCCTGCAATGGCGGTCGAAATTTCGCAGATAAGAATCAATTCGCCACACACGGACCAACCCTACACCCCACAATTCTAAACGTGGCATAATCTACAAAATTGTTCAAATTACATTTTGAACAATATTTTTGCCGCGACAAATAAAACGAAAAATATCGATGACTTCACCATTGTTATAATGTCATCCATCATAACATAATTACAAATTAATTATAGGTGATGTATTTATTTTTCGAAGTACTGCATGCAGACATTGATAGTGAGATAGATAGCTTGTGATATATGCTGTCATAAACTATCAATTGTGCATACATGTACTCGCGATACGTTCAAGTTTCTCACACACAATTTCTGCTGATCTTTCCTCAGATTTACTACACACGCTTACATTACGTGTATTACATACGTAGCATAAATATTAAATAGATAATTGTATCTGTTTTAAGATGTTCCAACTGATTGAACCAAACCATGGTTTCATTTATGCCAACAGCGGTTTGTCAACGGGATCCATATTAATTATTATTAACAATATTAATTAATTATTAAATGTAAGATAATATATATATATATAAGTTAATGTCTGTCTGTCCTTTATGCATTCCTATACCATTAATCTGACTGCGATAAAACTTTGTCGAATTATTGCTTAGACTAGCGGGAAGAAGATCGGATACTCAAAATTTGATTTGATTACAAAAATTAATTAAATATTTACGTAAAACATGTTTTCATACAAGCCTATTGCAATACAGAACTGCCATTTTGGTCAAATTTACGTAAAAAAACATAACCTAAGTTTATATATATAACCTAAGCTTCTAATTGGCTTCAGCCTTGCCTCAAGTCCGACTTATCCAATCGAAAGGCGAGAGGCTCCCGACGAGGTGCTTTCATAAACTCGAGGTTTCTTTTTTTTGAGTCGCATTGCAACACATGCCGGGTACACGCTAGTATATTATAAATCACTGTTTTAGTCTCTAAATTTTTTAGAGATTTCCCAACTGAACGATCTTCTCCCCGCTAGTCTAAGCAATAAATCGACAAAGTTTTATCGCAATCGGATTAATGGTGTAGGAATGCATAAAGGACAGACAGACAGACAGACATTCATTTTTATATATATAGATATAAGTAGTATTGTTGATATAAAATAAAATGAAGAAAAATGTAATGGAAATGAAAATTTGATTTTCTTACAATATTCCGCATAGAGAATTCAACATTGGTAGAAAACATTGCTTGCTTGCTTACCTGAAATAGAGTGAAAAACATTTGTTAATAAAAATACACTTAATAATTTATTAAAGTAATAAATAATATAATGAACTATTAAATATTTAATAAAGGAAATTAATGAATAAGAGAGAATCATTTAGTAACGTAGTTTAATTGATTTTTTGAAAAAAAAAATCCACTATTATTTTAACTTTTTCGTTATGGCTCGATGGAATACAAATTATACTGTTTAATACGGCGTGAATTTTTCAAAACATTATTTTGCTTAAGACTAGTATTTGAAGCATAAATGTACTTCTCTGACCTACATTAATTTATCACATATAATGCATAAAAAACATAATTATCTAACTCCATACATTTGGTGGCATTGACACATGTGGTTTACAGAAAAATCGCTCCTGTGACGAAACCTTACGATATTTATTTACATGCTTTGCAGATTCCTGTAAAGAATACATGTAGGTTGATAAAGGGAATGACTGCACTTCTAATTTCCTACCGTAACTGTGACAACGAGTACTGAAAGTAGCAAAACGATATATCACGTCAAGCGATGTCAACGGTCGGGGAATCTTTGACGGCATATATCGACAATCGATGCGAAAGAGTTAGTGAAACATTTTTCGGCATCGCTGAGAAGACATTTTCAAGTGAATTAGATAATAAATGAAAGACTTCATAAGGGGTCCGCCATCTAACGTTTTTTTTTTCAACTAGTGCTTATTTCGTGAATGGTAACACTTAGCTCATGTCTGATTTGACAGATAATTAGTTTTATCCTTCCGCTAAACGAATATTGTTGTGTATATGCTTGAACAACGCTGGGAAATATTGCGGCATTACTTTAAAAATCAGGCCATTTTTCTTCGAAAATGAGCAAGGAGTGGCCGTTACAGTCAATGGCGATCGTTATCGGGCCATTTTTGTTCACAAAAATTGAAGAGGAGGATATTGGCAACATTTGGTTTCAACAGGACGGCGCTACGTGCCACACAGCCGAAGCTGCACTCGATGTTTTTGCGCCCCATTTTAAAAAAAAAAAAAGTTATTTGGCGGACCCTTTATATAATACAAGGCATGAGAGAGAAGATGTGTGTATGGTGTGAGATAACTATATAAATTTAAAATGTTGATATCAGCTTGATATAGCTCCTTAAGGCCGATGCCGTAAAGCCTCGACAAACGATCTTTTGTCTATTATTTTTGTTCGCTTGCCTGACATCTTCATCGAATGTTAGTTTAATTATATAATGTTAAGCGGTGTTTGCATACGCCAAAATAATTGTAATGACAGTTGGCCCATTGCCAGTTGGTACGACTGTCATCTTGGCGGTTGGTACCGCCGATATGTGAGAGCGCGCCGTGAGCTGTCAGTTGGACAAGCGCTCGCGACCGTGATGGCCATGCCTATATGGCGGGGGCCACAACGGTCTTTTTTGTAGCAAGTGTTTGAAGAATAAACGTGTATCGTGAAACAGAAACAAGAGTTTGTATTGTGAACCTGATCCTGCATCCTTCATCCAGTAAACCGATGTCCTAAATGGAAGAGGAGGATATCAATGTGTTAACGTATTAGGTGGTGGTAAATTATGATGTATTCGGAAACTCTGATAGATGTAATAAAAATTACTTAAAAAGTACAGGCCTTGGTACTTTTCGTGGAATAAAGACCACATACCAATTATTTCATTCATTTACGTACAAGAGATAGAAGAAAAGAGCAAAAAATGTGATTTCGTTTCGGAATTGGTGACGAAAAATTCGGTGAACGTTTAAAAATAAAAACTGAAATATATGAAAATGTTGCATCACACAAAAAAAAATATTTAACATCGAAATAAACCCTAAGTATGCAATTAGGAAAAATGCAAGTTGTTTATGGTAATGCGTTTTCAATCAGCTTATAATTAACTAATGACCCATCCAAGTACAACAAAAATAGCTCTTGGTATTGGAAAATTGTCTAGATTCGAAATGCTCGAGATATAAACAAGTAAACTTAATTTTACTAAGAGTCAAATATTAGGTACTATTATTTTTTAAACATTGTTGATTACGCGGTATTACTGCAGTGTTTTTAAAAAAAAACATTAAAAAAATAAATATATCTATTAACATCAGCATGATATAACAATTGCTGACTGGTACCGAAAACCTCGATAGACAATTTTTCGTCACTGTCCGCTTGTAAAACAGGGATGTGTCCGCCATATTGGCATTAGTTATAAATATATAATTTTAAAATTAATTTTAATTTAAAAAAATATAAATTCACAGTATTTAGTTTTGATTCACAATTTATTTTAATGATTACATGTTTCGGCCTTGAAGATGGTCTTCAGGAAGGCCGAAACATGTAATCACTAAAATAAATTGTGAATCAAAACTAAATATTTTTAATTTATTATTTTTTTATCTAAAATCAATTTTAAAGTTATAATTATGCAGTTTCAACAAGTATTGTCAGTTGATGACCTTAATGTTATTGAAAAAAAAAATGTTACCGATAATAAATAAACACCACCGCTTATGGCGCGGGCGAGAGCCCATACCGAGCGCGGAGATCTGTAGTTACCTACCGCCTTTCGGCGTGAGCATATTGTACTGTGGCTCGGCCTACTGCTGCGCCTAGGTCCGGAACACAAGTCTGTAAAGTTTTATCGTAAATATACGTCAATGTACTTCTGAAAAAGTCTTTGCTTTTCTGCATTGCTCCTCATCATGCCCTCACGCGACGGAGTAACACTTTTTTTTTTGAGAGAGGAGAATGTTATTATATTTTATAAAGCTTTAGAATCATTTTACAAAAAACAAACCCCAATTTTTTAGTCCGAAATATTAAGAACAATCAACAAGTCCTTCTCCCCCAAGCAGAATTACGTAATAATTCTAATTATAATATTACAAAAAGTAAAAGTGCGAGGCGATTTTATATACATTTCTTTCAATTGTGTTGTACATTAATTTCTAGAGATATACCGATGAATCGATTAACGAATTGTCTGGGAACAATATGTCGTGAAACCGTCCCAAAGTGAATGCTAGAAATATAAATACCATACTGGTCACGTATTTATATAAAATATTAAAGCATTTAAATATTATTTTTTTAATTTTCTTTTTTCATTATTGAATACGCCAGAGATCGAATCAACGACAACTCGCATGTCATTCACGCACTTTAACATTTTTTAAGCAAAATATTCCCGATTTCCGACACATCGTTGGTCACCTCAGTGCAGGGGAGCAATTGGTAGTTATGCACGGTCACTGATGTGCCCTAACAAATCACTTGAGGTCTATTATTGAATAAAATCGCTGCCAGTACAGTCTGCACAATGAACAGCCGAAACACAAAACATGCCAAGTGACGTATTTGCATGACAATTCAAGAGAATATCAATACATCGTTTTCTTATACGAGTATATGGTAATAATATAAAGGACAAATCCGAGCTATCCTTAAAGACGGCAGTCACCTTTGGATTGGAGCCCCAAAATACCTTCTATACTTAATTGACTTAGTTCAAAGAAGAGCGATTCGTTTGATAAACAATGACACTCTTACGTCTAACCTGCAATCAATGGGAACACAGGCGTAAGATGGTTCACTTAATCTCTTCTACCTTTCTTACCACGGTCGTTACTCTTAAATAACTAATTCCTCCTGCACCCACCCACAACCGACAAACTCGTCTTGCACTTGCCGAACAGCCATACACGATTAATATGTGTCAACGTGTCGAGTGTCGAGTACTTGATTGAGTATTTCATATTTTTTTTTATGTAATCGCATGCAGGAGAGCACAGCCGGTCAAGAACAGTGCTCTCTATGACGCTCAGCCAACGAGGCTGGCCGCTGCATGCGGAAAACGTGTGTTGCGGTCGTGTTTGTGTATATAATTAAATATAATTGCAAATTAAAGTAATTGTACACAAATAAAATTTATATTACACATTACATCTATCGAACATTACACTAAATTAAACGAGTAAATATTTAGTAAATTAAATTAATTAGAATATAAAATGGTCATTTCAAAAGCGCTTTTTTGCCTCTCAAAATAAAAAAGTGAGTCTTCAGTGTGCCTCTAAAAGATGCCTCCGTTTTCAGCTCTCTCGGCTGAACGTCATAGAGTGCACACTAGTCTCTACCGATTTACACTTTCAAGTGACACGATGGAATAATGATAGATGCCGTGTTCAGTGCAGACACTGACTGACCACGCCGTGATTGATGTGCGACCTTCTTTAGTGAGTCAATGCAGCCGGGTCATTCATTTCAACAGATGCGAGTGCAAGTGACCCCAGTAACAACAGTATACTCAACCACACCGATCACGCGATTATGCAACTGAGATTTCGCATTTTACGATATGTAAATGAAAACCAACGACAATGGCACATTGTAAGCGTGTTATTCGATGGATCGCAGTTCTGCATCATTGTCCAGTTTTGCAGGATCGGTTTTTTACTGGATACCGCAAAAATCATACCTGTGTTCACACACACAGAAGTTTGCATCCTGATTTTTACGGGATAGCATTGGCAGTCGGACAAAAAAATTCAGACGCAATGTACGTGAATACTCTTTTCATATTATACTGGTACTTTCGCCGCCGAAAGCAGTGCAAGCAAATTTTTCTGTTCACCCGATCCTAAACCTACGATCGAGATTAGGCACATTTCGTAATCTCGTTAAAAACGTATGCAGGTTGCTAGTGGGAACACTTCTATTAAACTATGTACGTAACTAAACTGGATACCGTTTTAATTGGATCCAGTCGTCCGGTTTGTAGAGGCAAAACCGTACAGCACAACGAATCGAATTTCTGCGGTGTCCTGCGAACCGAATGCTCATGTGAATGTTACCACAGTAGCCCATATACTACTATACGTGATCCTGCAAAACCGGATATCCGTGGGAAAGGGCCCACAGTAGACAATAGTCTCGTGATAAGACCTTTACATTTACATCATAGCGATACTCTGAAAAAGCGGCCAAACGCGTTGGGGATTAAAACCAACGAATATATTCAGATATGGCTGTCGGTTAGTGAGTATCGTGGCTCTCGCAATAGTTTGCGGGATCGCCAACCGGCGGAGAGGGGCGCCAGGGAGAAAGGAAACCGGCACAAGGTTGACGATCAATACCCGGCCGGCGCTCTCCGCGCGCTCTAACTACGTCTTGTATGAGTGTGCCGACCTAGAGCTATGCCAGTGCTAAGACAGCGTAAAGGAAAATAATACTACAAGCCATATTATTGGGAGTTTATAAACGGTCGTGATTTGGTGAAATTCAGTACAGTCAACCCTGCTATAGAGTACACTTATATAAAGAGAATTTTCATATAACTGTCCCTTCAATTTCAACAGTTATGATCCTATTCTTCTTTACGACCGAGAGTCAATGCAGTCTTATAATAGGGTTTGGAAACAGGTGCATGCGTAGAACACTGGGGGTATGATGGTTTGACTTTGTGAGTCAGTTATAGTTCATCAAGAGTTGAAGGTGGACCCATTTTTTAATGTAAGCACATACAGGAGAATACCGACAGATGGTGATAGTGATTCTTCAAAGTTTCATCTGTGGATTCTATGTCGCTTATTATTCTACACATGTTGTTATTCTGCATGCGCAGTATTAGATTGTATAGACTACAGTCCGACATTCACGCATCATCATGCTTGGATAATCGATCTCGAATAATGTCAAATCTTCTTCTTCGTGTCAGCGACGTCAAATTATTTTTTCCCAATATCTGGCAACATCGATAGCTCGTGTGTTGCCCAGCTTTAGGTCCTGAGATGTGCAACTTGTTGGGCACATGGAGCAGCATCGTAGGTGTGAGGCGGTCTGCAGGTCTCCACAGTCGCACAATAGTGTCTCTCCCTGCCGAAGCATTCCCCACCGCTCGAGGTTGTCCTTTGTTCTACCAACTCCGGTTCTTAATCTATTTAGGGATTTCCAGGTCGGCCAGTCAAGGCTCTTGCCAGTTGGGAGGCCTTCCTTTGGAGTAATGAAATCCTCTGGTGCGATTTGTTGCCAGAGTTGGAGTCTCTCATTTTCAGGGCCGGATGTGAGAGGTTGTGTGGATTTCAGAAAGCTGCTTCGAGACTTCAATCTTGGTGTTGGGGGTATCTGATTATACAAGCAGTGGGACGGTTGGTTGATTGCCTTACGCATTTCTTCAGCGCATATGACTTTGCGTCTTATGTTCGGTGGTGCGATACCAGCCAAGGGGTATAGTTTAGAATGTTTAGATGTTTAGATAATGTCAAATATTACAAGTCAATTAAGTGTAAAGCCGGTCTTGGCTTCCAAAAAACTAGGTGTATTATATAGATCACTGAGGTATTTTAACGATAAACAACTTATTCTTCTATATAAAGGACAAATCCGACCTGTTCTTGAATACGGCAGTCACTTTTGGATTGGAGCCCCAAATACCTTCTAAACTTAATTGACTCAGTTCAAAGAAGAGCAATTCGTTTGATAAACAATGACACTCTACGTCTAACCTGCAATCAATGGAACACAGGCGTAAGATTGATTATCTTTTCGTTTTTTCTACCGTTATAACCACGGTCGCTGCTCTTCGGAACTTAAAGAACTAATTCCTCCTGCACCCACTCACAGCCGACAAACTCGTCTTATACTTGCCGAACATACATACAGTTAAAATATGTCGACCAAGAACTGGCAGTTTTCAAAGCTCCTTCCTTAATGCTACCGGTAAGCTATGGAATGCTCTTCCAGCGTCTGTTTCCTCCTTCCTACAATCTGGATCTCTTCAAGAAACAGATAAATATACACTTGCAATCTCCCCAGCCCAGACACAAACACGAACAAAACACACGTTTCCCGCATGCAGCGTCCAGCCTCCCTGGCTGAGCGTCATAGAGTGCACTGGTCTTGACCGGGTGTGCTCTCCTGTATGCGTTGACATAAAAAAACTCATTATTACAGGAATTCACCATTAATGGGTGGTCGTAACGGGACGACTGTCGACAACAATCAATTTTGATTAATAGGCTATGACTGCCATTTTACGGGTGAGGGATCAAATTCACAGCAACCGGGGGTATTCATAGAGCTGATAAATAATTTTTAATTTCTGACGAGGATCGAACCCATGACCTTCGGTTTGGAAAGCAAATGCCTTAACCACTGAGCTATACCTGCCGGTTGGGATACGTTCTGCGAATGTCGCAAGAGAGCATAAACTAAATGTCAATTGACAAAACTGTAAGGCGGCAATTTGTGGGGATTTTATGCTCCAAATAAAGTAAGGGAAAATGGACGACAAATAGATGTGTCCATCCAAGCGATATTCCACTGCATATTAGTAGTATTTTAATTTTACAATGAATACGAATTGTTTATCATTGATATATATTTATTTTTTTGATACAGAGAGTGTCATAAAAAAATGACGGTTTTAAATCAAAACGACGAAAAAATTTATAATATAGGGTCCGCAATCTAACGTTTTTTTTTTCAACTAGTGCTTATTTTGTGAATGGTAACACTTAGCTCATGTCTGATTTGACAGATTTTTTATTTTTATCCTTCCGCTGAACGAATATGGTTGTGTATACGCTTGAACAACGCTGGGAAATATTACGACATTACTTTGAAAATCAGGCCATTTTTCTTCGAAAATGAGCAAGTGTAGTGTTGATCCGCCAACGTCAATGGCGATCGATATTGGCAACATTTGGTTTCAACAGGACGGCGCTACTATGCACAGGTGGTCTTGACACTCGATGTTTTGCGCCCCATTTTCAAAAAAAAAGTTATTTGGCGGGCGATTCATAAAATATTTTTAAATTACAAGTTTTTCAAATGCAATTTAGTTCAAAACAAACATTACATTGCTATTTAGATTTAAATAACATGATTTTGTAAAAATACGGGAAGCGAACCCACGACTTTTGATAATAATGTAATATTCAAAAATTGAGCAACACACGAGCTATCGATGTTGCCAGATACTGGGAAAAAAATAATTTGACGTCGCTGACACGAAGAAGAAGAAAAATACGTTTCGTGTTCTTTTGACAGAATTTAAAAATAAATAAAAAAATAACCTACGTAATAATCACAGCTATTGTCACCTGTGGAGGTCCGTGAGACATGTGTGAATAATCATAAAGGTGAAGCATGCTTCAGAAACATGGCGTAATGACGCTCTCGACACATGCGGCGTGCGGTGAATGACACAGCATGACATGACAACCACAAAACGGGGCTTTTGAATGTGTACATATTAGTGTGTAATTCTTCAAATCAACATGTTCAAGTAAAAAAAATACTAAACTAAACAGCTGTTCTTCTTAAAGTAATACGTATCTGCGTCATTAGCCTGTGAACTTGATACAAACGCACACATCAACTTTTTTTCCCCCATATCTTTATCACATCTTAAACATACAGTTATCACAAATTGCCGCCACTTGATTCCATCAGTTTATATTTCAATTTTAAAAAATCGTTATAATTTTTTTCTCTTGCGTGAACGTGGAATCTAACAGCAAGTCTTACTCATAAAGTAAAGGTCACCCAACGTGCCATGAAGAGATCCATGTGGAATATCTTGACATCAGCATGATGTAGCCCTTGCTGACTGCTACCGAAAGCCTTGAAATACAATATTTCGTCTGTTATTTCTGTTTATTGTTGCTTGTCATACATTTATGTGTCCGCCATATTGGGACTAGTTATATAGACTGCCGATGTGGCACCGGTGCGAGAACCCATCACGCCAGTTGAAGGTTGGGTCGAGCCATAAATTTGTAAAGTTTAATCGTAAATATATATGTCAATGTGTTTCTGAAAAAGTCTGTGTTATCAATCTGCTCCTAATCCTGCTATCACGCGACTGCATAACAACCATTTGAGAGAGAGGAGGATGTTAGTCTCTAAAAGAAAGAATCAGAAACAAGAATATCCTAAGTATAATTGAAGTAGTGGAGGCTACCTAAAGAATAAAAACACGCAAGTGGCAATGGGAAATATCTGTCAAAGAGACGACGGTCGATGGGGAAGAAAAGTGTTCGAGTGGCATCCAAGAACCGGAAAGTGTAGCGCTGACCGATCCCTGCAAGATGGAATGACGGATGGGGATGCGGAACGCGGAGGATCGAAAAGAATGGAGACACATGCGGGAGGCCTACGTTCAATAGTAGACGGACACAGTCTAGAAAATAAAAGTGATGGAGCGGCGTCCAAGAACCGGCAAGTGTAGCGTTGGCCGACCCCCTCAAAGACGGAATGACGACATCAGGAGAATAGTGAGAGCAGCCTGGGTGCGGAAGGTGGAGAATCGAGAAGGATGGAGACTCATGCGGGAGGCCTACGCTCAACAGTGAACGGACGACATGGGCTAATGATGATGATGATATTTTCTTGAATGTAATCAACCTAATAGACTATGTTAGAAATAAATATTAAGTCTAAACATAACGATGTTTTATAAGTGATTTGTTTAATTATAAAAACAGATTTGTGATTTCCATGGCATCTGTTAGGTCGGTGGTCCTAACGATTTTCTCTTTGCGTGAAACAGACGGTTCTTTGATGTCTGGAAAACTTCCAACTTCGACCGTGGGATAACACTTTGAAGAAAAAAAAAACAGTTATACAATTATCTTTTTTGTTGACATCAGCATGATATAGCCCTTGCTGACGGGTACCGAAAACCTCGATGTACAATCTGTCGTGTCTTATTTATGTACGCTCGTCAGACATGTGTGCCGCCATATTGGCGTCAGTTATATAGATTGCCACTTGCCGTGTGCCGCCCTTCGGCGAGAGCATATTACATTGTGGCTCGGCCTGAATGCTGTGACTAGGTCGAGCCACAAGTTCGTAAAGTTAATCGTAAATATATGTATGCTTCTGAAAAAGTCTGTGTATTATTAATCTGCTCCTTATCCTGCCACCACGCGACGGAAAAACAGCCTTTTTGAGAGAGAGGAGGATGTTATTATCTATAATATACAACGTTATTCAGAAAACAATTTCGTATTCTCCCAACAGAAAACTTAATTGTATTTTTTCACAGCCAACTTCACATTTAAGCTATAATTATTAGGTCTACAGCTGATATAGCAAGTTTTGTTTGTGAGGCATGGGCCGTGTGGTCCCGAGGGGCAGCTCAATCCAAGAAGTACTTACGAGTCATCAAATATTGCATCGACCATTTACCATTATTCGCAGTCATAAAACGAATAAAATCTGCCGCTGTGGGCATTCTTACGCATGTGTTTACAATGTAAAAATAGCGCACAAATAAGAAGAAGAATACGCGGTATTATTGTGTCATGCATTTATATGGTGATGGCCGTTGCTTCCATACAAACTAACCAGCTGATCAAAGAATTTTTTTTTTGATGAAATATAAATATTTAGAAATCGTTAGACATAAAATGGACTAGAAATTTCTGAATCATAAAATATATTGACTTTTTTTACATCAAATAGTGTGGCGTTATAAAATAAAAATCAATATTTTATAAAACATAACAACTGAAGCTCTCATTGAAAGCGAAACCGTGGTCTTCCAGTATGTTTTTTTTTATGTAAACGCGTACAGGAGAATACCGACAGATGGTGATAGTACTTCTGAAGTCTCATCTGTGGAATTCTATTACGCTTACTTTATTAGGCGCCGCATGTGGAGTGTTGATCCGCCAACGTCATACACTGCAGCCCGAGATTAGCGCACCATCCTCCTTATTATTACAGGAATTTACTGTGAATGGTCTTCACGGGACGCCATTCGTCTACCGACAATTTTAAATTAATAGGCTACGACTGGCATTTTACGGGTGACGGATCAAATTCACACAAACAAAGTAGGTATTTTAGAGCTCAGAAATCGATTAAAAATCCTTTTTTTAAGGTCCTTCGGGGATCGAAATCACGACCTTTGACTTGAAAATCAAACGCTTTGACCATTGAGCTTTACCCGAAGGCAAATTATATATTAGTTGGTATCGATATTTCATAATTGAAATGGATCTCAAAGTGAATTTACATGAATATGTTCAATGATTTTGTATTACATTTACACTTTCGTTGATTTCGCGGTCTAATAACAATAAGCGTCTGTTGAAATAATTATTTACAATTTATTGAATTGTAACAATTTTATTGTGCATTTACTTTCACGTTGTCTGCATAACAATAACACAACGAGTAACGCAGAAAGGGGAAGTCACATAACGTACGACGCACTTGTGAGCCGGGACTTCCGCGTCATTGCGTCAGTCTGTGTTTAGCACTCGTACTGTTGGCATGTTAGTGTTGCAAGTGATCACACATTTTTCTTAATTTATGTGCAGACATTATTTGAATTATTTTTTTTAGACTTTTGAGGTCTCACATTTTCATCAAATTTTAAAGAGTCGGTTAAAACACATGTCTCTAGACAGCTTTCTAGTTAAAAAAATATGAATTGTTTGTTGTAAATTAGTAAACAATGAGGTAGTTTCGATTTTTAAAAATGTTTTATCCAGGTAGTTACGATCTTTAACAGCTTATAAGCATGTACTTTTATTTGAATAAACGTTAAAAAAAATGTTTCGCATGGAACGCATTGTCGTATTTTTACATTGATTTATATGGGAAAATTAGTTTCGCTTAACGAGTGTTTCACATAGCGAGCAAGATTCTGGAACGAATTATACTCGTTATGAGACGTTCCACTGTATTACTAATATATACTCGCATTAGGTCACATCATGCGCCACGACGGTCTTCTTCACGATAATGTGGAGGGGATGGTTGAGGGTGGAAACTGTAGAGGGCGCCCTAGACGGGAGTATTTGCAGCAAGTATTCGAGGACATGAATTGTAGCGCTTGTGCTGAGCTGAAAAGGGTTGCGGAGGACCGAGAGGAATGGAGATCGAGATGCAAGATTCTGTTGCTGCAAACCAATCCACCGGATTGGTACTACGAAGAAGACTCGCATGTCCTAATAAATTACACCGTTCACTCCAATTTAAACAATGCTTGTTGAGGATTGATTTTCAAGCTAAGATTTTAAATCAAATAAAAAACGTATTACCTACTGGACTATGCTGTTTTAACGTAACAGTTAATGGTTCTTTGGTTTAATCGAAACATCGCCTTGGAACGACTATTTTGATTGATTTGTATGTAAACACGTTGAATATGAAATCCGTTATAGGAGTACATATATAATTCTACTGCCTAGCTACGTAAGTATATATTGGAACGTTATTCATACATTAGCAAATCTATCCAATTTAAAAGCAGAAGTATAAAAGCATTGTAAAAGCAAGATTAGCAAATGCCTTTAGTTAAAAATAGATTAAATCGTAACCTCAGTGAGAGACGTACATTTTTTAAATATAAACTTTGCATAAATTACACGATGAAAGGTGTTCATTTTTGATCAACGGCAATAGCACATTGTTTTGAATTGATCAAGTCTCAAGTTGGTTGAATCGACCCGTAGGATAAAATGGCCCAAGTCTCGGGAGCTAAACATTCAATTTCCTTAAAAAAAAAATGATTAACAAATCACCCACAATATGCCTCAGATACTGCAGAAGAAGAATAGCGGGAGTGACCTGGATGCGGAAGGCGGAGGATCGAAGAGGATGGAGACTCATGCGGGAGGCCTACGTTCAACAGTGGACGGACACAGGCTGATGATGATGATGACTGCAGACGACCCTCTTCAAGCGTTCGGACTTTTGCTATGAAGATTGTCGGGAACCATGTGTATTCCCAAATGGACCTTCAGGTGCAGACATGTCCTACAACTAAGAAAATGGCAGCTGACATAACTAACATGATCATACGTTCCAGATATATATATATAATCGTGTCGGAAACAACAGGGTCAGATCCTGTCTGCCCAGAAGTGGGCGACCTCGATGGCGTTACTTCTGGCCATCATCAGGTCTTCCTGCACGTTCCAGAAATGGAACGGATATGGGAAAAAATAAAAAAGTTGGTCTCGCATCCAGAAAATTAGCACGTCCGTATTTCCAAGACCAATGTACTTTATGACGTCCAGCCAGGGCGACTGGACACTGCATACTGGAAACGTGTGTTGTGTTTGTGTTTGTGTGTGGGTTTGGGTTTGGGAGATTGCAAGAATATATTTATCTGTTTTATGCAAGAGATCTAGGTTGTATGAAGGAGGAAACACAGACAGTGGAAGAGTATTACAAAGCTTACCGGTTGCATTTAATAAAGAACCTTGAAAACTGCCAGTTATTGATCGACACGCATTAACCGTGTATAGATGTTTGCCAAGTGTAAGATGAGTTTATCAAGTGGTACAGACACAATTCCTATGGTTAGTTATCCATGAGAAAAGAAATCAAAATGATAGAATCCGAAACGAGGATATCCGAATGAGAAGACAAGTAGTGGAGTTACCCAAAAAATATACACTAAAGTGGCAACGTGACATATCTGTTGAAGAGATGACGGTCGATGAGGAGAAAAGAGCACCTAAAAACTGGCAAACGAAGCATTGGTCGACCCCCTGCAAGATGGACTGATTTCAGAAGAATAGCGAGAGCGGCCTGGATGCTGAGGGCAGAGAATCGAAGAGGATGGACAGTGGACGGACAGGCTGATGAGGGACTTTCATGATTGTGCATACATTTCACTAGTGGTTAAGATTCATGACTAAGCACTATGAGTGTCGAGTGAGAGTTACGTAATAACAGTTGTAATCGTGTTAGTTCTTGGTAGATATTCGCAGTGACATCACTTCGCATTGGCGGTGAGATCATAGCAGTGCACTGGGAGATACGCAAGTTTTAATCGCTGGTACCCACCCACAACCGCGGTAACATTCTCTTTTAATCAACATCATTGATAGGCTATGACGGACGTTTCCGCCGGCTTGCGTCACAAGGCAATGAATGATAAATAATTAAATTATTTTTTCCCCTACTCCTTCCATATCAGGAACGGTTCCGTTGCATTTGCTTTACAGACAATTCGTTCAGCGACTCATCTGTTACGACGTGGCGCGCACTAGACGTCTGGTGCACAGGACATTTGACCCACGGGCCAACTAGTTTACTGGATGTCTCGCTAACCTAACCTAAGTTATTTCGTTAACGAGACATATGGATCTCTGGACTCTACGATCACTGGACTCCAGCTCTGGCAACAAGTCGCATCAAAGGATTTCTTTACTTCCAAGGGAAGGCCTCCAAAATGGCAAGAATCTTGACTGGCGGACCTAGAAATCCCTGAACAGATTAAGAACCAGAGTTGGTATGACAAAGGTCAACCCCGAACGGTGGGTAGTGCTTCAGAAGGAGAGTCACTGCTGTGTGACTGTGGAGACCTGCAGACCGCCTCACACCTAAGATCCTGCTCCATGTGCCCAACAAGCTGCACATCCCAAGACATAATATGCTGGGCAACACAACTATCGATGTTATACACGAAGAAGAAGATTTATTTATTAAATTGCAATTTTTATGGATATGGCAATCAATCTCCCACTAACCTGATATGCAGCGTTATTAAATGTTTACGCTAGGCAGTTTATGTGCTTAGTGACCAGTATTGAGTTTCGCAATGCTTCGTAACAGTTGATTAGCCACAGTTTGCGGTATCTGGGCGCTAAAACAATGTGACAAATCGACGTCAGGCATCGTTCACAATAAACAATATGATCGCTAACGAGCGAGGGGCACTAGTGCATTCTAGAACGAAGCCTTGACCAGTACAAAAAGAATACATTTTTTATTAAAAACTAAAGAAAAACGGATTCAGTCAAGTACAGTCGATTCCGCTTAATTGGGACAGCCGCTTATTTGGGACAAATCTCAAAGAACAGAAACCAAACCAAGAAACCAATAGTAAATTTATATATTTAGTTGGGACAACATTCCGCTTAATTGGGACAGTAAATTTAAGATCACAGCAAAATTAGATGAAGATTACGATTATGATGATGAGTCGCCTGTGCCTGTGAGTAACCAGGAGGCAAAAAAATGTATGGCTGTGTTACAGCGTTATTTTATGCAGGAAGGAAATGAAGGGAGCCCTACATCCGCACTGAATATCTGTGCTGATTTTGTAGAAGTGAAATGTTACAAAAACAAAAGACAGACTATACTTGACTCATTTTCGTTTTTTAAATGTTAAATTGTATGTACCTACCCATTTATTATTTTAATTAGGAATTTTTATTTTTTCTTTAAAGTTTATATTACATATTTGTAATTTATATGATAATGGCCTTAGTTGCAAAAACCAAATGAATTTTAAAAAAATTGTGAAATTCGCTTAATTGGGACAGCTGCTTAATTGGGACAAAATGCCCAAGTCCCGATGTGTCCCAATTAAGCGGAATCGACTGTACTCGCTATTACTAGTAACATCCTCCTCTCTCTCAAAAAAAAGGTTGTTATTCAGTCGCTTGATGGCATGATTAGGAGCAGATTGATAACACAGACTTTTTCAGAAACACATTGGCATATATTTACGATAAAACGTTACTAATTTAGGACTCGACCTAGTCACAGCATTAGGCCAAGCCACAAAACAATATGCTCTCACCGATACACAACTGGCCGCGCTCGTGATAGCTGTCACACCGGCGCCCTAAGCGGCGGTCTATATAACTAGTCTCAATATGGCGGACACGTAAATGTATGACGGGCGAACAGAAATGAGAGACGAAAGATTGTATATCGAGGTTTTCGGTACCAGTCAGCAAGGGCTACATCATGCTGATGTCAACTAAATTTAAATAGACAAATATTGTCAAAGTTGTTTGGGTATCAAAAGATAACCACACGGCTCAAATCAAGAAGTTTCCTACAGTCGACATCGGAACTGGTGATACCTGAGGCCACCCTGCGGCTGAACATGTGGAGAAGCGCAAGTGAGGGGAATACTTGGATTGCCCCGATAGAGGACCTAGCCCCTGGACACGACCAGAGGTGGAATATGTGGAGGACCCTTAACAGACTTCGTACCGGAGTATACAAGACGAGGACACAAATGAAAGCCTGGAAGTTTTACAGCGGACCGACTGAATGTGACTGCGGCGTGGAGCAGACCCTGTCACGCCTTCTGGAGCGTGCGCTGTGTCCGAGTAGATGCACCCAGGAAGACCTGATGATGGCCAGGAGTAACGCCATCGACATTTTGAAAACAGATAAGTATGTAGAATACGATGGTTTGACTTTGTGAAGAATAAAGAGTTGCAAGGCAACATTCCATACTACAGTCGGTGAAGATACGCAGGTGGACCTGGTTGGAACATGTACGTCGGATGCCGCAGGAGAGCTTAAACTACAGCTGTCTTTTCGTCAAGCCCTCGGAATTTCACAAATTAGGAAGGCCCTCGGGAACTATACGCAGAATGTATTCTTTAGAGGTAGACCTGTCATGGAATGAGGACCATGAAGTTTGACAGAGCTTTAACTCTTTTGCATCGGTTGTCGGCATATGCCGTCAAAGATTACCCGACCGTTGACATCGGTTGACGTGATATATCGTTTTGCTACTTTAAGTACTCATTGTGACATATACTGTAGCAAATTGTAAGTGCAGTCATTCCCTTTATCAACCTACATGTATTCTTTACAGGAATCTGTAAAGCATGTAAATAAATATCGTTAGGTTTCGTCACAGGAGCCATTTTTCTGTAAACCACATTTGTCAATGCCACCACATGCATGGAGTTACATAATGAACATTTGTTAAATATAATAGTTTTTTATGCATCATCTGAAAATAGGTCAGATAAGTACATTTATGCTTCAAATACTAGTTTTTAGCAACAAAAAACGGTTTGAAAAATTCACGCCGTATTGACAGTATAATTTGTATTCCACCGAGCCGTAATGAAAGGGTTAAGAGCGGGCAGTTCGTGAAAACCATATGCTCCAGTTAAAAAAAAAACATGAAACAATTTTTTTTTTTTTATGTCAGCACATACAGGAGAATACCGACAGATGGTGATAGTAAGTCTCATCTGTGGAATTCTATGACGCTTACCATGGTGTATATGGCTAAGGAGTGTTGATCCGCCAACGTCATAGACTACAGCCCGACTACACTTGGTAGCATCATTCCATCCTTTTATTATAACAGGAATTTACTATGAATGGGTGGTCTTCACGGGACGACCTTCGTCTACCACCAATTTTAATGAATAGGCTATGACCACGGGTGATGGATCAAATTCACACCAACCGGGGTATTTAAAGCTGAGAAATCGATTAAAAATCCCTTTTTTTTTAATCTCTGTCGGAAATCACGACCTTTGGCTAATAAAAAGGATGATGCTTGAATCTCATTGAGTCTATGACCGTCGGTTGTTTCAAAGATATCGAAATCATCGCAGGTTTGTTTTAAACCATGATCAAACGTTTAGAATTAGATGAGACTTCAGAATTACTATCAGCATCTGTCGATATTCTACTATACGTGTTTACATTAAAAAAATGTAGATAGTTGCCGTCATAGTCTATTATTTAATTTCTCAATACATAGTGGTCCCTCGTTATATCAGTCGGAACATTTTTTAGGTTAAGGCGGCCTTTCTGCGCGCGATCGATACAGCGGCACGCTACCCGCTCACAGTTACCTACCTACTCCCGTGACTCAACCGCTGTAACCAAAAACGACGACAAAATCTAAAATTATAACCTCCAAACTAATATTTCGTATTTAACTATGTAGTATATAATTATGTTAGTAGAATTTACCTTTTAGTTAAAAGTATACTGTATAATTAAAATGTATTAGTTTGTTATATATGTATAAGTATGTTTGTATTTTCACAGCGTTTGCAACGATTTTTCATACAACGGTGCCTTATACCAGAGCTCCGCAACCTTTTCTCATCCACGGCACACCAAAGTACTTCTTTGGATTCTACGGCACACCAAAGTTCTCACCTTGAATACCGCGGCACACCAAAAGCCAAAAATAGATTTTAATTTGATCAATTTCACTTTTTTTTAAGTTCATTTAGAACTTAATAAAGCAAGTACCTCGTTTTATGTCTACATAAATAGGCGATAGGCGCTGGAAGCTTGAGTACCGTTGTAAAATTATTTATTTATAATATTGCCTTATTTGATCGCGGCACACCTGTATCGGCTTGCGGCACACCGGTTGCGGAGCACTGCCTTATAGGAGTATGCTATAATTTAGGTTGAACCGCTTCCAAGGACTCGCTTGGTGAGAACCATCCCTGTCCCGTACTGTTTTTGGAGACCCAAATGGAGATCCATTACTGCACGCACGAAAAAGGCTACTTGTTAGAGAGTGACTGAAGGCCTTCCAGTGATTCAAGGTGCATCGGTTAGATGTCAAATAGACCTCAGTCTAAGGCTGCGAAGTTAGTATACTACAGCGAGTCTCGAATTGCCTTCTTTGGTAACACGTTGCTAACCACGAAATACGTGGGAGTGGATAAGGAAATGGTAAGGTAAGGTATTATGAGCTGCTTAAACCGAACGAGACGATTACAGCAGACCGTTATTGACGACAATTGATATGATGATAATGACTCCCGGGTCAAACCATCTATGTTTCCTTGTGGGCATTCAGGATACAGGTGTTCTTCGACAATTTAGAGCTTACAGAACTGTGAAACGGCAAATTTGCGGTGTCTATATACTTCAAATATGGAGCGAATATGCTAAAAAACATGGTCCAGTTTTGTGGGATCACGTTTAGTAGTATGCGTGCTACTGTGGTAACATTCACATGAGCATTCACATTAGCATTCGGTTTGTTGGATACCGCAAAAATTCGATCGGTTCGAAATGTGCTGTATGGTTTTGCCACTAGAAACCGGACGAAGGGATCCAATAAAAAAACGGTATCCAGTTTAGTACGGTTTCTTACTTTACCTCAAACATATTGCTAACTTTTCTTGAGGCATTATGCATTTTCTCATATTTGTATCATGTTTGTTTAGATTATTCTTCAATTTTTCTAAAAGCTTGTCAAACGTGGCCATGGACATTCTGAAATAGATCCTTTCTCAAATCACCCATGAGATTACGAAATGTGCCTATTATCGATCGTAGTTTTAGGATCGGGTGAACCTAAAATCTTATTTTTTTGCATTGCTTTCGGCGGCGAAAGTACCAGTACAATATCAGAAGAGTATTCACTTCCATTGCGTCTGAATTTTCTTCTACAACTGCCAATGCTATCCCGTAAAAACAGGATGCAAACTTGTGTGTGAACACAGTGATATCCTCTTGCATTTAGGACATCGATTAACTGGATGAAGGATGCAGGATCGATTCACAGTACAAACACTTGTTACTGTTTCACATATTACTTGTTTATTTCTTAATAACGTCGCCTGTTATAGGGACGCCCTTAGGCACTCCTATAACGATAGCGGGCGAGTTCCGACTGACTGCCCGCTCTGACGTTTCGGTGTTGCCAACCGCAAAGATAACTGTCATACCAACAGCAAATGGGCCAACTTGCATACGTTAAAATAATTTTGGCGTATGCAAACACCGCTTAACTTATACAATTCATATAATATGTGCATGTCAGGCGACCGAACAAAATAAGAGACAAAAGATCGTTTTTCGCGGCTTTACGGCATCAGCCTAAAGGAGCTATATCAAGCTGATATCAACAGGTATGATTTTTGCGGTATCCAATAAAAAAAACTGACCCTGCAACAAAACTGGACGTCCGTGAGAAAGGGCCCTTAGACCTGCTGTTAGATTCTGCGCCATAAACTAATAGTGGGAGGATGCATTGGTTAAACGCCCAAAAAACATAAATATATTTTTTAAATATGATTAGAACAAGACTTACCTCGGCAAATTTTCAGCCAGTTGTATGAACAGGCGCTGCTTCAACGCCGGCGAACACGCTCCCGCCTCGAAACACGAAAATACAACCGCGAGTATCACAAAGAATGACGACGGCAGGCACTAAAAAAGTAGTAGTAGTAATAGAAGCCACGGTCCATTACCTACCATTAGACATCGTCTAATACCACGAGAAACATTTAAAATGTATGAATTTATTTATTATTAATTACAACATATATATATATACTGCGGTGACAGTCAGTGTATATGATATATATATATATATATTAGACAACAATATGAGAATTAAAAATTATTATTTTTTTCAAATTTTAATAAACTTGCTATTTTTTTTTTTTTAAATATATATATATTTTTGTGTCGATTTTATTTTTATTTTTTTTTTTAAGTCTTGGAACGTTCACGCTTTTCGTATAGTAACATAGTCCGTTTCTAGGGTAGCCTTTTTTTTATAAATTATTTATTTTTTTGTTCACTATGAATTCATTTGCGTATCTCGCGCACTCTCTTCGATGTCCTTTGAAATTAAATTTAAAAAAAATCATTAAAACATAGTCACCCTCGAGATGTGTGTTTGTGTATACAGGTAGAACTTCGATTATTCGGAATAATCGGGGATGAAAAAATAGTCCGGATAAAAAGAAATCCGGGTATTCTTTGTCCGGATAAACGAGGTTCTACAGTATCTGTGTTGTGTGTGTAGGAGTATATTGTATCGACAGCAGGTTAAACAAGTTCAAACGAACCAACAACAATGCGATTCATAAATACATAGTCAACAAACGTACTAAGTTTGCTATATTGTATATTTATTTTTTTCGATTGAGCTGCCTCTTAAAACCAAACAGTCATTGCCTCGGGAGCATAAGGTTAATCTGATCTCATTCAAAATTCCTACAATCGACAACGGAACTGGTGATACTTGAGACTGCACATGTGGAGAAGCGCAACTGAGGGGAATACTTGGATCACCCTGAAAGAGGACCTAGCCCCTTGTAGTAATAGTAATTCTGAAATCTCATGTGGAATTCTATGACGTTTACCATGGTGTATATGGCTAAACGCTGTATGTGGAGTGTTGATCCGCCAACGTCATAGACCACAGCCCGAGATTCACGCATCATCCTTTATTATTACAGGAATTTACTATGAATGGGCGGTCTTTACGGGACGACTTTCGTCTATTTAATTTTGATTAATAGGCTATGACTGGCATTTTACGGGTGAGGGATCAAATTCACACCAACCGGGGTTATTTATAGAGCTAAAAAATCATTTTTTTTTTTTAATCTCCGTTGGGGATCGAACCCACGACCTTTGGCTTGCAAAGCAAACGCTTTGAATATTAAGTTTAAAAAACATTTTACAAACAGCGGTTAAAAAGTATGTTCTAGAATTGCCTTAAAGAAATTGTGTGAAGTTAATTTGAAGCAGACTCAAGACCCACCTTTTCACTCAGAGAGGCAAAGAAGCGCTTTTGGAATGATCATTCGGTCATAAAAGAGCGCTATACAAATACTAATATAATAATAATAATTAATATTACTTAAATAGAAAGTCTCACAGAAGGAATGTCTGGTTCAATACACATAGCTTCCGCTTGCAGCGTTCAGCCGCCCCAACTGAACTGCTTAGCATTACAACTCTAAATTAGAACTCTATTCTAGGAATTCTACATTACGAGTATTATACAGCTAGATGGAAAACAATTCAAAAATTCAAACGTATAAAAGATTCCATTGAGAAAACAAATATTTTTGGTAAGACTTCACTTTAGTGTATCCAAATTTATAAAATCAATACTGCACATGCGAAAAATGATTTTTTGAAGCATTCCTCATAATCAGATTCACATATTTTTTAATTAAAAAAAAAAACAAACTACATATGGTCAAAGAGTTTGTGAATTGAAATTATAAAAAATATATATTTTTAATCGATTTCCGAGCTCTAAAATACCCCCGGTTGGTGTGAATTTGATCCCTCACCCGTAAAATGCCAGTCATAGCCTATTTATCAAAATTAAATAGACGAAAGTCGTCCCGTAAAGACCGCCCATTCATAGTAAATTCCTGTAATAATAAAGCATGATGCGTGAATCTCGGGCTGTGGTCTATGACGTTGGCGGATCAACACTCCACATACAGCGTTTAGCCATATACACCATGGTAAACGTTATAGAACTCCACATGAGATTTCAGAATTACTATCACCGTCTATCGGTATTCTCCTGTACGTGCTTACATAAAAAAATAAATCATTTTTTTTAATATAAACTCATCAGAAATTAAAAGGTGTTCATTTTTGATCAAAGGCAATAGCACATTGTTTTGAATTCATCAAGTCTAAAGTTGGTTGAATCGAACCCTAGGACTAAATGGTCCAAACATCGGGAGCTAATCATCCAAATTCCTTTAAAAAATCTCCCAAAATATGCCTCAGATACTGAAAATGGCCATCTACAAGCGTTCAAACTTTTCCTATCCATTGTATTTGAAAAAAAACTTTTGAGTTTACTTGAAGAAAAGTGGAATACCGTGAAATTGATTTTGAAATTGGACTGTTCCATCACTGCGCGCCGAAAGGGGAGTGTCTCACAAACGACATTTCGTTGCTAATAATTCACTCCTACTTTAGGGCAAATGGCCATCACAATATCCGCTCTTATAAACTGTTAACCCTTTCGCATCGGTTGTCGACATATGCCGTCATAAGATTCCCCGACCGTCGACATCGTTTGAAGTGATATATCTTTTTGCTACTTTCTTAGAATAGTTTTTTATGCATCATCTGATAGCTAAAGGATGCAAGAACTAATGTGATATAAGAAAATAGACCTGATAAATGCATTAATGCTTCAAATACTATTTTTATAATTGACAGTATAATTTGTATTCAAACCGAGCCGTAATGAAAGGGTTAAAAGAGCCGTTGATTAGATAACGTGTTCGATTTGTGAAGACCAAATGGTCCAAATCGAGCATGACACAGAAGAAGAAAACTCTCATTACATTTCATCATCGGGATTTATGAGTTCATTACTTAACACTAGTTTATTCAAGAAAATATTTTTGGTAAACTTTAAAAATAGTGTATTCAATAAATTGAACCGTAATCCAATGTGACTGCACTAGAATAAATAAGATTAAAAAAATATGCATATTTTAGGTTAGATACTCGTTAAAAAAACGTCAAAAAAAATCTGAACTATTCTTGGGTATTACCCACATTCCTATTATTCACTTTCCGCACGCAGCGTCTAGCCAGCTCACGTACAATGTACATTTTTAGCTTTTTGAATCATAAAAAAATGTGCTGAAAGGCAATAAGATTGACAAAAAGAATTTGAAACTTTTAATTATGATGTTTACATGCATAATTTAATAAAATTATAATTTTATACAAAGCCCCTGTTCTCTCGTCATCATCCGAAATACACGAAATTATGTGACGTAAAAATGTGATGAAAATGCAGCGTCCAACAGTTCGTTTTATACTCATTTATACAATGGCTCCAGTAAAGTAATATTTATCACAAGAAAACATAAAACATCGAACTATTTTATAGTAAAACAATCGTATTTAATAAAATTTCGGGTCGTAGAAGATGAACACGATTTGAGATGGCCATATTCACCAACGTATACGTAGTTAACACTAAGGAATATTAACGGAAATGTCACTTTTTCAAACAGTTACTGCAGAGCTGTCAAATGCTTCAACTATAACTATTCGGTGTTGTTTTTTAGTTGTAACTGTGAAAAATTTAACGCGCTACACACTAAAAAAACGTGATCGGTTTGCTGTGGTTTACGACGGACATATGCCCCGAATCGCGAGCGAAATTGGACACAGAGATAGATGCTTTTAAACTCGACCGTAGTATAGTGCCTAGAGGCGCGAATCGATAAATCCTACAAGGAATGGCAACTCTGAGAGTGTATGTACGTACGTGGATATTACACCACTTCCAACATTACGACATCGTTCGCAGAAAACACTCACCAGCACCGATGATAACCAACTATTCTAAAAACTACACTTTGAGAACGATGCCACGATGCCCAGCAACGATAACTGAAATCGTCACATCATTTATAAACTAATAGAAATAGTAAATCTTCAACGAATAGTAGCATCGATTACATTAACACTAAATGGAGAGTATTTTTGCACACGAATATGTTTTAGACTTAAAAAAATGTTTGAAATGTTAAACTACAGTTTTTGAACGATTTGTTTTACTGTTATTTAGTCATTTACGATATTTAATGTTATAACATCAAAAAATTCATGAAAAATGATAACCCTTCGCAAAAAACACTTACAAACAGTAATTCTACATTTTTATATTTATAATATCAATATATATAATATGTCCAATGAATAATAATATTTAAATTAATGATTTTAAAATTAATTAACCAATTCGTCATCAAATTGCAATACAATTCATAGATAAACTATGAAAAGTCATTTTATTCTTTTTGCACCGTGTTTAAATTGGTAGGTAAGTTAATTAATCATAGACAAAAAAAATACAAAATGTACTAAAGAGGTATATTATTTTTTTAACGGCATAGGGAAAATATCGAATAATTAAATATATACATACTATTTTATTTTTATATCATATTTAAATAACTAGTATAAAAATTAGCGCGATTTTATACTGATGAACTATCGAGATAAGTATCGTTAAATAAGAAAGATTATACATAAGAATACATTTAAGATTCTTCGATTTTACAAAAAAAAAACGATCAAAATTATGTATATGTACAAAGTAATATATAATTATATAATATATAATTATTAAGTGGAAATATTAAAGATTATCAACGTAACCATTACATTTTTTACTTGAAATTATTTTTAAAAAATACTATAATGCAACTTCTCATACCTCAAACGATTGATCAAAAAAGGAGTACAAGAATTACGTAAAAAACTGTTTTTTTGTTTGTTGAAAAAGCACTCATATATAATGTAATATACTACAAGTTAAAAATTGGCATATTTTTTGAAAAAGCACTTTATACACTAATATCACTAAATGGCAAGGTAAAGATCGTTAGAATTATTCATAAAAATTATGACACTAGAGAGCTATGCCATTTTATACACACTTTCAAATTCACTGCAATAAATAACTTACGACAACCTCAATATCGAAAAGGGGGTCGATAAATTGACTATTAAATATTATCACACGTAAAACTGCGCAAAAAACACTGAAAATTCACTGCAATAAACGTTTTATAACTCAAACGTAATATAGAGTAAAGCGACGATGAATATATCAAAAGAAAATGATTTTTTAATACTTTTTATGCAAAAAAAAACGCGTTTTTTTTCGTTCGTTTGCCAAATCGAGGAATCCAATATGAAAATTGAGTGACCGCCCAACACTTTTGCTTTAAACTAGATCGATATTAATCCACGATGCTCTGTACCGACTACCACTAAAGATCTCGAACGATTTCGGCCGCGGGCTGCTAACTAAATATAGATCACAGCAAACCAGAAGACCAATAGCTACGAAACAGAACTAACACAACATAACGTAGCTATTTCGAATGGTTTTTTTTTTTCATGAAAATACATGTTAAAAATGCGTTTTTTTTTTTCAATCGCGAATCGTGTTCAGCAGATATTTTAGTTATTTTTGATTAATTTACTCAATAATAGATGCTTCTTGTTGTATTACACACTAAAGATATCATTAAAAAAAACAAGAAAGCTTTTCAGAGTCGGAAATTACGATTGAAGCCACAAGGTATGTATGCCATGTAGAATCGTGGTTCTTTCTTCGATTTTTTTTTATAAGGAGCTCCTCTTTCAGGCGTAAAGAGGCGCCACAGGGGCATCATTTGGAGTTTGACACAAATTTGAGTCGTTAAAAGCGTCGGCTCTCAGTAACTTATATCCATATAATGATGTGGCACTGACATTGATGTATACGTTGGCTGGTTGTAGGACTAGATTGAACTCTTCCACAAGCACATTAGAGGAAGATAAAGTATCATTGATGGTGAGCTAGTAGGTTATTTAGAATCTAGTGGTAATGGATGATCGTGTTCAACGCACACTAGTGCTATAGAAGAATAACCTGAGAATGGGTATTGCTCAAGATGGCACAACAGCAGACTGTAACATTTTAGCTAGAAAATTCACTTTTAAACATGGATTCTTCACTAATTATTACTATTTTAATGATCGACGCGATTAATAATGATCAATTATTTGATAATCACTGGACATAATTCTCGCAGGACAAAATTTAGACTTGCCTGAATTCTTATGCAAACTATTGAAGTCTTGCAAGAAGATAAACACACTCTGGACTGTCGCACTGATGATGACGAGACTTGGGAAGTTGAATATATGAAATATTTCCGAATCTGCTTCGAGAACTGATGGTCAAATAAACTACACACGCAAGGCAAACTCAAATCGGGTTGCAAACTAGAAAACACCCGCGACCGAGACCGGTGAGATGTAATTTCGTACGTTTTCACAGCAATTTTTAATTCATGTGTTTGACGAGTCGCGAACGGCAGAGTTTTTTCTGCGATAATTCTATCAGCGTTTTTGACAGACTGGCTAGTCACTGGCGGAGAGGCGGATTACATGATTTTGTAGAAAAGAGAGAACCGATAGTCAGGAGCAGCTTTTAGATAGTGTCACAATGAAGAAACTAAGACACACCGACGAGGATAGGGAAGTACGGAGATATCTTTTAAGACCCACCCCCGATTTTCGCTCTAGGTCACGTTGAATAAGTGCGCGAAGATGAAGTAACACTAACGGACTGCCAAATAGCGGATTTTGAGCAGTCTACAGCTTGAGAATGAACACACTCGCGATTGATGAACGTAACTTTAAGACCCACCCCCGATTTTCACGTCAGGTCAAGTCGAATATGCGCTCGAGGCGAGGGCGAAGATGGTGAATCGTCCACAAGTAGCGGTCTGGGAGAGTTTAAACGTGTTGGATTTTGAGCGGCCGACGTTTTCGCAGTGATTATGGAGGTGTGTGGTGTTGTCTTGTGGTGTTCACCCACCCGGGGTGTCGCGCTGGGAGATGGTGGCTGCGTGCAGGGTGCGGGCGCGACTGGCCGGGAGATGCGCTCGGGCCGCCTGCCGGTGGCGAACTGACGGCGCGCGCGCAGGGCCCGCCTGCGCACAGAGCGCCGCATAGACAACCAGACACTAGCGATGTGAGGACGGATCTTTTGAGGCTATTCAACACTCACTTCGGTGCTTTTGGATAAATGAAGAAGAAAACAATTTACATCACATGCTTCAAACATATTTTATTTAAATTCAGTTTGCATTTTCGAAGCGGTTACTGATTTTTACTAAACATTATACGCGATCAAACTGCTAAGTGTGCGGACGGTTAAACGCTTGAACACTTTACGTGACCGCAACCGGAGGTGTGGACTAGGGCGTAGCCCAAATATATTACGACCTTGAATATACACATTAGTTTTGCACTAAAACCCACATTTTTTTTTATGAAATTAATGTTTTAAATTGCATTAATCAATTAATTAGATAAGTGCATTTATTAAGTACGACAACATTTTTTATGGTTGATATTGCATCGAGGAATATGATATGTACGTCCAATGATAATATATAACCACTTCACCTTTGCTTAATATATTCTAGAATGATCCTTGTGGATGATTTTTTAAACCGACACAGAATACGTTTAATTTTTTTTTTTCGGAGTTTGGCTTTTATAAAGTGCTGTCTGGTGTCATGGCCAATATACAGGTAGTATATGTAAATTTATTTTGTATAAAATTTACGAAAATTAATAAGTATACCTTGTCCTTGATAGCCTCCTTAGATTATTGTTGTTGAAAAATCATTTAAAATATGCGATCTGTTAACTTCACAATCATCACAATTTCGTAAAGAAACATTTGTAAGCATATTGGTTTAATATATTGTAAAATATCTGTTTATAATAAATTAAGCTGACGAATATTTTTACTATCCGTATTAATGAATTCTAATAAATACAACAAAAAAAATGTATAACCGAATCATTTACGATTCTTGTAAGAATAGAAATATGCAGACATCTTACTACCACAGATTATCAAATATCATCTAAGAGAGATTTTTATTTTTTTCTAACTCAAAATATGCACAACTTAATTTTTTATCTTACGATATTTGTTAAGATGATGTTTAAAAGATAAAAAAAAAACCGCAACAGAACTAATTCAGTACATAATGTTTTTTTAGAATACTCAATTGATTGAATCAGCATACTTCTCTTTTAGAGACAAAAAACCCAGTAATATTCAAATGAACATTCCAGAAGAAGAATATATTATGTTTATTTTTGGGTGAAGTTGTGTTAGATTAGAATTTGTTTCAATTGTAACATGATAAAATTTTAAATAACTAAATCTAAAAGTAAAAATTTAAAGGTACACTACACACTAAAGATGTGTCCATTTTCATTTGTTATTTTTCGGTTCACATTGTAAATCGTTCATATTTGTCAAATATATAAATACTTCTTATAATGTTCCAACATGTATCACATTGATAAAAACAAGGTAAGAAGTATTTATATGTTTAATATTTGAAATGCATCTTAAAACGAACGCTAGAAATATATCAAATATATGCTTTAAAAGTGAAAACAATAAATTAATCAAATACGCGGTACTAAAATTTTTCGTAAAAGAGCCGGCTCTTTGCCCGATTTCTAGAAAGAGCAGTGTACATCCCTAGCGGCGTGTAGAAAGTTGCTGCGCGCGCCACGATCCATAGAACAACTCTAGCAAAGATGGGTGGCCGGTACAAAAATATTACAACATACTTAGACCAAAAAAAAATAATTACTACAAGCAGAAACCTGCAATTATCATTTATTGTTGTGACAAAAAGAGGGAATATTTTTGTTTGTACTAGCAATAATAAAACATACTATCCATATCTATATCAATGATATTTTATTTTATGTACATTGTACATACATACATAATCGTACATATACTCGAAAATATGGCACGATCCCCGAGTATTTACCTAAATAATTGTAATTTTTAATGTTTCACATGTTTGCTCCAAGTAACTTATTATAAAAATACAAAAAAATAATAATCCTTCAAATACGAGAACGAACGAAAAAAAACACATCAAATAATATTCGAATATTTAAGCGTTTCATAACATTTTTCAAATATATATGTACCTATACGTATTCAACAAAATATAGTGTAATCCCTGAGTAGAAACCTTAAGAAAAAATAAACAAACCTTATTAATTGATTTTTTAATGTTTCTCGCATTTTTCCCAATTAACTAATAGCTATATAACAACTTCCTGTTTAAAATTAGATATTTTAACTTTTATATGAGCTTGGATTCTAGTACGTTTAATTTATTCAGTTATTTAGTCATCATGCTTTTTTGAGAATACCAACAGATGTTGATAGCGATGAAGAAATCTCATATATGGTCTCTATGACGCTTATCACGCTACACATTCATGAGTATAATAATATTTCAGGTTGATCCGCTCATTAGGGCCGAATGATCCAGTATTTGGGAGCGTCAGGCTAATTGTCAGATCTCCTTAAAAATACGATTAAATAATATATATAATCGTGTCGGAAACAACAGGGTCAGATCCTGTCTGCCCAGAAGTGGGCGACGTCGATGGCGTTACTTCTGGCCATCATCAGGTCTTCCTGGGTGCAGCTATTCGGGCACAGCGCACACTCCAGAAGGTGTGACAGGGTCTACTCCGCGCCGCAGTCACATTCAGTCGGTCCGCTGTAAAACTGCCAGGCTTTCATTTGAGTCCTCGTCTTGCATACTCCGGTCCGAAGTCTGTTAAGGGACCTCCATATTAAACAATCACCCAAAGATATGACTCCGACACTACAGTTACCGCCTCTTCAAGCTCTTAACCTTCTTCCGTGGAGGTTCTCGTAAACTATATATACGATGTTCCCAGATGCACAGATGTCTTAATACGATAAAGAATGAACAAATGGAAGCTGACAGAACTGAATGGCGGCAATTTGAAGTGATCATATGTTCCAGATATGAAAAAAATATATATATTTATTTTTTCTATTTGATGTCTATAATTATTTTTAAAAAAATAGATAGTAGACATTTAAACAATACTATGTTTTAGTAGAAGTACGAATATGTACACATTTGATAAAAATTGCGTGTTGCATGCAATATTGCTTGCTTTAATTGTACATGAAGAGAAAAAGACATGACACAATCTATTTAGGTGGGTCTATTTGTTTAATTCATATCGCACAACATTGCACAATATCGCATAATAAGACACAGTAAAACACAACACATAATGGTTACCTAGAATGTTTTAAAATACATATTTCTTGCAAATAAATAATTCGTGAGTATAATTACAATTAATTACATAATGGATTATAATACATTTCATCAATATGGTCGTTTAAGACAATAATATCATAAACAAAAAAAGTTATTTTTACATTGAAGATGGAACTTATTTATTTATGTAAACACATTCAAATAAACTTATTAATATAAACTTGGATTGGCCCGAAAGAGGACCTAGCCCCTGGACACGACCAGGGGTGGAATATATGGAGGTCCCTTAACAGACTTCAGACCTCCATATGCAAGACTAGGACACAAGTGAAATCCTGGCAGTTTTACAGTGGACCGATTGAATGTGACTGCGGCGTGGAGCAGACCCTGTCACACCTTCTGAAGTGTGCGCTGTGTCCGAGTAGCTGCACCCAGGAAGACCTGATGATGGCCGGGAGTAACGCCATCGACGTCGCCCACATCTGGGCAGACAGGATCTGACCCTGTTGTTCCCGACACGATAATATATGTAAGCACATACAGAAGAATATTGACAGATGAGAGGTGATAGTTATTCTGAAGTTTCATCTGTGGATTCTATGACGCTTACCATTCTACATATGGCTGAGCGCTGCATGTAGAGTATTGATACGACACCGTCATAAACTACAGCCCGATATTCAAGCAACATCCTTATTATTATCCTCGACGAAAAAAAGTTTTTTAATAATTTTAAAATTTCTAAGCTATATAAATAACCCAGGTTGGTGTGAATCACATCCATCATACATAAAATGCTATCAATCGAAATTGGTGGAAGACGAAATTCGCCTTTGACGTTTTTGGATCAACAAACCACATGCAGCACTTAGCAATATTTATAAATAAGTAAGCGTCATATAATCCACAGATGAGATTTCTACATTACCGTGAGTCGCGATTCTTATGTGTCTGCTGTTGTAAGTTATTTCGTTTACGAGACCTATGGATATCTGTACTCTACGATCACTGGACAAATCCTCAGTTTAGATTAGGTTAGGTGAGCGAGACAGCCAGTGCACCTGCTGTCCCGTGCGCCAAATGTCCCGTGCACCAGACGTCCAGTGCGCCCCACGTCGTTACCGATTAGTCGTTGAACGAATTGTCTAAAATATATCAAATTGCTTAAAAATATATCCAAAGTGTAACTATACTATATATAACACGATTAAATATTAATAAAAAAATATTTAGCATCGTGTGTCATTCATTGGTTTAATAATAAAATATTTTAACAGTATGTATTTGGAAAAAAAAAATCCGCACTACATATTTAAGCTGTTTTGATATACATCGACAAAATTATAACACTTGAAAGTATGTATTCAATTTTAAAATACACATTATCAGCTGTTTTACTAAATTCTGGGTCACACAATTGTCTGGCTTACTGTAGAGAAACAATGTCTGCGAAATAACGCTGTATGTATTCGGTGAAATTATAATATCGCAATACCAAAAATACGATAAAAAAAAACACATCGTTATCATTACATATATGATTTATGTTGATATCTATATTTTATCTATGAATTGTTTGTATATTTGGATTACACAACGAAAATAAACAAATATTACTTTATGGTTTTAATAAATCACAACACAATTTTAGGTTATCTTGGTGGAAGTGTTGAACGTGTTTTTTTTTTTTTTTTTTTTGAAAAACATCATTGAAAGTGAAATGTACGAAAAATATATTGAATATAAGTATTAAGTGTGGAATAATTTGAAAAGCGAAAGATCGAGATGAATGGAGACTCGTGTGATGAGTTAACATTTAACATTGGAGGGATACTAGGTGATGATGAACCTAACCTATCTATGTACATTGTATGTATATTGCAAATTTGTTGTCTAACGTTGGTTCCTTTTAATGAATACGTACATATGTCAATATATTAAAAACGTAAACTAAAAACAAGTTAACCTGGAAAATAATTGGGTTAAAGGTTAGGTTTGAAATATGAGAAAGAATTATTTGGAAATTAAATAATTATAATTTATGTTATTTTATAGATTACGTGACAGTTTATCGTGACATGTTTTGTAAAATAAGGATTATTGATTCGTATTCCGTATTCGTTCCATTTCGGGAGCAAATGGTAAACATAAAATGCCGCCACAGGGAACCGGAGAAAATTATACATTTTTCGCATTTTTATCTGTAAATCTACTATTTTAACTTGAAATGATAAAAATTTGGCACATGTTATAGTGTAGTTATATTTCACGCCTCAAATTTCATATAATTCAATAAATCGGCTGCAATAATCAAAATTTAAAAGAGAACCAAGTAATAACGAGTGAATTGCATAAAAAGTAACGGTGCCGTCTAAAAAATCATGTAAAAAGTCGTGGGTTTAACAATATATTGCAATGATGGAGTAAAAACATCATATTACATTATAGGTATAGGGGTAGTGTAAGCATTAAGATTTTTATTCCGATAATCAATGCGATTGATAAATTGTGTAAAGTACATAACCTTGCATCATAAGATGTATCAAGTAGTTAAAAATAATGTCATTTATGAATTGAAAAAATAACATATACGAGTATGTCAATGCTAAGTTCACTTAACCCCTTGGCTGGCATCGCACCACCACACATGAGACGCAAAGTCATATGCGCCGAAGAAATGCGTAAGGCAATCAACCAACCGTCCCTCTGCTTGTATAATCAGATACCCCCAACACCAAGATTGAAGTCTCGAAGCAGCTTTCTGAAATCCACACAACCTCTCACATCCGGCCCTGAAAATGAGAGACTCCAACTCGGCAACAAATCGCACCAGAGGATTTCATTACTCCAAAGGAAGGCCTCCCAACTGGCATGAGCCTTGACTGGCGGACCTGGAAATCCCTGAAAAAATTAAGAACCGGAGTTGGTAGAACAAAGGACAACCTCGAGCGGTGGGGAATGATTCGTTAGGGAGAGACACTATTGTACGACTGTGGAGACCTGCAGACCGCCTCACACCTAAGGTGCTATTTCATGTGCCCAACAAGCTGCACATCTCAGGACCTAATGCTAGACAACACACGAACTATCGATGTTGCCAGACACTGGGAAAAATAATTTGACGTCGCTGACACGAAGAAGAAGAAGACTTAACCGAAGGAAGCTTATGACCACCATAACAGAAACCTATTAGTTAAATTTGTCTTAAGGTTTGCGTCATAATATTAAAGCGTCACAGAATATTTCTGAAACAGATCACATACAGTTCTACTTGAATTCAAATGCATTTTTTTCTCTATATATTTAAATTTACAAACATTAGCGACGATTCAAGCCATCATATATTGTTAATTACTTGGATCATATATCTCTCACGATTCGGAGAGTAAGCAGAAAGTTATTTAAAAATAACAAATTAATAAAATGTATTGAACTAAAAGAGTCTGCCTAGTTAAAAGCACAACCTTTTTTCTTAATGCTAACTTTTTCCCCAAAATAAAATATACATTTATTTTTACTTACGTCGATAAAAGTCCCGATGTTTATTCGATAAAGCATTATTATAGATTAAAAAACGCACATCACTTCAAATATTAATGTTTTAAAATTATTTAATACAATAAATTAACAAAAAACCATTCTACCACGATAAGTTGTAATAAAATAAAAAACGCACTATTAAAAAATCAAGCTTAAAAATAATATTCAAAATGCTTAACACAGTTTTTAACATATTAGTAGTTTTCGATACTTCACATTAGACCGTTAAAATTGATCGTTTAAAAACAAACAATAGCGCGCGATGTATAAATTTAATTGTTAGAATAGGTATAAACGTTTTTGAATAAAAGAATTTTTAAATATACATATTATCATTCAATATTACAGAAAACTAATTTACCTACACTTGAGACAAGCTTTTAGTACTCAAATTCCTTCAGAGAGGTCGATATCAACATGTAAATTTTAAGTAAAAAGTAGGTATATTGTTGCGAAGTATGTTTAAAAAGTTAAATACATCAATCAATGTTGTTACTAGTTATTGGTTGATGAGACATTCAATATTATTTTAAAATATTAGGCAATTAGCTCGTAACTCGTTAAGAATAATTAATTTTAAACAATAGTGAACTATAATTTATCACCTTATGGTACCTAATCTTAAAAAAATATGAACAATAATTTATGTTTATATTAGCTATACGTTATTATTTGTTAACGTTTTATAAAATTTATAATTGTAATCATGTAAGCAAAATAATAAATGACAGCTGTCAATGATTATCTTCGATGTGTTGTGTGAGGTTCAGAATCTGTCCAGTGCATGATTTTCCAGGGCGGAAACCAGCTTGTTGTGGGATGAGAAGCGGGTCTATAAGGGGCGCTAGTCGGTTGAGAAGGATTCTCTCCAACAGCTTATACAAATGACAGAGCAAGGAGATTGGACGGAAATTCTTTGGGTTGTCTGGGCTTTTCCCGGGTTTAAGTATTGTGATTACTCTTGACTTCCTCCATATTTTTGGTATATGTTGAGTACTGATACAATTATTTAAAAACAGGAGAATCCATTTCTTTGTCTGTGGTCCAAAGTGTTTTATTTGTTCCGTCCTAATGTCGTCCAGTCCTGCGGCTTTCCCATTCTTCATTATGCTCACTGCTTTGTCGAGTTCAAGAATGGTGACTGCTGCACTCAGACCTGTATTAGCGGTCTCGGCGGTACATTTATTTTTAATTTTTATGTTCCTCCTAGCACATTGTACCATTTTTGTGGGCTTTCCATTTAATAGAAGTTGGTGGGCGATTTGGTCTGCGGTTATATTTGAGAGGTTGTGTTTCGGTTGTTTTGGGTCACTGTTCAGGGTTTTAAGTAATCTCCATGCCTTATGGCTATTTCTTGAAAGATCTAGCTCATTTAGCATGGCTGCCCATTTCTCTCTTTTATTTTTTGACAGAGCTTCCATTAAAGCATTCTCAGCAGAAACAGTATTGAAGTTGAAAGGGTCCTTCTCGTACAGCTGGGTATAGTCGTCAAGTAGCCTCTCTGCTTCCTTCTCCAGTCCCTGTATGTGATGTCGTTTGCAGCCTCTCGGGATTGTCTGTCGAGACACCTGTTTTACCGTTTCCACGAAGTGGTCGTAGTTTTCTGGCATTGGGGTGGTATTCCAGATT
The DNA here is from genome assembly GCA_022606575.1 of Glossosoma conforme. Lineage (NCBI taxonomy): Eukaryota > Metazoa > Arthropoda > Insecta > Trichoptera > Glossosomatidae > Glossosoma > Glossosoma conforme. The sequence continues at coordinate 1,551,704 of JAGTXR010000088.1, forward strand.
TTGGCGTCGAGGGATTCTGAGAATTTATCCCAGTCGGCTTTTTTAAAATTAAACCTCCTTCTGAATGGCACGGTCCCTATATTTAGTAAGGCTGACACCTTGCATAGAATAGGTCTATGTTGAGAGTGGGGTATGTGCTTATACACCGATTTTTCGCACTGCTGGCTAATTGTACCTGTGGAGAATATTAGGTCCGGGTTGTAGCCTCTTTTCCAGCGACCGCTGTTGAATGAAGGTGGGAGCTTTGCGTCGTGTATAAGCACCAGATTGTTTGCTTCTGCCCAGCACTCCAGAGACTCTCCATCTTCATTTGTCTTGTCATAGCCCCAGTTTATGCTATGACAATTAAAGTCTCCTAGCAAAAATCTCGTATCCTTTGATCGGAAGTTGCTCGGTTCGGAGAAAGCAAATGGTGTGTTTGGTGGTTTGTAGATGGAGGTGACTGTGCATGCTGTCAGTTCCGTCGTTATGACCTCTATGTCAGATGTGTCAGTCAGGGCTGTTGATATTATTGCTAGGTCCTCTCGTGCAAACACGGCACTCCCATATTTGTTATGGGGCCTTTCTGCTACTAGTCGCATACCTGGCACACTGGGGCGGTTGTTGTTAAGCCCGCGGTGAGTTTCTTGCACGCATAAGATGTCACAGTTGTTGGCAAGGCAGTATTCTGCGAGTAAAAGTTCTTTACTAGCTGATAACCCTTCAATGTTGATGGTCATCATTGTCAGTTTTGGCTCTGAGAAGAGCCGTTTTAGGTTCTTCTGCACTTTTGCGTGTGTTGATGTTGTTTCCGTAGTAGAAGGATTGGCCGGCATTGTAAATAACCGTTTCCAGGGGGCACCACGCGGAGGTTCCTTCTTTGCTCCCCTATGGGTTTGAGAAGAGACAAATAACGGGAGCAGCCTTTGTAGACCTAACCGCTGCCTATGACACAGTCCACCACAAAACCCTTCTGCTTAAACTACAGAATATTACCCATGATGCAACTATTACTAATGTAATAGCAACTATGCTACAGAACCGTAGATTTTATGTTGATCATGAAGGTAAGCGTAGCAGATGGCGCACGAACAAAAATGGACTGCCTCAAGGAAGCGTGTTAGCGCCCTTACTCTTCAATGTCTACACAAACGACCAGCCAATACTGAACAATACCAGGTCCTTCATCTACGCAGATGACTTGGCGCTCACAGCACAAGGGGTCTCTTTCGAGGAAGTAGAAACCCAGCTTACTAACGCACTCACCACCCTCTCTTCGTACTACCACCAAAACCGACTACAGCCAAACCCAAGCAAGACCCAAGTCTGCGCCTTTCATCTTAATAACAGACTTGCCAAGAGAAAGCTGCACATTACCTGGAACGACTTGGTGTTAGAGCACTGCGACACACCTAAATACCTAGGGGTCAAGCTGGATAGGACCCTCACTTATCAGAAACACTGTCAGTCTGTTAAGCAAAAGGTGTCCACCAGAAACAACCTACTCCGAAAAGTGGCAGGTACGAAGTGGGGAGCCCAACCAAACCTGATCCGCACAAGTGCTCTAGCTCTCTGTTTCTCTGCTGGCGAGTATGCTGCGCCAGTATGGGCGAGGTCTGCCCATACCAAGAAAGTGGATATTGCTCTGAATGAAACGTGCCGGGTGGTTACGGGGTGCCTAAAACCTACCCCAATATCAAAGCTATATCAACTCTCGGGCATTGCCCCACCAAACATACGGCGAGAAGTTACTACCAAGAAGGAACTCACCAAAGCAACCCACGACGCACTCCACCCTATGTTTGGGTACCAAAAGATAACTACACGGCTCAAATCAAGAAGAAGTTTCCTACAGTCGACAACGGAACTGGAGATACCTGAGGCCACCCTGCGGCTGAACATGTGGAGAAGCGCAACTGAGGGGAATACTTGGATTGCCCCGAAAGAGGACCTAGCACCTGGACATGACCAAGGGTGGAATATATGGAGGTCCCTTAACAGACTTCGGACCGGAGTATGCAAGACGAGGACACAAATGAGGGCCTGGCAGTTTTACAGCGGACCGACTGAATGTGACTGCGGCGTGGAGCAGACCCTGTCACACCTTCTGGAGTGTGCGCTGTGCCCGAGTGGCTGCACCCAGGAAGACCTGATGATGGCCAGAAGTAACGCCATCGACGTCGCCCACTTCTGGGCAGACAGGATCTGACCCTGTTGTTTCCGACACGATTATATATAATGATTATCTTCTTCTTTCATTAATATTATGTAGGTAATTACTAATTATGTCATGAATATTAATAAAATACTCTATGAACCCTGTAAAATATGGAATTTTTTCAAATATAAAACAAAAACAAGAAAAACATTTTTGTGTTATATATCATAAATGTATATGTTTCAAATCTACGGATTTATTGACTTTATTTAAATACATACATACCTATAATTCAACTTGCGTTGGATTACACGGTTCATTGTGAAAGTAATTTTCATGGTTTTATTGTAACGCGACTATCCATGGCAGCGCAGTAAAACCAGTCGCGAAATGTGTTCAGAAGTCTTTCCCTTTAGTGGAGCTAGTTTGCTCAAAAGCTTGGAAATAATGAAACTGAAACATTCCATATGCTTTAAGTAAACTTCAAGGACGATTGTCGAATGCATTTAAAGGTCATCGAAAGAGAGGTGGCACAACGCTTTCAAGAAGGGTATATTTCTGCCATATCAGTCATGGATCACGATAAGATAGGTACGTTCTTCAGTTTTAATTATGCTCTAACTAGAAATCCGTTGTCACAAAGCAGAAACCTATAATCGATTTTATTTATCGTGGACTTTCTCATCCTTGACATATGTTTATTAAAAAAACATTAAAACGTAGATTTGAAATTAGAAGAATCTAGCAGTTGACAGATGCTTCTGGATTTTTTATTGTAATGGTCATATTTTTAATATTGGAGCAGATATGGTGTAGAACTAATTTAAATACCTACTTCAATGAATAAATAAATGAATTATTAACTAAACTAATAAAACTAACTTACTGAGGGATACAAGATATCATATTTATACAATTTATACAAGGACTCCCGTTCTCAGCCGGGACGAATCATCGTTCGAGGAACTGGAGGACCTGAGTGCTTTCTCCGTGGATGTCCTCTCCCTCCCTCGAGCAATCTTTCCGGAGAAGTTCAACGTTCTAAGTTGAGTCGCGCCTCTCCGCATGGGGAAAGGCAACAACATTCAGCACGTCTGATGATCCGTGGTTCTGCAGCTCCTTCAAAAAACGTTACTGGAGTGAAGATGGCGTATCTTCACGCCAAGGGCCTTCACCCAGATACATCGGCTGAGGACTTGCAGAGCTTCTTGGCAGCGACCGCTGCATTCAATCCTTCTTGGATGACCATCAGGAGGATTGTCAGCAGGCGGACGCTGTCAACTTCTTTCAAAGTCGGTGTCATCGCGACTTCGCTGGAGTCTCTCATGGAGCCTCAAGTGTGGCCTGAAAGGACCATCGTTCAACCCTGGATACGCATAAGACGAAAGAATCGCAGTGAACAGTGGTTGAAACCAACTTGAGTGAAGATATTGAGATATTTAGTGTTATATTGCTTTAAATTCAGTACTGGTGTTTATGGAGGCGAAATGTTACACGTTTTATTTTGTGACAATAATGCCTTGTTATTTGTGAGTCAATCATGATATACTTATGACAGGGTTTTTGTTGTTACAAGTCAAACTGTTTATCTTGAGTCTCCTGACGCTAGTTCTGAGTGTGAGGTCAGTGATACTAAATGTGTCAATAAATTTACATCATCACATTTATGTTACCTATTGTATTTATATTTTATATTATATAATTGTATTTATATTATTGTACTTCAGAAATGCATTGAATTGATAAAATTTGTAATGTTTCTGCAAGGAAAAAAATAAATAAAATTGAAAAAATTGAAAATAAAATTGAAAAATACACAATAATACCAACTTACCCCTTGTGCAGAATTTTATAAATATGAAAGCTTGAGACCTTTCAAATAGGTTGCTTGATTAGGTATTTTATGCCTCAAATATTTCAAACATTCCTTAAATCTCTTTTACGAGTTCTTAATTTTTTGCATATCTGTGCAGTGGCCACAATTTTTCAGAGGGGACTTCCACTGGACTTATTACATGGCAAATTAGTTGATGATAATCTGAATGAGTGCATCAGCAGTGAGACTGAATTGTCCTCAGGTGTAATGCGGGTGTGAGGAGGGTAAAGTTCAGTATAGAAGGTAGAACAGTCCAGTAGTGAAATAAAACAATTTCTTTTTCAAATACACCTATTTTTTATTTTCTAAAAAGAAATAACAATAATAGTCGAGAGTTTGAAAATATATTTCATGTTTTTCTTTTTTAGATTTATACAAAACACTTAAAATTATCAATAATCAAAAAGTTCATTTTATAAAACAAAATCATATTATTTTAGGGGCCCATTCAAAGTGCTAAAAATTAACATTTAGGAATCACAAGCATCCTTTCGTAAATATACAATAAAGTGTGTTAACTATTTACACAATTTTTATGAGATTATTGTAAAAGGCAAAAAAACGATATTTTTTAAGGCAAAAAAACGATATTTTTTAAGCCAAAAAAATTAATTTATGAACAATTAATTTCTTGATAGACAGTAAATTGATAAACAATCCATTATCAATTTATTCTTCTTCTTTAGCATTGCCATTTCCCATCATCTGGGGTCGGCTCTCCTTGTGAACATTCACCATGTCAGCCTGTCCTGCGCTGCATTCTCGGTCAAGTCCAGAGTTTTGAGATCCTTGTCTACAGTTGCGTCCAGGTTGCCTGTGGTCTTCCAGGTCTTCTCCTCAGCGTGGATATGTTGAGGACTTTCTTCGCCATGTGGTCCTCATCTCTCCGTGTCACATGCATAAACCATCTTAGGCGGTTTTCCCTTACCTTTTCAGGTACAAGGATTACCTTACCATCATCAATACATATAATACTTTAGATTGACGAGTGAAAATCTGGAGGTTAAATTCATTGATGGGAAGGAGTTTCCCACTATTTGGGAACAACTGATCAATCAAATAATTATTTAATAGAAAACATAAAAAATGTTAATAGTGTCAGTCCTTTGAGAAAAAAGAAATCAATGATTTTTAAAAATAATATCGGTATTTTTAGATGTCAAACTACATGACAAATGTGACCAAATGATTTGTCACCATTTTGTGAATACTGATTACAATAATTGTGACAGGAGAGCATCCTGTCGTGTCTTTTGTAAGCCCCGTGACATTTCTCATTTATTCTCGACACTGTTCATCTCAAAGCTTCATTGTTTATAATCAGCGTGTCACGCAAATCACACGCGATTACAAGCAAAGAAAAAAAATGGCATAGCTTTTATGTGAGGCGTAACAATGTCGGGATACACCTGCTCATAGTTGGACTGGAGATAATGAAGACTTCTTTGTTTGTAGAATAGGAAAAAAATTACTTCTTTATGTAGAGACATCAAATATGAATATCGGCATAAAAACACAGCAATCACGATTATAAAAAGCATTTGTACTAACATTATTATTGTGTTAAAAATGACATTATAATTTACAGAAAAGCGATACAAAACAATAAAATAAACAAAAATATATAATTTCGGTTAACCCTTTGGTTACTAAGCGTCGAATATTCGACGGTCGATTCTCGTGCGAAAAAGACGAAGCGTCGAATATTCGACGCTCTTCTATTTTTTTTTAAGGTTTATACATCAACCACCTATGGTTTTTTTTTAGGTATTCCATAAAAAAGGTTTGGACCTTTGATATTATAATAATATTAGTTTGTAACATATCATACGTATTCATACTTCAAGCTTTTAAAATGTGTTATATAAATATATTCCTCCACAACTTTATTTGATTTTCTTTGATTTTTTTGAGTTTGTTTTTCTATATTTATATAGTATGTATATGGTTTTTACTAACAACTTTCATCAAGTTGACAGTAATAAAGATTTATTATTTACATCATATATGATCTCAAAATCAAAATTTTAGTTTGGATATTTTATTTTTTGACGTTTATATTTTTTTATTGGCAAATACAATTATTATTGATTAAATTTTTATTTGCTTAATCTGAAGTATGAACTGTTTGGAATGAACAATTTTTTTTTTAACAATCTAGCGTAAAAAATATCAAAATCACGTTAAATTTTTAAAGTACTAAACAATGCTCTAAGATCGCATTGTCTTTTTCACAAGTTCCGTAAGAAAATTCTTCGTAACCAAAGGGTAAGGTAAAGGTAACCAAAGGGTAAGGTAAAGGTAACCAAAGTAACAAAAAAAAAGCTAAATAATTTGATAATAGTTTAATTAATGATGTTACGATTTGATTGAAAAATATTCTTCTTTCCATATATGGAACATATGGTCACCACAAATAGCCACCACTTAGTTCTAGACCATTTATGCTTCTGAAGTTCCTCTTGGGAACACATATGATTCCCGACAGCCTCTAGATCAAAAGTTCGATTACTTGAAGAAAACGTAGCTGTACTATCCGAGGTTCATTTTTGGATGATTTGTAAATTGTTTTTTTAAGGAAATCGGGTGATTAGTTCAACGTTCCCGTGACCAGAACTATTCAGTGCTAAGGGGCGGCTCAACCCAACATAATTATAGTAAATAAAAACCTTGTAAAATATATATATAAAAACAATTCAATGATCTCAATTCAGTATTGAATGTGATAATTATACGGGGAGCGGCAAAAAAAACTGCAGGTTTTAAATCAAAACAACGATGAATACCGTCAACTTTTTTTGCCCCTCCCTGTATAAAACAATATTTTTATGTTAAATTATCTAACAGAATATTGTAATATTTCTAAATTGATCTAAATACAGGCCTTTTTAAGAATAAAGCTACATACAATTATACATTTACAAAAGTTACCCTTTTACTATTTATGTTTTAGTTTTTTTGTATTTGCAAAAAATTACTTTCTGAATATCTTTTTTAAATTCCAATAAATATTACTTTTTTTATGTAAACACATACAGGAGAATACCGACAGATGGTAATAATGATTCTGAAATCTCATCTGTGGAATTCTATGACGATTACCATGCTGCATATGGCTGAGCGCTGCATGTGGAGTGTTGATCCGCCAATGTCAGACTTCAGCCCGACATTAACACGTCATCCTTATTATTACAGCAATTCACTACGAATCGATGGTCTTCACGGGACGACTTTCGTCTACCACCAATTTTGATTAATAGGCTATGTCTGGCATTTTACGGTTGCGGGATCAAATTCACACAAACCGGAGGTATTTTAGAGCGCAAAAATTGATTATATTTTAATTTCTTTTCATCTCTGTCGGGGATCAAACCCACGACTTTTGGTTTGCCAAGCAAACGCTTTAACCACTAAGCCATACCTGCCCGCAATATTAATTGTAATCTGTATCTTTCTGCTTTTATTGTGATAATCTAACTCTTTTTCCTAGGGATGAAAGATAAATTATTTTATATTGGTATATGTCAATTATGTATACAGGTTTGGAGTATAGAAAAAATATTCTAATAAAATAAAATAATCTGAGTTTAAGCATTGAGTGATATTCAAATTAAATTGATCGTAGTAGCAATGTTATCGAGATGCAAGATTCTGTTGCTGCAAACCAATCCACCGGATTGATACTACGAAGAAGAAGCAATGTTAAGGTATTACGTATATATATCAAATTACAATATGCTACAGTAATATATCAACAGTTTTACATAGAATTGTAATATTTTAGAATTATATATAGTTCCTATATAAAAGTTTGGTCTGCAACCAGATATATTATATATACAGTGCCAAATTCAATGCAAAAGAAACATTGTTTAAGACAGCAACTGAGTATTTACAAAAGCCTTAAAAATAGAAAATATATAACATAGTGTGTATTACGCAGCTCAGTTGTCTCTCTTGACAGTGATGGATTGAGAAACGCTACGAGTTAGTAGAAACTGCACTCTCCTAAACAGAGGCCATATCTAACGGGATTAATGTGAAAACAAGGTTAATAAATCAATTTTTATTGTATATTGACTTATTTGAGAAATATATATTACAATATATCCGCTTCCTTAATTGGAGCATATGGTCTTCAAGGAATTCCACCACAAAGCTCTGTCAGTCGCCACGATTCTCGCTTTATCCGGTGCCAGCTCTACTTGGAGCTCCACAGAGTACATTCTATGTACACAACAGATTTCAACGCGAGAAATCAATGTTACTTTATCATTTTTGTAGCTGGCATATGGCCGCTATAATACATCACCAGGGAGCTCAGACAGTGCATACCGTGAACACAGTCAAAATATCTCTTTAATGGGTTCTTTCTTTTTTTCTGCTTGAGGGGACTCCCATTGGACTTATCAGTTACTAACTGATCATAACATGAATGAGCGCATCATCAAGGAGACTTAACTGTCCTCCGGTGTGATGCGGGCGTGAGGCAAGTAAAGTCCAGTCAACATATCTCAAACAGGTCTATGGTGAATGATATAGAAGAAATGTTTTTTAACCATGCCTTCAATAGAAAAACTCACCATGATCTAAAAAAAATGTTGCTCTTCACATGAAAAATGACATTATAAAATATATATTCAAAATTCATTAATAATAACAGTCATTCTACAGTATTTACATATATTTTTCGATTATTCCTCTATCATATAATATATTAAAATTCTATAGTATATAATAGTCAGTGAAGATTAAACATTCAATGTATCAATGTTAATAACACTATCCAGTCTGATTACACAATACCTGTGTAATCAATAGGCCGAACTTTAAAGACGGGTCACACAACATGTGTGTGATTGTATCGCCAACGCTTAGTGGCCGACTATACACAGCTTGTGATGTTTTATCAAACGTTGGTGGCCAATCACACAACATTTGTGTTGTTTTTACTTTCGACCATAATTCAAAGACCTCAAAAACCTTTTCAGTGAGGGTCATATTTAATTTTATTTGAACACATGACGATAGATTTAGCAATTCTTTAAAAAAACAGTCGGTCTTCAGCATAAATTTAATCGCGTAACGCGCGGACTGGATAGCGTTAATAAAAAATGATAATGTAATTTACTAAATAAACCAATAAAAAACATACCTTTATTTTTAAGATTTTGTAAAAGAAATATTGATAACATCCAATAAAAAACAAACAAAAAAATTATGAATTTAAAGAACATTAAACGCATCATATTGACCAAGTGGTTCTAAAGATCTGTCTTCTTATAAGCCCATCATATTGTATAGAAAATAAATATATATAAAAAAACATACAATTCAATTTAAGAGAATATTACGTATATTTTTAAAAATAATTTATAATTTTTGTCATTATTTACATCAATAAGATTCTATTCAAGCAATTGATATACAAGTTAATTAATATGCTAATAAATTTATTGATCGTATACAGGGTGTTTCAGAAGTCAACGTCAAACAGGAAACAGGTAAAGTCACAATGTTGATCAGAAAAATAAAATCCAAGTTATGTACTTTTTAACCCTTTAGATGCGGCGTGCCTATAAAGGCAAGGTTGATTGATGGATAATTAATATATAGGGATGTATAAAATAATAATTCATCATAAAAAAAAAAAATATCATTATTTTATTTTTCCGTGGATTATGGACACTTCTTATGGAACAATTATAATAACAATAGCCGGACATAAAGGGTTAAATTAAAGGAATTTTAAAAAATGGATGTCACACTTCAAAAAATCTACTTTGAGTAGGATAGTAATATTAGAAATCCTATTTCTATGGCACCACGAACCGTAATAATAGTCTTTTTTATGTTTTTAGAGGTTTTTTTCTGATGTTGTGTTATGATTTCTCCTATTTTTGGTTTGATAACAACTTCCAGGACACCTTCATGTGCTACAAGTACTAATACATGTGAACCGCTGTGTATTTTTGGTTATAAATCCACATATTTTCATAAAAAAATATCATGTGTCAAAATGGCATCTAAAAAAAAAGTATAATTACGAAAACTCTTTTTGGATAGATTTTTTCAAACAAAAAGTAAACAATGAATACTAAAGAAAAATATGTTTTGAAAACATCAGAATACGCTATCATAATTAAAGTAAAAATATGTTTTTATACAAGTTCAGACATTTTCATAAAATAGAAAACATGTTAGTAATTTACAGACATTGTCAGTGTTTTGATTTTGATGTTCTTTTCCAAGCACAAAACATTTAAGCATTATGTCCTTGTTAAATCTCCTGTACCATTCATCCCCAGTAGAAAGTCTCCAGAAATACCATAAACTATAAATATACATATTTATTCTATCCCCATCAAAACATCCCCCGTATGCCACAGATGTTAAATAACAAGCTATATGACTAGCTTTATACATAGTTATGTATGATGGAACGAATAGAGTCAACTAACAGAGGTCTGGATAATTGCAGTTTGCGGTGGTGGCTATATGCTCCAAACTTCTAAACAATGCAATATCATCATCATCAACCTGTGTTGTTTCACCACTCGTGATCCTCATTATTCCGAATTCAGCTTCTTTTAGCAACAACGCTTGATAAGAAAGAAGATGTTGGAACGGTATCCGAGAAGCAGCAAAATATGTGTCGGCTGACCTCAATGGAGATGGACTGACTATCAGATGAGGTTACAATATATGACGTATAAATTATATGGATGTTCTGCTTATGTTTGCTCTCGGCGAGGGATTTACCCGTGGTGTTTTTTTTTAATTAATTCCCGTGGTGTTTTCTCTCATGTTCAGGAGATCTCGGGATGCCGGGGTACCCGGGGCAGGCGGGTGATGGTGCCCTCGGAATGTTCTAGAATTCCTGCCACAATATTGCACGGCTTTTCTGAAATTATAAACCGTAATATAAAATTATATGCATACTAAAAATTATTAAAACCATTATCAATAGTTAATACTGAAAATAATGCTTCTGTTGATTTTTAATTTCACAAATTATAGTAGGGAGCTATTGAATCAATGGTATTCCTTTTTCTTTTGTAGACCTATGGTTTCACTTCCACACGTGTCATCTGTTTTTTATCACTTTTTTTTCTTTTATGTTACTATTCGCTTATTTTGTATTTTATATACATCTTGGAACTTTGGTTTTGTTAAATAAATAATGTACAGTTGAGTTACTCACGGTTCAGCCCGGGTGGGGGACTCCCCCGGGGCGCAGGGGGCGGCGGCAGTCGGTCCCACAGCGGGTCATAGTCCGGCCAGCTGACGGGGCACGGGTAGGCGTGACCGCCCTTCTGCGAGCGACGCTTCTTAGCAGCGTCAGACAACTTTGCTTTCTGAAATATTCAACAAACTAACATCAGTATAAACAGTAAATCATAAATTGTTTTGTTAACCTCTTCTACTGAAATCCGTGTCATTCGTGATCGTCGTGTTGTATATAAAATATTGATATCAGCTCGATATAGCCCTTGCAGGCTGGTGCCGAAAAGCCTCTATATACGATCATTAGTCTCTTATTTTTGTTTGCTCGTCGGACACGTGTATATAAAAATGTTAGTAACATAAGAAATAGCGCTTGCAGGCGACATCAGTTTCATAAAAGGCCGATATGTGGTCTTCGGGCACTGCGAGTGTTACGGCGCCGTCCGAGCCACTTTTTGCCCGGGTCCCGTCAGGTACAGATCGTTCATTGTTTGTGGCCCGGATAGAATACCAAAGTTTATCAATCAATCATTTAAAATAAATTGCAATGTGCTTCTTGACAAGTTCTTTGCTTTATGACCTGTTCCAGATCCATTCAGATGCAAGCTCGGCGACATGGAGTTGCGTTTATTAAACGGTGGATGTCAATATGTTTGTATTTCATTGTTAAACTTTCTGCTAATTTGAAGGTGACCTACCTTGGCTGGCGGTGGTTTGAGGTCCGCCTCGCAGTCCGAGTCCTGCCCGGGAGCCAGGCCGTCCGAGAAGCAAACTCTCTTCTGTCGAGCCACGCGAGGGTCGGCCCGAGTGATGCGAACAACGCCAGCTCTGGAAGCATCATTTTGATATATAGTCGCAATCTGCACATTTGTCATGAAATAGTGTAATGAGCCCGACGCTCCTGAGGACTGGAAAAAATATTTTTGTCCTCGAGGAGTGGCTCAATCTTACCAGGGAATATTGTATAGAACTTAGATTTAATTATATTAATTTTTAAAAATCAAGTTTAAATTGGATAAGAAATAAAGTTCGGATTTGAAACTGAAGGCATCTGAATGAAAAACAACTGCTTTACCACTGGACTGTGCCGCGTGGCAAATATATTTATGAAAAATAAACTGTCCAGTGCGGACGTCTACAATTTTTAATTTTTGAGAGTTCTCCTTCGATGAATCAAACGGACACTATTACTGACACAAGTATGGAACTTCACCGAGTATAGACAATACTTGGTAGAATTCTATAATATAAAATAAAAATATAAATTATTTAGAACTGTTCCAGGTAAACGTGACTTTTGGGTATGGCCGTGTGTGGCGAATTGTTTCAATCCAATATTTCAACCGCCATTGCAGGGGTCTTCTTCAGGGTCGACGACTGCTGCAGCACAAACATGATATATATAGTAACATTATATTTTTAAACATAAATAATTAGTAATTCTGTATAATGTGTGAACTTACACTAAAAGAATCCCCTTCTCCGGCAAGAGGTTTGGGTCCGGCTGGTATTTCTCTGGTTTTGGAACTTCCCCATTAGTTATGGTGCTGCAAATCTCATTCACGACTGAAAAATTAATTCATAAATACTAAAAATATATTATGAATACCAATATGAGTGACCGGGTTAAACACACTGGCTCTAGTCTTCTTCATAGTATCAATCCGGTGGATTGGTTTGCAGCAACAGAATCTTGCATCTCGATCTCCATCTGGCTCTAGTATCCGACTTAAAATTATAAATAACTGAGATAAATTTAGATGCACAGGGAACATACGTGATTTGACTAAATCGAACCTCACCCGATCAAACGTTACTTAACATGACTCGACGTAACCTAATTCCTAAGGTAGATAGATGATCATTTACAACATCAATAAATTTTACGAAAATAAATGTTTATTTTTCTCTGATTTATTGTTGAGAGAAATGTCAAATAAGATGGTGTTTACTGTTAATTTGTATGGTTATCAATTGTTGAATATCGGTATAAACTTTCAGTGGTTTATAAGGTATTGTAATATTGAAATATTTGTATATTCCAAGCCGATCAAAATTAAATTTATAATCATATAGTGTATAGTAAAATGATTACCTGGATACTGCAAGACCATATTGATCCTCTCATCCAAAGATATGGCGCTGCTGTTGATGAGCTCCACCGCCTTCTCCTCTTCTTCGTCCTCCTCCTTGTACTCGTCCTGGAACCGGACGTCTTCAGATGCAGAATATTCTTCATAAGAATCTCCAAAAGTATCCGGCGCATCATCATTGGCAAATTCCATGGCTCCCGATGATATGGTCGGAATCTTGTAGAATTTCGGCAAGTCTCCATTAGAGTCGTAGACCTGCGGAAGGTTCTCTGAGAACTTCTGCGGTTCGGTTGCATCGTTTGCGGAGCTCTGGTAAGGGAGATGAATCTCATTTTCAGATTTGAGCTCCACTTCTATGAGACTGGGATTCGTTTTGGTCATCACGCCTGCAAACATGTTTTCATTAATATTATTTTTATTCCTTTGATGGATTATTTATTTTTAACATTTTTTTCAAACTTCTTATTCACATTTTTATAAACATAACTATTTTAAATTTAAACCGTTATAAAAAAAATGTACAGGTAATGTTTACAAAAAAAAACATACGTCACATTCAGGAGCTACAATTTTTTCAGAATAATCAGAGAGAGATAAAGAGTGCTATTTAAATTATTAGCATTCAGTTTGACATCCATTTTAGCTATTTGATAACAGCACTTTTTGGTGTTTTTTTAAATCAATTTTCAGAGAATAAATATAGTGGTAGTATATTTTCCAGTAACCAATTTATCAGTTGTTGTAATTAGTTTTAAATAGATTTTATATTCAGTTACATATTCATCTAATTTTTAAGCCTTCAAAAGTATAAGAAATCTGTAATATGAGGCTAAAATATCAATGTAAAGCTCATACCCACCGCGGACAACATACGGTGAATAGTCTAAATATTAAGTAGATAACGAAATTATATATATTGCTTTAACATGGACCACTTTGTGTAATCCATAAAACAGTCTAAGATTAAATATCTGTGATTGATGTAGGTCAGAAGTAGCCTCACCCCATCTGGAAGGTTTCCTCTCCCGGCCTGGCTTCCTCGCCCCACTGTCAGGTCTCCAGTCCCACTTGATCTCTCCTCGAATACTGGCAGAGCTGATGTCCTCTACTGGAGTACTTGCTGGTGGCGCTGTGACTCCCACAAGGCTCGGGATCGGCCGAACGTCTGAAGCGGGACACTGAAAATATCAAGTCAAGTAGATTTATAATATTAACGTGTATCAATTCAATTTATTTTTATTTTCCACACAATGATATTTAAAGTCAAGTTAAATCATTTCCAATTAAATATAATAAAATTAAAATAAACAAAATAAGAAATGTACTATAAATAAAGGTCCAAAGCTCGCTAAACAGAAGACTCGATGCAATTACTTCTGCAAACAAATTCTGATGATCTGGTTTTCTCTCGTGTGCAATACATCATGCCTCCACAGTCTTTGTCTCATCCCAAATCTGTTCCACTGAGCACATCCTATGTATATTTTGCTCAGGGGCTTGAAATACTTGTTCTAGGCAGGTTCACTTTTTTTATATATCTTATTTGATTGTAGTGTGCAAAGCTGCTTTGTCCGCTATCTCACCTTTCATTCCCTCACCATTCTTCACACAATCTATATACTACTCACCACTTTAACTGGAGAAGGCTGACTCGGTACAATATGATAATTCTCAACCATGTCAAACTGCCGGTTCAGCTCCTCTTTTTCCTTCGCTACCATCTCTGCGTGCAGCGCTTCCCTTCGAACATCTTCCAACATTGTTTCATCATCGTCATCACCATTATTATCTACACCATTATTGTCATCATTGATTTCATCGAAACCTGCAGCTTTCACCTCTTCACGTTCGATATCCTCATCTCTACCGAGATTCAAATCATCACCGTCGTGTTGCATCGATATCGAATGTGAATTTTCATACGGAACAAAATTAATGGTTTCACTTTCGACGCATACGGAATCTGCGATAATTTCTTTCTTAACAATCTCAACATTCTTCCGGCTGCTTTCTACAAAATCACTGTGCAGCTCGTTAACGCTGATAATCTCTGTGTTCCGTGACTGCCTGTTGAGCATTCTTCTAGGAGAGAACTCGCTGATAACCGCATCAGTTTCTTCATCAGAAACTCTCTCCTGTTTGATATTAACAACGGTATCCACGTTGTATTCATTATCGTCACTATTGTCTAGGCTGCTGCTGAAGCTTGTATTGCTCTTTGATTTCTTGGCGTGCGGGGTGTCATTGGATTCTTCGTCGCTTGTTGATTTCCGCTTCTTGGAACTGTTTGCCTCCGACCCTGAAGAGCTCGTGGTCGACGTGGAGGAATGGCTGACCTTTCTCGATCGTTTCTTGCGGTGCTTGTCTTTGCTTCGTGCTTTGATGGCGTTTTTCGCTTTCTGCTTCTTCAGTGACTTTTTTTTGTCCTTTTTCTTATGGCCGCCAGTCGATTTAACCAAGGAATCTGAAATTTAATATAAAGTATATAATAACATTAAGGTTATCAACTGACAATACTTGGTGAAACTGCATAATCTCATTATTGAAGATGGTCTTCAGGAAGGCCGAAACATGTAATCATTTAAAATAATTTTGTGAATCAAAACTTTTTTTTTTTTAATAAAATTAATTTTAAAATTATAAAGTATATAACAATACATTTTCATAAAATCTCTTGAAATATACACAAACAATTATTGACCGCTCTGAGCTAAGGGAATAACATCATTGTGTATCTCCTTCTATTTACTTTTCCAGGTCAGTGTATATTCTATTGTCTGTTATTTTGTAATTATGTAATCACTGTAATACTTGTGACAATGTTCTATTGATAAATAAAAATAGAATCATTAGACAACAGTTCGGTATTCATACTTCATCCGTTTTTACTCGAGAAGACATTTGTCTAACACCAATCTCGATAAACAGGCATCATATGGGCGAGACATAAAATTCACATCACCTGGAGATATTGAAAGAGCTTATAAATTGATTAAAAATCATATTTATTTTAGCTTCAAAAGATGGTATAAATACCTTCAGGATCCAGTTTGTCTCTCTTGGCCTTGTCTTTGGCGAGCTTCTTCCTCTGCCGAGCCTTGAGTTTCCTCGCCCGCTCCTTAGCCTTGGCGGCTGCTCGCTTCTTCCTCTTCTTCTTGCGCTTGGCCATCTCCTTGCGGTGCTTCTGAAACACACAAACATAAAACTAAACATTTTGTCCTAAACTTTTTAGGGCCAAATGGGAGCGTCGATGTACCCGGTTGGACTTTTGGGTGCAGATATGTTTTGTATTTTTAAAAGACAAATAATTTATCGTACATGTAATATACCATATAATTTTAGAAGAAAAAAATAACGGGCTCTTTCTTTTGCAGCATCCATCCGTATGTTACAACTTTATTTTTCAAAAATTGTCAAGTATAATAAATATGGAAATAATCTCACTAGTATATAAATATCTTTGTCTTATTGGAGCGTACGGCCATCTTAATCTGTTGCCAGGAAGAATCAGCAGTCGGATCCAACTCTAGGTCATCGCCTCATACTAAAACGCTACCGAATACACTGTGCGTTTAAAGAAATATAGTTTTCTAGGATGAGAAAAGACCAATACTAGTGCTAAATGCAGCTTTACTTTGTGTTCTTCTATGGCAATCACTCTTTACTAAGAAGCACGTCAAATTCAAAATATTCAATATACTGGATGATCAAACAAACTCTTCAAATAAATGAGAACATATGTACAAAAAAGTACCCTTTTCTTAGCGCGCATCTTTTTCCTCTTAGACTTGGACCGCTTCTTATCCACTGAAGAATCGCTGCTTTCGCTCGAACTGGTCGAAGAGCTGCTCTCAGTATCACTGCTGGAGCTGCTGGAAGACTCTTCTGAGGAGCTTTCATCGGAAGTGTCGTCATCTTCGCTGGAACTTAAGCTCGACTCTGAACTGCTTGAAGTGCTGCTACTTTCATCCTTTTTCGGAATCGGAACTTTTGCGACCGCAACGTTTTCCAATCTTGTTTCTATTTTTTGTTGCGATTGATTTTCTTCTGCAGCATTTTCTTCGACTTGCATTTCTCGGTCGTTGTTTTCTTGATGGTCTTCTTTGTTCTCATTCTCCTCTTCTTCAGTGGTAGTGTTGGTGGAGCCTCGCCGAGGCTTCTTGTCTGTCTTGATCTTGCGGTGGCGCGAGCTGACTTTGGCGTGACCCTTACGACGCTTGTCCAACTTCGGACTGAAAAGCAATTAAGAGAAGTATAAACATACATTTTAGACATAACTTACATTTTATTTGAAGCATAAAATTCAAAACCATTACCGAGGATGACTTTTAGAATGATTTGTAAATATCATATCACAGTTTTGATTCCACCATATTAACCCTTTAACTACGAGATACCTATATATCGGCATAACACTATGTCTCTCAACTAAGATATGCTGATATAGTGGCCGAACCATAATAGATGGATATCTAATATTTTTTAGTAAAAAAAAGCAAGTTTTTACCAAAAAAAATGCATATTTTTTTAAATTTATATTTTTAAGTGGAATTCAAAATATCAAAAATAAATATTTATTAAAAATTTGCAAAAATTTAAATAAACTACTTTTTTTCCTCCAATAGTAATGGAAAAAAATTGAAAACCGATATGGGTGTGTATAAATGCATAAAATAATAAATTATCATTAAAAAATATAGAAATCCATACTTTATTTCTTCGCGGATTATTGATATTTTGAGTATTTATTAAAACAATAGTCACAGTTAAAAGGTTAATTTTAAAATAAAATGAATATATAATCTATTACATTTCAGTCAAAATCTATAGGCGATTATGAATTGATATTACTAGCCTACACATTGATTAACAATTGATTCCACCAAAAATAAGCTGCAGTTAAAAAGATTAAAATAAAATAAAGGAAGCGTACCTTGCCCTGCTAGAAAGTCTCTTCTCTTTGCCCTTCTTGACACTCTCTGCCTCGCTTTCCCCGCTCCAGCCCTTACTGCTCTTATCCTCCTTCTTCTCCACCGCTTGATCGTCATCCGCTTTCTTCTCCACTACAACATCCACCTCCATCTTGGTAATTTCTTTATCCGAAACGTCTTTTTCTGGCAACTCTTTGTTTTCTGATACTTCCGGTTCTACTGCAGTTTTAACAGTTTCGAAGCCTTTAAATGATCCGCTGCTCACGGAAGCGTCATTCATTTTAAAACCTTTAATACTATTAGACGCATCGCCGTCAACATTGAAGCTGGCCGATACTTCATCGACGACTTCTGGCCACACGGCTTCCATGAACTTTTCATATTCCATATCGAGTGTAGGGGCATTAACGTTTACATCGACATTGACATCTACATTTAAAGCAATATCTTCTCTTTTAGAATCGTTGTTAGAATCTGTCTTTATCACACCGTCTGCGATGGCAATTTTTCTGAAATCGGCCATAGTCTGTTCGGTTGCCGCGTCGTTTGCCGTGTCGAATTTGGCTAAATTTCCGGTTGTCAGAGACGATGATTGGTTGTCGCCGCTTTTGCTCTGAGGAGGAAGGTTCTGTTGCGAGGACGAGTCGTCCGACTCCCAGTTTGTGGAGAGTTCGATGGTCGCTTTGTCTTTGAAAAGGTATGAGACTGTCGGATACCACTCTCTGGACGTCTGCAGCTCTTGCTCATAACTGCAAAATTAATCGATTAGAAAAAGTTTATTAAAAAATTAAATGAATACGTAGAAGATTCACATACAATAAGATGACAAAGGGAATCGTGGAAATAAATTGTGGAATATCAATGTCGGTTACCTTTGATCGACCGACATTTGTGAAGCGATATCTCCAGCTTTGGAAGTCAGCTTCTTGATACTTTGAATGCGATCGCTGCAGCAGGAACAGACTCTTGGGTTTACAGAGTACTTGACGAAAGGCCTGGACCGCGTCTCTCTGAAAGAGAAACAAATCAATTGAAAGTTTTTATTTTCTTATTTAAACTGAGTAACGTGGATTAACTTTGCCTCTTCTCCAATTTTTACCATGATATTCAGACGTCTTAGACAATTTTGATTTTTGACCACATCAACTGACATCCCCTTTACTTAAGGAAAGATGACTTTACGTCCCCGGGGTAGTTATCGGATCGCGTGGTGGTGGAATGAGGAGCGGATGAGCGACACAAACACTTTTTCAGAAGCACATATATTTAATTTACAAAGTTGATAAACTTTCAGTCTGCTCGAGAAATAATGTGTTGTTAACGCCTAGAGCAGATGCAGAATGACGGCTGGCGACTGAGCGCTCTTAGTCGGTGACACCCAGCGGCGTAATTCATCCAGTGGCGATCCACACATGCATGTCCGACGAGTGAACAAAAATATAAGACGAAAGATCGTACATCAAAGTTTTTGGCACCAGCCTGTAAAGGCTATATAGAGCTGATATCACAACATTATATTATAAGTATTAACTGTCTGTGTACTCTTGATAAATAAAAATTGATCAGATGGAGGAGAAATTAAGAACTCGCAATTAAAAAATATAAACAAACATATAATATTACTTTGCAGATTTTAAAAATGCTGAGTTGTATCTGTAAAAGATGTCTATGTGTCTGTACCTGTAGCCCAAATACTGAATTTAAAAAAAAGAAAGCAGAAGAAGAAAAATCGAAGAACCAACCTTTGGCATTTCTTGTCCTTGTGCACCCAGGGCGCACTGGTCTCTTCGACAACACTCCACACCGATTCTCTACTCTTCCCTCTTCTCGTCTTTTTTCCATCACTTTTTATTTTCTTATCTTCCTTAATGATTTGCTCCACCACGGGGGTGGCTTCTCCGCTAGACGCCATCCCGGGACTGTAATAAATCACATTATCTGCCTTGTCTTTGTCAACCTTGGCGGCGGGCCGTATATCTTCAATGAGGTCCATAGCCATCTTGGAAAGATCAGAGCACAGCGATCTGCTCGGCGTGGAATCATTTGTAATCTCCGGTGTCTTGATGCCATCATCAGCAACCGTCAAGTCCGCAGAAGGCGAATAAAATATCTGCGAATTTTGCGATCTCGAATCGGCGTTATCGTTCAGACCGCCGTCAACCTGAACGGGCTTCAGCACCGGCGATACGACGCTAACAAATGTGTCGCTTCTGAAAAATTTAGAATCCAATTCACTCTTTTTAACTTCATCTTTGAAATTGAATCCGTCACGAGCCGCGCTATTTTCTCCATCGGATTCAAAGCCGCACGTAATAGGAACACCGTCAACTTCATTGTCGAGTTCTGTGGTGTTTTTTACATCGGATGCGGTTTCGTCGACATTGAGAACTTCCGTTTTAGCGGCAGCTTTGATCTTGGCGGCTTCCTTTTCTTTTCTCGAGGCGTCGTTTTCGAGTGACCAGCTGTCGCATATGACGTAATCTTTAAGAATCTCTTCGGTGTCTAAGATCTCTTTAATGTTCATCATGGCTTTTTCTTTTTCGTTATCGCCGCCCTTGTCGTTTTTATGTTTGCGAGTGTGTTTGTCTCTCTTGGAGTCCCTCTTCCTGTGATCTCTGGAGTGGTGCGAGTCCCTGGAGTGCTTGGAGGAGTGCCTGGCGGAGCCGTGGTGCTTGTCGGAGTTGGCCTTGGCCTTGAAGCCTCTGTCGTTGGCGGCGTTTCTCTTGTGCTCCCACTGCTCGCCCGCCTGCCTCTTGGGAACGAGCTTGGAGACTTTGAACTTTTTGTATTTGAACTTCCGCTCGCCCATTAAGGTCTCGTTGATACGACGCACTTCATTTTCATCTGGAATATTGAAAAGTATTCAAAATCAATATACAAATTACAGATTAATGTTTTTTATTTATAAAAAGTGGAACGTCAACCACTCGAATCACAATGAACTCGGACAGCAAAAAATTCTTCAAAAGTAATTTACGGTAAACATTTGTTTATATTTTATGTAGACATACAAAGATTTTTTTATGTTAACACTTTACTAAGCCACATATTTAAAATCTTCGAACGGATACTACTCAACCGACTAACCCCCTTTATCGAACCTAAAATGATACCCCAGCAAGCGGGCTTCCGACCCGGAAAGTCATCCACTGGGCAAGTACTAAACCTGACCCTTCGAACTAAGGAAAGTGACCGGAGTGGTATTCGTCGACCTAACCGCTACATACGATAGTGTCGCACAGCACACTCCTCAGTAAATTGTACAGAATGACAGGTGACTTCTCGCTAGTGAAGATGATCGCAGCTATGCTGCATAACAGGAGATTCGCTGTGGATTTTCAAGGGAAAACCAACCGATGGCGTAACCAAAAGAACGGCTTACCACAAGGCAGTGTACTTGCTCCCATACTATTCAACATCTATACCAACGACCAACCCACCCCCAAAGACACAGAGTCTTTTATATAAGCAGATGACCTAGGTTTGGCAGCGCAAACAGTAACGTTTGAAGAAGTTGAGGACATCCTAAGCCAGGGATTCAATGAGATGTCCCACTACTACAAGACCAACCATCTCAAACCTAACCCATCAAAGACACAAGTCTGCTGTTTCCACCTTAGAAATAGGGAAGCTAACAGAAAGCTTCGTGTCACGTGGGAACGTAGAGTACTGGAACATAGCGATCATCCAAAATACCTCGGAGTCACTCTAGATCGCACCCTCACCTTCAGGCGTCATTGCAGCAACACCAAACAGAAAGTTGCAACAAGGAACAACCTCATCCGCAAACTGACCAACACTCACTGGGGAGCCCAACCACCCCTTCTTCGTACCTCAGCTTTAGCACTTTGTTTCTCAGCCGGAGAATATGCGGCACTAGTGTGGGGTCGATCAGCCCACTGTAATCAAGTGGATACTGCCCTGAATGATGCATGCAGAGTCGTCACAGGCTGCCTCAAACCAACACCCATTTCTAAACTATACCCCTTGGCTGGTATCGCACCACCGAACATAAGACGCAAAGTCATATGCGCCGAAGAAATGCGTAAGGCAATCAACCAACCGTCCCACTGCTTGTATAATCAGATACCCCCAACACTAAGATTGAAGTCGCAAAGCAGCTTTCTGAAATCCACACAACCTCTCACATCCGGCCCTGAAAATGAGAGACTCCAGCTTTGGCAACAAATCACACCAGAGGATTTCATTATTCCAAAGGAAGGCCTCCCAACTGGCAAGAACCTTGACTGGCGGGCCTGGAAATCCCTGAACAGATTAAGAACCGGAGTTGGTAGATCAAAGGACAACCTCGAGCGGTGGGGAATGCTTCGGCAGGGAGAGACACTATTGTGCGACTGTGGAGACCTGCAGACCGCTTCACACCTAAGATGCTGCTCCATGTGCCCAACAAGCTGCACATCTCAGGACCTAATGCTGGGCAACATACGAGCTATCGATGTTGCCAGATACTGGGAAAAAATAATTTGACGTCGCTGACACGAAGAAGAGAAATGTTAACACATATAGGAGAATAGTGACAGATGTAATAGTAATACAGAAATTTCATCTGTAGATTTTATGATGCTTATCATTATCTCAAACGGCTAAGCACTGCATGCGGAGTGTTTTTTTGCATAGATTACAGTCAAACAGTCAAACATCATCCATTTATTGCAGGAATTCACAATGAATGGGTGTCGTTCACGGGAAGACTTTCGTATACCACCAATTTTAAATAATACTCTGCGGCTGACATTTTACGGGTGAGGAATCAAATTTACACCGACCGGAGGTAGAGCTTAGAATTTTTTTTTTTTTAATCTCTATCAGGGATCAAACCCACGACCTTTGGGGTAAGCAAATTTAACATTCTCTTTTGGTTGTAAATGACAGGCAGTACAGCGCACCTAGAAAGTTCTGCATGGCGGCCGACGTGCTGCAGGCGGCCTTGGCGTTCAGCCCCGCGATGCCCGTGTAGCCGGCGGGCACCATGCCCAGCGGGATGCCGAGCTGCACGAGCGCGATCTTCACCTCCTGCTCTCTCTTCAGGTCCTGAATCTCCAGCATCGTTTTCTGCAACCGCTCGTAGTTGCTGACTTCTAAAATGGTGCAAAAAAAATACTAAATAATATTATGTTCGTGTATAGTTTATGCATACGATACACTTTTTAGATATAATTTAGTGAAATTAATAATTTCAGTTAGAAAAAAGATAAGATGATATTGTTTTTGTTGTAGCAAATATTTCACAATTGTAATATTTATACGTCATCAATTGTTCAATATTCAACAATCGATATTTTACAGCGGACCGACTAAATGTGATTGCGGCGCGGAGCAGACCCTGTCCCACCTTCTGGAGTGTGCGCGGTGTCCGAGTAGCCGCACCCGGGAAGGCCCGATGATGGCCGGGAGTGACGCCATCGACGCCGCCCACTTCTGGGCAGACAGGATCTGACCCTGTTGTTTCCGACACGATTATATATATAATTTTGTTTTTTTTTTTTTTTAACAGAGCACAAGCTCCAATACAATATACATAAATTTATAAAGATACACTTAGCAAATGAATAAAACATGATTAAAGAAGTAGAAATAGTATCAGATCTTTTATCAAGAAAAATATTTTTTAAATTCTAATTCAAACTAACATTTATAAGTGCGGCGTTGTAAGTGTATTGTCACATTCAGTGTCCATGACCTCATACTCAGAACTAGTGTCGAAATATTTCAATGCAAATTGTTGGAATTGCAACAACAAAAACCATGCTATAAGTATATCACACAAATAACATGGCATTATTGTTACAAAAACAAACGTCCAACATTTCATATCAGTCAACACCTGCACTGAATCCGAAGCAATAACACACTAAATATGTCAATATCATCACTCAAGTTGGGTTCAACCACTGTTCACTGCGATTCTTTCGTCTTACACGTATCCAGGGTTGAACGATGGTCCCTTCAGGCCACACTTCAGGCGCCATGAGAGACTCCAGCGAAGTCGCAATGACCCCGACATTGAAGGATGTTGACTGCGTCCGTCTGCTGACAATCCTCCTGATGGTCATCCAAGAGGGATTAAATGCAGCGGTCGCTGCCACGAAGCTCTGCAAGTCATCAGCCGTTGTATCTGGGTGAAGACCCTTGGCGTGATACGCCATCTTCACTCCAGCAACATTCTTTGAAAGAGCTGCAGAACCACGGATCACCAGACGTAGTGAATGTTGATGCCTTTCCCCAACAGGAGAGGCGCGACTTAAATCGGAATGATGTACTTCCCCGGAAAGATTGCTCAGGTGAGGGAGAGGGCATCCAGGGACAAAGCATCCAGTTCCTCCAGTTCCTCGAATGATGACTCATCCTGGCATAGAACGGGAGTCAATGGGAGCCTTGCTCGGAACAGCAGGGGCTTCTTGAATAGTAGTAGCGGCTTCAATGAAGGCAGGCTCGGAGTTTCTGCTGTCACAGCTGATCGACGGTGAGACTTGGCGAGGACTGCTGACAATTTCAGCGAAGGTAGCCATTTTTTTACACCATCGAGGCAAGCGCCTTCTTCGGGAAGACGGGAGACTTGTTGGGTTGAGTGAAGAGTCCACACTAACGGACGTCGATGTGTCCTCCTTGGAAACGTGTTAAGATGATAAGATAAGAAATAACAATTATCCAAGATGTTCTCTAAAAAGATGAACGGCAGAAATATATACAGTTTTTACTTACCCTTTTTGACCTTCTTGGTGACTTGTTGAGAGTTGCTTTCATTGTTCTGATCCAGCTTCTGGAAGATGGAGGTTGTTGGAGGTTTCTGGAACGAGGAGATGACCTTTATGGCGCCCAGGCTCTTCTTTCCAATCAGCACAGGACTACTGAGGTCTGGAATAAATTAAATAAAATATATATTACCAATATTTAATTAAATAATTATGCAGTTTCACAGACAATTGACAGTTTAAAACCAAAACTTTCATTTATGCCGGGTATTTTTAAAACCTTGTTTATTTGTATTCATTATTTTTAAATGTATATTTCTATATATTTTTTTTGTAATATTTGTTCAAAACATATGTTCGGTTAATAAATAAAAAATCAACTTTTCAACTCTATTCACTTATCCACGAGCCACACTCTATCCAATTAGAGTGGGGCTTGAGGGGAATGCGAGTCTTGTTTATCCTGCTTCATCAAGACAATCACATTGCATGAGAAAGCAAACACAGATGATATAAAGCATTTCAAAGTCTTCCCATTGAATGAAAGCGGAGTTGCGGGCATTTTTAGACGATTTGTTAATATAATTATCTATTGAACTGACCTTCTTTGGATTGAATCAATTTGACTGATTCAGTTTGCTTATTTGTACAAACGCATGCAGGAGAGCACAACCAATCAAGACCGGTGCACTCTACGACATTCAGCTAGGAAAAAGTGTGATGTGTTTGTGTGTGGGTTGGGGAGATTGCAAGTGTACATGTATGTGTGTTTGTTGAAGAGATTTAGATCGTATAAAGGAGGAAACACAGACGCTGTAAGAGCATTCCAGAACTTACCAATAGCATTTAGGAATGAACTTTGGAAACTATTAGTTTTTGGTCGATGCACGTTAACCGTGTTGTATGTTTGATGGATTGAAGAATGCGATTTTAAACAACAAATGTATGAGAAATTTACTAACTGACTGTGGTGGAGGAAGGCTTAGCTGTTGTTGGCGATCCTGCGATGGTGATAGGCTTCTTCTGTATTGAGAAAGCCAAGGGCCGAGGCTTGTTGGGCTCTAGAGATACAGGGGGGACAAGCGGGGGTACTGGGGGGAGTTTAGCCACTGAAGGAGGAAGTGGAGCCTTGACTGGTGATGGCGGAAAGGGAGCTGCTACAGGAGCCGGGGCGGCGACAGGCGCTGGAGGCGCCACGGGGCCGGGCGGCTGCGGGGGCAGTGCTGGGATCGGAGGCTGAAATCAAAATAAGTTATTTTATTTTATTTTTTACTATATTCACTACGTATTTGGAGCATATGGACACCGAAAATTTCTGTTTATACAGTTTTATAAGTTCAGATTGTCTATACCTTTTACCTAGAATTCCTGTATAGCCAGAGGTCCACATGGGAACACAGATGGTTACCGGGAGCCTTCAGGGCTCCCACGAACTTGCATAGACTGCGGATTTAATACCAGAGAAATATTTTAGGTGTTCAATGATCAAGGGTTTTTATTTCAAGGAGATCAGATGATCAGCTCGACACTCCCGAGACCTGGACATTTTATTTTGTCCTTAAGGGGTAGCTCAACTCTACCGGTGGCATTTATAGAGCTTAGATATAATTAAATTTTTAAAAATCACGGTTGGCCGGGATTTGAACCGACATGAAGGGTTGGTCGAAGTAATTTATATTAAAATAATTTTAAGATCATTATTAAATATCAAAGACGAAATACCTATTAATAAGCTAAATTTAATATTTTTTCAAATATAAAATTAGTTGTTCGAGATGGGTTATGTTGGATTTTGTTGGGAAAGATTCAATTCATTAGTTTTCGCCAAATTATTGTAGGTTTTTTATTGTATCACTTTGTGAATTATGCCAGAAGTAGCATTTTAACTAGGCGGTTCGACTTTACAGCAACTCCTGAAGGAGGTACAGTGAAGTCTTACACAAAATATTTTAGTTTTGGAAACAGGATTATAAAAATGGTTATTGTTTCGTTATCTTTAACTTACATCATTGGGAATGCTGTCTTTTTTCTTAGAGACTTCTAGAACTGGCATTGGCATCGGGATCTCGCAGATGTCCGCGAGAATCTCGCCCGGTATCGGAATATTGAGATCCATTCTCGAGCATTACCCAAACAGTATACGTCTCAATACTTTACAAAAACTTCACCAATCGTTACCACAAAACACTGAGACATTATTAAACAATACTCATAAATGGTCAGTAACTAAATTCACGAATTGTTAAATGTAATAAGCTTGCAATCGCTTGATATCGCCCGGTATCTGAATATCCATTATTGAGCATCCCTCAAATAAATACGTCACTACCATCGTACACAAAACTTTACATATTTCAACTCAAACAATCTGAGATATTACTAATGAATGTTGTTAACGCTTTCGTGTTGAATTAAACCATATTTAGTTTTTTTAAGGTCGGTACCGCGTTTCGGAAAGTTGCGACTTTGAACAATTTCCCGAGGTTAGGAAAAAACAAATGACAGTCTCAAAGACAACATGTTTTCTTCGGGTCAGTTTGTTACGAATTATATTGTCTATGTTTTTACAAAATACCTATAAATATTTTTTGTGCAAATAATTAGAATTATAACAAAAATTAACAGATATAATAAGTATATTATGTATTTTCTATTTGAAGTATTAATAAATAGTGAATCTAAAATAAACTATTTATATAAACTAGTGATTGTATAATAAAAATAAAAAAATTAAAATTATTATATACCTAATGTTAGTAATTTTAGGAAAAAAAATTATTTTGTCGTTTATTAACAATATTGTAAAAAAAACTACAATAAAAAACTCGTGAATAATGTAATATGTGTAATATATGCCTGAGCAAACATTTCAAAGGAAAGCCCACAAAAAATGATCTGCGACCATTTAAATGAAATATTTTTAAATGCATATTATTAATGTTCAATCAATTTTTTTTCACAAGTATTTTATATTTATTAATGACAATCTATATATTATAGTGTAACCTCCGGGTCACTTCTAAGCTATAAGCTGAAAAGAAACAACATTTGTTAATTTTTTATTGATACCGTAGTATTGTATGTATGAGATAAATGTAATATAAGATGATGTTTACTATGAATTTGTATGTTCATATAAATTTTATAATATTGGTTTGGCTCTTCAATGGTTTATAAATATTAAAATATATATATATACATTCCAAGAACCCACCAAAATCAATCTTATAATAATTGAGTTACGTCATAATTAGTGATATGTTATTTTCAGTTTGCGATAAATGCGAATAAAAAGCGATAAATGGAATGAATTCGAAATTGTAGCGATTTTTTTTCATTCAACTCATTTTTGAAGCATTGAAAGTTTTCTTTTACACTTGGATATTAAAGTGTAGCAAAAAGATACATATACGTAAAATAAATAAATATAAAATCGTAAGTAATATTTGCGAAAAAAATATTTATTTTATTGCCAAATTAGAAAAAAAATCGTAACGTATTTTTCCATTTCTTGTGGGTTAAAATTATGAAAAAAAAAAACACCCGGCCATATCGTAAGTGACATTTTGCCAATGGAAATCTAGATGATACTTTTTGAAACAGATGAAAACATAAAATCTTAAAAACATGTCAGTTTTCCATAAAAAAATGTTAAAACTTAAGTCACATTCATATAAAAATGAGGCGAATGTCTTTTATGAAATATTAAAATATTTTTCAATCTAGCATGAAGCTGTAATTTTCAATTTGATAAAGCAATACTTTCATTAAAAAACATACTTTTATATGCCACATTATCAACTACTTTATTTTTAGAGGTTTTAGAGGTTTTAGAGGGATATTCAATTTTTCATACAATTTAACCTCTAATATTGAGAGTAATGTAAAAATGGATACCGTTTATCTTTTACTTTAACAAAAATTAAACATTAATTTGACAATGCCGTTTAATCAATTTGGTGTGTAACAATAGTTTGGATGCAGAACGGATTTTTAGTACACACAATATAATTGTTGACAATTTACGTACTTGATTCAAACAATCTTTAAGGACTCATGCTCGTTTTTTTTGTATTTTCAAATAATTACAAATATTTTCGACAATCTATTGTTTTTGTTTAATAAATTATTATTAAAATAGAAATAAGACTTAAATTATACTTTTAGAAAAATAAATCTATTTATAAAAATTTGTAATTTAAAAATAAATGCTAAATATATGTGAAAATTCGTTAGTTTTTCACTCCAAAACACTAAATTCGATCATCGCTATCAAATAAAATGATATTATAAAAACACGTATCTGTAATCAAAATATTTTATTCATATTTAAGCAATGGATAATTGCGTTATGTGGAAGGTAAATTTATTTTTTATGCCATACATTTATCGAATAAACGAATTTATTTTGTTATGTGCACATTATTTTTCTTTCATACAACACTGCATTGTGATAAAACAGATTTCTGTTTCATTAATAAACAAAATGTATTGACGCGTCTAGTATAAATAATCTCCAACAGAGGGACAGCGTGAAATTTCTCATAAGAAACAATCTCTCCAACTGTCAGTACCGCTCAAGCGCTTGCGGAGAGTGGGTGTGTCGCACGCGTTCGCAAAACAAATCGCAGTGTTGGTAAACGTAAATGTGATGATCAATGTGTGAAAAATGTGCCGATAGTGACGACAGAGTGTCCACAAACCGAACGGATAACCAACAATCAAACGATAAGGTTAATATTTGCCTAATAATTTTAATTTGCTCCCCTCCGAAATCGCAGTATATAAACGTCAAGTAAGCAAAGCAGTGGCGATAATTCAAAAATCGAATTCACCGAATGTTTCAATTTCCGGTTATAAACAATTCACAACGGTCGACTCGTTTTATGCGAATCTTTATAAACGTTGCGTTTGTGTAATTTTCAAACAATTGTTGAACTCGCAATTTTCTGCAATGTAAATAAAGAGAATAATTTGAAATATTAAATACAAAATGGCGCCTGCCTCAGCGGGGTGTCCCACTGTTTTGATTATTTTTTTTGACTAACATGTTTGTACACGCGAATTTATTCCGCAAATCAAAAAATCAAGCAATTCATTTATTACAGTTATATTAAATGGACATCTTACAAAATACTTATAATCTTTATTTTACTTAATAATTTATCATACAAGCTTTTTAGTATACATATACGAAATAGGATAATATGGTATAGTTGTGCAATAATATATAAGATTTTTTATAGATGAGCTAAATTTTTTTTTCTTTCGTTATAAGATTCGTATCTAAAACATCACCAACCGATCACCAGAAATTGCCGCCCCTCATTTCTGCCAATTGCCACTGTCCATGTCTCATCCCAAAGAGGTCTTTACAACAGAAAGTCCACTTGGGAACATATATGGTTCCCGACAACCCCGTGGCAGAAATCCAGGGACTGAAAAGAAAGCTCTGTAGTGTCCGAGGCATATTTTAAGGGATTTGTTGATAGTTTTTTTAAGGACGACGGATTATAAGCCTAGTGATCCCGAGGTGTGGACCATTTGATCCTAATGAGCGGCTCAGCTCGATCAGCGACGTGCGGCTAACAACAGGCGGTAACCCACCCAAGATATAATCCGCGTCCAATTTTCTAAAACTTCGGTGATTTAACGAGAACCCCCCTAAAAGAATTGTCTGGAAACGATAGGTCGTGACACCTATATTATTATGTCGCTAAGCACTGTATGATTCGACAACGTCATTAGAATCCAACCCAGCGTTCACGCATCGTCTTTTATTACGAGAACTCGCTATGAATGGGTGGTGTTCACGGGACGACATTTTTCTTTCACCATTTTTATTAATATGTCTGGCATTTTACGGGCGGAGGGATACAATTCTCACCAACCGGGGTATTTATAGAGCTTTGAAATTTATAGTTTTTTTTTTCTTTTCAATTTCCGTTGGCGATCGAACCTATTACATTCGGTATAGTAAGCAAACGCTTTACCACTAAGTCATACCCACTTGCAAACATTAATAAATCCGATGGGGTAACAACTGATGCACTTACAAAGTCATCTTATATGAAATTTCTCTCATAAATTAATCGGAGTATGATACATATGAAAAAAAACAGAGATCGAACCCACGATGTTTAGTATTGTGAGCAAACTCACTATGCATTTCTAACCAGTACCGGCTTTAGATCCTGCAACGCCCTAGGGCAATTTTTTTTGGCGCCCCATATTGTTTAAATTTGAAAAACATCTAATCGAAATTAGTTACCTTTGGCGCCCCTAGATTATTTGACGCCCTGGGACACCGACCCACTGCGCTACCCCCTAAAACCGGTACTGTCTCTAGCCATACGATAATGGTCCAAAATGTATGGTACTTGTGACAGTTTTTTATGTATGTGCATTTAGGAAAGCACAACCGGTTTTGTAACCAGTGGACTCTAAAGATCTCAGCAAGGATGACTGAACGCTGAATGCAGAAAATATGTGTTGTTTGTGTGCAGGTTCAAGAGATTGCAAGTATACTTATGTTGATGTGTTTCTTAACCTCTCCTCCCCGGTGATGTCTATCGACTACACATTGCTTGTAATAACTTAAATATCTCTGTAAATATAATACACACAGGGTTCAGATTTTAGGTATTCCTCCTTAATACATTTACGTATTGAAAAAATAAAATATTTATAATAATAGGCACTCATCGGGAGCGGGAAATATTTTTCTAAAATCCGGAATAAATTCACCACTACAATCAAGACGCGTCAACTGTCATGAATCATTGCACCTGCCGGAAGTGTGTGCGAAAATAAAATTAAAAAATACACAGATGCGGCGGCATCTATACTCCTCACTCTCGCTGACGTACTAATATGAGTGAGCGAGACGGGAAACCTCAGTTGGTCACCTAGTTCGAAATGATATCGGCTCATCCATATGTCGACAGGCCAAGTAATGTTAGTAGCTCTCGGATGTTCACGCGAGAAGGTGCGTCTGGCCGTTTGAGGTTCGTCTGATGTTTTTCATGTTTTTAGCTATTAAATGTCAATTATTACTGCTTATTGACATCAACTATTGTAAAATTAAGCGATATCTTTGAATATTTTAATTTTTTCGATTTTCTACTCATTTTATTCACTTTAAATCAGAATGTGCAATGAGTTGACACCATCGGAACGCGCGGAAGTTTTTAGCATCGTAAGGCGAGGGTTAAAGTGGTCCAGAATGTATGAAGAAGGAATCACAGATTGTGGAAGGGCATTCCGGAGCTTACCGGTGGCGTTTAGGAAGGAATTTTAGAAACTGAATTGTTCTTCATTGTATTATTTTCGTTTTATAGGATTTAAGAAAATCGTTTCTAATCAGTTAATAAATAACATTGTCGATAATATATAAATACGTTATTTAAAAAAATCGAATTTCATTTGAATTTAATGTAGGTACATATGCTTAATACACTAATTACTAAATAGGAATATTTTATTTGTTAGGTATAATATTGTATTTAGGTATAATGTTTTTATTCCTATATTATGGGTGGGTGCAGGAGGAATCAATTCTTTAAATGCAGAAGAGCATCGGGCACGGTTATAACGGTAAGAAAGATCAAGTGAACCAATCTAACATTTGTGTACCAGTGATTACATGTTGGTAATGCGAGCGAATATGGTATAATTCATGCTTCACGAATCAGTTTCAAAATCGCAATGACATTGTTTTAACGCGTCTTATTATCATCATCATCATCATCAATGAATGTTTTTTATAACGACCTGCTTACACCACTTGACTTCCTCTCGTGTTGCAACCATCTCCGCATGCAGCGCTCGGCCTTGCAGTCACAACCTCTTATAATCCATCGAGGAATGTCCAGCTACAACGCTGCGTTGCTCTACTTATCATTTATTCAATAGTACATACAAATTGATTGAAAACAACCTCGGTGCTAGAATGGTTGTCTTGTTTCGCGGACTCTCTCTACCTGGAGCGTATGGTCGTCATAAATTGCGTCCGAATTTATATTTGTTGTATGCGAGTACATACATATATGAAATGGAAGATTTTGTATACAATTGTCAGTGTTATTTGATTCCTACATTAGATCAGTTATTATTTTAAAATAGTGACGTATTTTCATTATTTAATATTCACCTAATATGCAAGGAAATTAGCTCTGCCAAGATATCTCTGAACCCGAAGGCCCATACGGAAATATATAAGGTTCCTGAGGACCTCCAGGGCGGGAGACAAGGCCTTGAAAAGTCGACTGCTGTAGTATTTGAAGCAAAGTTTGAGTGATTTGTTACTTAAATTACTTGAACCCTTTCGCATCGTTATCGGCATATGCCGTCATGTGATTCCTTGACCGTTGCCATCGGTTGTCGTGATATATTGTTTTGCTTCATTCTTGGAATAGTTTTTTATGCATCATCTAATAACTAAAGGACCAATGTGATATATATACCAGATAAGTACATTTATGCTTCAAATACTAGTTTTATGCAGAAAAAAATGGTTTGAAAAATTCACACTGTATTGACAGTATAATTTGTGTTCCACCGAGCCGTAACTAAAGGGTTAACCCTGCCCTAAGTGCACGTACACATATTATTTTTACGACTGCTGCAGTGGTTTCTGTGAGCTCTGATGATGCTGCAAGAGCGTCCATCTGGTCTCCAAGCACTAAACACACAATAAACCCCTTGATCGCTGGAACCCTCGCAACATCTTTAATGGATCATAAAGCCATCTTCTTCGAGGCGTGAAACGACTAAACTGTATTTTGAATACATGGGAACATTTGCCGGCGGGCGTGGCTTAGAGGTGAAGCGTTAGCTTACCATTGCATAGAAACACCGAGTGTATTAGTTGACAGTTTTGACTGGTGGGTACAGCTCAGTGGTTAAAGCGTTTGCTTAGCAAGCCGAAGGTCGTGGGTTCGATTTCTGAGGGAGATTAAAAAATTTTTTTTTAGCTTTAAAATAGTCCCGGTTGGTTTGAATTTGATCCCTCACCCGTAAAATGCCAGTCGTAGCCTATTAATCAAAATTGGTGGTAGACGAAAGTCGTCCCGTGAACACCACCCATTTATAATAAATTTCTGTAATAATAAGGATGATGCGTGAATCTCGAATGCCCGCTACTTACCTACTTACCATGTGGTCGTCACAAACAACTCCTCCACAAAGCTCTGTCGGCTGCAATGGTCCTCATCTCATGTCAGCTCTGCCTCTCAGAACAACTACTAGTACATTCTATGTATGGTTTCCGACGGTGTTCAATGAGAGCCCAGAGTCTTGATGGAAATGCTGCTGTAGTGTATGGTATTCTACACCATCCGAAATACATGTGCCATGTGTCCACCTTCGTCTCTTAATTTAACTGCAAACTAAAATTCAAGCCATCGTACTCCCAGCATTCTATCAATTTATGCTCTTCTGTGGCAAATTAGTCTATGTTATAATGATTCATATTTAAGACAATTCATTGCATGCAGAATCGATTTTTAAAGATGCAAGTGTAATGATAGCTGGCAGACATGTATTGCTGTTATTTGTGCCGACCATATGCTCCAGTTAGGAAGCGGATATTAAAGATGAGAGGTTCTTAAGTTTGGCATCCGCTGGTGTAAGGAATTTTCTATTAAAAAAATCGTTGGTCAATGCAATGAATCAGCACATAACTCATCATCATACAATAGAGGCGAATTTGTAAACAAAATACCTCCTTGTTCCAAGAACGGAATAGTCAATAGTTGACTTCCTACATCTCATCATCATCATTACATAGGCCGAAGGGTATAGCTCAATGGTCAAAGCGTTTGCTTTGCAAGCAAAAGGTCGTCTGTTCGATCTCCGACGGAGATTAAATTTAAAAAAAAAAACATTTCTGAGCTCTAAAATACCCTCGGTTGGTGTGAATATGATCCCTCACCCGTAAAATGCCAGTCATATCCTATTAATTAAAATTTGTGGTAGACTAAAGTCGTCCCGTGAACACAACCCATGCATAGTCAATTCCTGTAATAGATGTATGAAGCGTAAAGGCGACGTCGATGGCGTTACTCCCGGCCATCATCAGGTCTTCCTGGGTGCAGCTACTCGTACACAGCGCACAATCCAGAAGGTGTGACAGGGTCTGCTCCGCGCCGCAGTCACATTCACTCGGTCCGCTGTAAAACTGCCAGGCTTTCATTTGTGTCCTCGTTTTGGATAAGCTCCGAAGTTTGTTAAGCGACCTCCATATATTCCACCCCTGGTCGTGTCCAGGGGCTAGGTCCTCTTTCGGGGCAATCCAAGTATTCCCCTCAGTTGCGCTTCTCCATAGGTTCAGCTGCAGGGCGGCCTCAGGTATCACCAGTTCCGTTGTGGACTGTAGGAAACTTCTTCTTGATTTGAGCTGTGTGGTTATCTTAGTAATGAATCATCATGAAAAACGACATAAAAGAATTTGGTAAACAAAATACGTATCTGACTATTCTATGAACAAAACGACCGTTTTTTTTAAATGATTTTTTTGTGTTCCATTAATACGAATTGTACTATTTCCACGTGGGTTTTTCGCGGATGTGTTTTTTTGTTATATACCCGTATCTATGATACACTGACCACAGGAATGCAAAGCTCTTCCGTCATGTGCGGATTTGTATAAATACATTATGCCACAGAGATAAAAAAATAGTTTTAAAAAATATGTTTGTAATGAATACCAATATGATTGATCGGCAAAAAAGAATGACAGAATATGTGGGAACCAAACGTCAGATATTCATATGCTGATTATGAATGGGTAGTTGCTACACGAGAGCTTAAACTATTGTTGCCTTGAATACTGTACTCGGACATCGAATATTCGCCGGCGGTTATAGCTCAATGCGTTTGCTGTGCAAACGATGGTGGGCTCGATCCCCGACAGTGATTAATAGAAATAAAATACCCCGGGTTGGTGTGAATTTGATCCCTCCCCCGTAAAATGACAGTCATAACCTATCAATTAAAATTGGTGGTAGACAAAAGTCGCCCCGGTAAATTCCTGTAATAATAAGGATGATGCGTGAATCTCGGGCTGTAGTCTATGACGTTGGCGAATCAACACTCCACATGCAGCGCTTAGCCATATCCACTGGGTATGCCGCCTCATCTGGGTATTTTTTAATTTTATTTTCGCACACGATTCCGACAGGTCGAATGATTCATGACAGTTAACGCGTCTTGATTGTAGTGGTGAATTTATTCCGGATTTTAGAAAAATATTTCCTGCTCCCGATGAGTGCCTATTATTATAAATATTTTATTTTTTTCAATACGTAAATGTATTAAGGAGGAATACCTAAAATCTGAACCCTGTGTGTATTATATTTACAGAGATATTTAAGTTATTACAAGCAATGTGTAGTCGATAGACATCACCGGGGAGGAGAGGTTAAACCTGCTGTCGACCTATAACTGAATCCAATGAGGTCAACTATACGAAGCCTTAGAACACATCGGTTGTCCAAGTGTTGTGAAATGGTCGTTGTCAATCTGTAGTACCAAATATAACACAACAGATGAATCACAGAGATAAGATATTTAACAGATGTTCAGTATAGATATTCTCAAACTTTACGGTTCAAACTTATTTTTCTTCATAATATCATACTTTATGCCGGCGGGTATAGCTCAATGGTCAAAGCGTTTGCTTTGCAAGTCAAAGGTCGTGGGTTAGATTCCCGACGGAGATTTAAAGAAAATAAAAATAATGTGATGTTTTTATTTTATAAAGGATTAAAACCAAAAGATGGTACCCAGACTATTTGTGACATTTATGGTGTCATCTTGAAACTTCGAAGCTGATCCTTATAAAATAGTTAAGGAAAGAGTACACACCGGGTATAGCTCAATGGTCAAAGCGTTTGCTTTGCAAGCCAAAGGTCGTGGGTTCGATCCCCGATGAAGGTTAAATAAAAAAATAAAAAGTAAACGATTTCTGAGCTCTAAAATCCCCCCGAATTGTTATGAATTAGACCCCTAACCCGTAAAATGCCAGTCATAGCCTATTAATCAAAATTGGTGGTAGACGAAAGTCGTCCCGTGAAGACCACCCATTCATACTAAATTCCTGTATTAATAAGGATGATGCGCGAATCTCGGGCTGCAGTCTATGACGTTGGCGGAACAACATTCCGCTTACAACGCTTAACCATGTAAGCGTCAGAGAATCCACAGATGAGACTTCAGCATTACTATCGCCATCTGTCGGTATTCTTCTGTATGTGCTTACATAAAAATAATTAGAGATAAGTACGCATGGAGAGAAACTCAGATCACCCGAAGCAAATATAGGGTCCGCCATCTAACGTTTTTTTTTCAACTAGTGCTTATTTCGTGAATGGTAAGACTTAGCTCATGTCTGATTTGACAGATAATTAGTTTTATCCTTCCGCTGAACGAATATGGTTGTGTATACGCTTGAACAACGCTGGGAAATATTGCGAAATTACTTTGAAAATCATGGTAATGTTGCAGAATGTGTGCGAAAATTGCGTACGGATTTTGGAAGAAGAGAATCACCGTCAGCTCCGTATGTTCGTTATCTTGTGAAAAAAGTGAAAGAAACTGGCATCCTCATCGATAAACCATAGCGTGAAAAGCCAAAAACAGTGCGTACACCCGAGAATATTGCTGCTGTGGCAGAAAGTGTGCGTGAAGCGCCATCAATGGCGCTTCCATGCGGCGCGGCCATGTTGAACGAATTTTTGTTCACATAAATTGAAGAGGAGGATATTGGCAACATTTGGTTTCAACAGGACGGCGCTACGTGCCACACAGCCGAAGCTACACTCGATGTTTTGCGCCCTGTTTAAAAAAAAAAGAAGTTATTTGGCGGACCCTTTATAAGTACCATGCAAATGACGAGAGGTAGCTCTCTGGCAATCGTGCTTCCAGCTTCTCGGAGATTCACGCATCATCCTTATTATTACAATAATGAATGGAACGGATATGGAAAGAAAATGCGTGATGGTTTCCTTTTTGTAATAATGTTTTGGAATCTCTGTTGTACACAAATGTTCATACTAAAATGTTCGTATAGAGTTACATACAATCAAATATACACCCATAGTCAATAAAATAAATAATACATTCTCGTACAGTCTCCTTCCCACTGATTAATAATAATATGCTAATTAATTAACTAATTAATATTTTAATTATGCGACGCCGGTTCTTGATTAAAATATAATGCGACATTTACTTTAATTTAAATATAATTAAATGAATTAATGATGTAATCAATTTCTTAATTGCTTTTTTAAAATTAGTCTCTCTGTTGTATTGTACCGCTGTTGTGCTCTCCTCTGGCTCTCCACATTTATTTCTCGCTCGGTGAAAACCCTCCGTGTCACGTCGGGTTTTTGGAGACACAGATGGGGACACGTTACTGGACGCACGCAAAAAGCTACTTGTTAGAGAGTGGCTGAAGGCCTATCCGTGATTCTAGGTGCGTCAGTTAGATGTAAAATATACCTCAGTCTAAAGCTGCGAAGTTAGTATACTACAGCGAATCTCGAATTGCCTTCTTTGGTGACACGTTGCTGACCACGAAATACGTGGTAATGCATGAGGAAATGGAATGTTTTGAAAGAAAAAGAAACACATTTATTACTGATGGTTCTTGAACCTACTTTCTACCACCATGTTCGTCGTGACATGGTATGTTGATGATACAATATGAAAACAAGGTAGCTGTAGTTTATTCTCTCCTGCGGCATCTGAAGTACATATCCCGGCTAGGTCCACCTCCGTCTATTAACAGACTGTAGTGTGACATTGCTTGTGGCGACAGTTTGTGAATGCCATATGCTCCAGTTTAGAAGTAAAGAAGAATGGAGACAATACTTTGGATTCTTTGAATAGATACCCATCTACGATATATACAATTATTTTTATTGAAGACATCATTTTATCGGTCTTTTTTTTATCCCACGTGAACTTCGGGATGCGGTTTTGAATTGAGAATATGCGTATACTCCGACTGCCATGTGCTCCGGTTAGCGAGCGGATATATCAACAACAAAAAATAAAAATTTCAATGTTGATGTTAAAGAAAATCCATGTCTGTTACATTTTTTGTAAAGAACAATGGTTAAGAATTTCCAAACGGACTCACTCTTTATATTACACAATCTTATTGAAGAGAGAACACCGCAGGCAGGCTTAGTCTCCAAGCATCTGTGTTTCATCCATCCATACAATCTGAATCATTTAAATAAGCAAATTAATGAATAAACCTTCTCAGTCTTGTCAATACTAAAAAGCGGCATTATATATACTGTAAAGACGGTTCTCATTCAATCAGTCTCAAAAGCTAACATCCCCTTACAGAAAGAGCAAGCACATATCACACACAAGATCTTATCTTTAAGTGGTGTGGTAAGCAAATGTAAAAAAGAAAAAAAAAGGTTGGAATGTAAATTACTGTGTAAAAAATGTATCTTTTTATATTTGATTATATAAATAAAAAATATATATATATATATTTTTACGATAAAGTTGACAAACTTCGGTGTTCGGCTCAGGCTATCCACCTCCGTTGAAGGCCGCGCCGAACTGACGGCGCGCTTCGACACACCGCAGCGCCCTTCTATCACCTGTCGGCCCTTTGAGAATTATCATCTGTCAAAACAACCAAAATGGCAACACATACACGTCCATCGAGCGAACAAAAATAAGAGACGATTTTTTTTTTATGAATTGCCAGGGATTGAATATTCGGACTGCTCGCATGCCAGGCGGTCGATTTCGCCATTATTGCACAACCCATGCAAACAATGGAGGTTAAAACATAATAATGATAACTTTAATGATTCATAAAAAATACAACAATAAATAATAAATTAATCACACCAGAGGTCTTCAATTTGCGCCATACTAATGTCTCCACCAGTGGTGGCCAACATTTTCATCCTGCTGAACCGTTTTAGTCTTCAACGTCTACAAAAGCGTTCGTCCCAATCTCATAAAAAAAACAATGCTGCTTATCTTCGGCGATAATATTAGTACAGTGCCTACAATGTGCTATTGTCGATGGTTAGTTAAATATCTTACCCCCCCATACACATTCCATCATCATCAACCTGTATCCGTCCACTGTTGAACGCAAGCCTCCCGCATGAGTCTCCATCCTCTTCGATCCTGCGCCTTCTGCATCCAGATCACTCCCGCTATTCTTCTTATGTCGTCAGTCAATCTTGCAGGGGGTCTGCCAATGCTTCGTTTGCTAGTTTTTGGGCTCCATTTCAATACTTTTCTTCCCCATCGACCGTCGTCTCTTCGACAGATATGTCCTGCCCATTGCCACTTGAGTGTGCCTATTGGTTGGGTAGCATCTACTACTTGAGTTATTCTGCGTATTTCTTTGTTCCCATTCCATACCTGGAGCATATGGTTACTACAATGTTCTGTTTGGTCAGCTGCCACTCTCATCCTCAGACATCTCTGCACCTGAAAGTCCTCTTGGGATCATATGTGTCCCTAAAACTCCATGGGAGCAGCCCAGGGACTCGAAGACACGCCAGCAGTAGTATTTAGAATCTGATTTTGTAATCGTTTTTTTTTTTTTAATTTCCTTAAGGAAATTTGATTATTAGCCTGACGTTCTCGAGTTAAAAATCGAGCGAGAAAAAAGGAAAATGTTATGAAAAAAGGATCGAAGTAGATACACGAGGGTTATCCATAAAATAAGGTTCCCATGGCGCTTACAGTCCTGTAAAGCGCTGTTATGGTAGATCCCGCGATTGTATAGTGTACCTTGGTTCACCCACTCCAAATCCCTTCCCTAGCGAGCTGCATGCGGAGCTCAGTCTTGGCTTGGCAGCCGTACGTAATGGATCTCCCACTCGCTTCGCCCACCAGCCATTTCCTGTCTGCAAAAAACATTGCGCCGGTAGAAATTCATTCCCAGCTTTGCGAAATCTATGGAGACAAGTGTATGAGCGTACAACACGTGCGCAAATGGTGCAGATAGTTCAAGAACGGGCGTACTGACGTCCATGATGAGGAGCGTTCCGGACGGCCATCTGTTTCTGACAAAACATTTGCAAAAGTAGAGGCAGCGATGCTCTCAGATCGAAGCATACCCTAGATCACGGGTCGTCAACCTGTTCCGTATCGCCCACTAGTGGGCGATACGGAACAGGATGGCGTCCTACATTACTTCTAGATTTTTTTCCACCCATATACTGAATTGAAATATAGCGAGGTTGGTAGGCGTTAGGGAAATTTTACCATGAAAAATAGGCAAAAGTGGGTGCTAGGCGTAAAAAGGTTGACGACTCCTGCCCTAGATGCTCCGTCAAAATCTTGTGGTTAGAGGTTTTGCTGACATCAGGGATCATTTCGGAGAGCTTACGAACCGTCACTCTTCAATAGAAATATTTTTTTTAGTTTGTGGGCCGCATGTAGTCCGCGTACCGTACTTGTTCTTCGCTGACGCAGAGTCATCGTTCCCACAATTGTATACATGAGAACAGTTTTTTGCGCAACTTGCATCGGTTGCATCTGTTTTATTAGATCAAAAACCTCTACAATTATTATCTACCACGTAATAGTACGTAATAGTAACTGTCCAAACAGAGATCTTTATCAACCATTTTTTTTATTATGCTTATGTAATGTACCCGAAATACATTTTCAAAATTATTTTATGTATACACTGACATCAGCATGATATAGCCCTTGCTGTCTGGTACCGAAAACCTCGATATACAATATGTCGTCTCTTATTTTCGTTCGCTCATCGGACACGCATGCGTTGTCATTTTGTAATGCCATTAGAAGGAGTAGTTGAATAGATCGCCACTAGCGGCGCTGTGTGTCACCGACCTCGGCGACCGGTGCCCAGTCAGTTGTGTGCCGACGACGGCGAAGTCGTATTGTGGTTGGCCCGGCCTAAATGCTGTGACTAGGTCCGGGGACCCGAAGTTTGTAAAGTTATTGAAATATACTCGTATATGTCAATGTGCTTCAGAAAAAATTCACTGTGTTATTTGCTCCTCATCCTGCCACCACGCAATTCAACAACGAACTTAGAGAGAAGGATGTCAACACGTGCTGGAGAATATTGCCACACAGTGTCGGAGAAATCTCTTCTCTGAATTTTATGACGCTTCCGGTTTTTTAGTATGCCTAACCAGTGCTGGTTTTATGGGGTGGCGAAGTAGGGCGGTGCCCCGTGGCATCGAATAAGCTAGGGGCGCTGAGGGCAACCTTAGATTTAAAAAATATATATATAAATAATATGGGGCGCCATAAAAAAATGCACTAGGGCGCCACAGAATCTAAAGCCAGCATTGTGCCTAACACTCTATGCTATCATTCTTTGTTTTAAGGTAACCAACTTAAGATCCGTATACAAAGACTTACTTAAGGTAACCTATCTATAATTGCTACTTTCCTTAAGAATGAAGAAAGTAAAGAAGCCTCAGTACAGTACAGTTAATTTGGTTAGCTTAAGTCAAGGAATGTCTCTACATACGCTGGCCATACGTTTCAGATATCAAACGGATATTGTAGAAAAAAAAAAGTCAATCTCGAAAAAGTTGAAAAAAACATGTCGGTAAAATCGTTCATTTTTTTTTTGGTTACTTTTTATTTAATTTTAGCGGAAGTCGACAAATAACCTGTGATACTTGAGATGCTGCGCGTAAAAAGCGACCACTCGACCACAAAGCCCACCGCAGAACAGCTGCTCCGATACACGGTAAAAAATAACCGTGCGGCACAAGCCAAAACAGGTTCCGGACAATCCTTCGCGGCGTCTTAGAATCCACGAACAAAAAACGTGACAACACCAACAATGCCGCAATTAACAGTTTTTACTTTCTTTGGGCGTTTTAAATTGATGAATTAAATCATTAATTTTTCTTTGTATTAAAGAAATACATCCTTGCATGTACATGGTACGATACTCGAAATACGATGTTTTGAATTTGTGAGGAATGACGAGATCCAGATTGTTGGAAGGAGGAAACACAGAAGAGCTGGAATAGCATTCCAAAGCTTACTGATGGCATTTAAGGAAGGAACTTTTGAAATTGCCAGTTCTTGGTCCACACACATCAACCGTGTATGGATGTTCGGCAAGTGTAAGACTAGTTTGTCGGCTGTGGGTGGGTGCATGAGGAATTTGTTCTTTAAGTTCCGAAGAGCAGCTACCGTGGTAATAACGGTATAAAAGACTAAGTGAACCAATCTTACTCCTGTGTTCCATTGATTGCAGGTTAGACGTAAGAGTGTCGTTGTTTATCAAACGAATTGCTCTGTTTTGAACTGAGTCAATTAAGTTTAAAAGGTATTTTAGGGCTCCAATCCAGAGGTGACTGCCGTATTTAAGGATAGGTTGGATTTGTCCTTTATAAAGAAGAAGTTGTTTATCGTTGAAATACATCAGTGATCTATATACAGTGAGGCCCCGCTTAACGCTGTCTCGTTCAGCGCTGTTTCGGTTTAGCGCTCTTTTATTTCGACTCGGGGATTCCCCGAAATTGTGCTCATCGCCAGATTTAAGTAAGAGCGAAGACATTGGACACTCTGTCGATATGGAAGAAATAGTGAAATTAGCGAAACAAATCGGTTTAGATGAGGTAAATGTGGAAGACGTCGAAGAAATAGTTCAAGAAACAGCAGCTAGTCTTTCTAATGATGAGCTCAAGGAATTAACTGAGCAAGAAGA
The DNA here is from genome assembly GCA_022606575.1 of Glossosoma conforme. Classification (NCBI taxonomy): domain Eukaryota; kingdom Metazoa; phylum Arthropoda; class Insecta; order Trichoptera; family Glossosomatidae; genus Glossosoma; species Glossosoma conforme. The sequence goes on from JAGTXR010000088.1 coordinate 1,595,393, forward strand.
AAACAAAAATATTGATATTAGTGATTTCGAAGAAGAGCAAAAATATACTTTCGATGGCGTTTGTAAAAAGAGTTTGACCACTATAACTGAAACTATGGACCAATTTGTTGAAAATTATCTAAATTTTGACAGGAGTTCAAAAGCAAGATGGGGGTGATATAGATGCTTTATCCACTTATTTTATTTTATTAACGGCCTAGGCCAATACAAACGGTTTTAAAATAGAAAATACAATAAATGAAATGGTAAAACAGAACAATATAATAGCTAAGACAATACATTTAGACAAAACATGAACATGAGTAAAAAAAACAGATCTTGTACATTAGTAGTGGGATCTGCGAAATGCTGGAAGGTCCACCCCGAAAAAGTACAAGTCACTAGAGGAGTTAACCAGTCTACACATTCTTAACATAGGAGAATAGAATCCGTAGTTGGTTTTGGATGTCCTTACATGTAGCAGGTCACTGCCTCTAGTGAACCGGGAGGGAACATTGAACGTAATTTCCTGCAATAATGTCGAGTCGTCGATTATGGAGTTCATAATTTTAAAAATAAACAGCAAGTCAGTCACTGTTCTACGTCTCTCCAATGTAGATACATTAAGTCGCCTCTCTATATCTTTATAGGAGTAGCTACCTCTTTCAAGAACTTATCAACAACTTCTAACAGAACGCAAACTACATTAGATGCCTTCTTGACAAAAAGGCAAAAAATTGGCAACACAGAATAGACTGAATGATCTAACTGACTTAGAATTTTATTTGTTTTTTATAAGTATATTCGTTTATATTGTTGTTATTTATGTAAGAAATAAATGTTTGGTTTTATTTTTATTAAAAAAAAAACACAACTATCAAATTTAATACCTAACCCCATTATTTACATTTAAAGATAGCCTCGTTTAGCGCTGTTTCGCATTACGCTCCACTTTGATGGAACGTATCCTCTGCGTTAAGCGGGGCCTTACTGGATATATAAAACACCTAGTTTTTTGGAAGCGAAACCGGCTTTATTCTTAATTGACTCGTAATATTTGACATTATTAGATGTTGTTAGTTGAAAGATGTTGATTATTTAAAAATAAATTTTTAAAAGTTATCTACTATATTAATAAAGTTCTTCCTTTTTTTGTTGTTGTATGGTCTTACCCTGTGTGTTAATTGCAGGGCAGTAGCAATAATCATGAAGAATAAAAAAAAACTACAGCAGCTGTTCACTATTTTCCTTTTCTCAGCAGTTATAACCATTAATATGGATCAATCGAGCGATCTCTGCACAGCGGGACCATGGCTTATCATGCCTTTTTGAATGTTAATTGTTTACCTGTAACAATAACAGCGAGATTACACAGTTATATGACGTCACCATCGGACTATGTGACGTCATCAGGCTACCTACGCGAGCTAAACTGCGAACATGTGCATCTACCTGTACGTGCGACTAACGTACCGTACAGGTAGAGCAGTGATTCTTAAAATATGTTTCTAGGTAAGAAGAGTATGTCCTAGGTGTTCCTTAATTAATTATTCGTTTTATAAATGAAGCATATTATCAATATGACGGCGGGTACAGCTCAGTCGTCAAAGCGTTTGCTTTGCAAGCCTATGTTCGTAGGTTCAATCCCCGACGGAGATTTAAAAAAAGGTATTTTTAATCGATTTCTGAGCTCTAAAATACCCCCCGGTTGGTGTGAATTTCCCTCACCCATAAATGCCAGTCATAGCCTATAATTTAAAATTGGTGGTAGACGAAAGTAGTCCCGTGAAGACCACTCATTCATAGTAAATTCCTGTAATAATAAGGATGATGCGTCAATCTCGGGCTGTAGTCTATGACGTTGGCGGATCACGCTTCCACATGCAGCGCTTAACCATATGCAACATGGTAAACATCAAAGAATTTCACAGATGAGACTTCAGAATCACTATCACAATCTGTCGGTATTCTCCTGTTGTGGGATTGAACCCACGACTTTCGGCCTGCCAAGCAAACGCTTTAACCACTGAGCTATACCCGCCGGCAGATGTATCATCTTTTATATCATCTCGGATGTATTAAATGTAATGTATTAAATTAAATAGTCATGGGTCATACTCAATTTATTTCAGTATAATTATCAATATCGCTGAGTTTTGCTCTCGCGTGACCTCTATTGGCAGTCAACCCTCCTAAAACGTTTTCACAAGACAGGATGATGAGCCCGATGATCTCGAGACCTGGACCATTTAGTCATAAGAGGCGGTTTAATAAAAAATAACATTGAAGGGAACGTTATGTGAAAAATCTCTGCAAACACTATAGCAAAAATCAACGTTAAAAATCAAAAAAGCGTTCGTTATACACTGTTCAAAAAGTTTGATAAAATTGAAATATTTCATTCACTTAAAAATTCTGTTTTGTCAAATTGCATTCGGCCTATTTTCTTGAGCCCAAAAAAGGAATTGGCTTAGTTTAAATTTTTAGAACTAGAGGTCCTAACTGAGCATGATTCACACTCGTCCCGCATGGGTTTTCTCACGTGGCATACCCATTTTTCAGTTCATACTCGTAATACATTTCTTTCCACTCCTTACTATCGCAAAGTATACCACCGTCACCCCTTATTGTACTTATAGGGATCCGTTCAGGATTTCCTTTCCAATGGGTCGCCCGGGGCTCGTAAGGGTCGTGCCTCTTACCAGAGCCGGAGAATTCGTAATAGCTAGGCTGTTGGCAGTGGTGTAGTGGGGCCAGGTCAAACCAAACCTAAAAATAAGCCGGCTTCAATAAGATTTTTTTTACTAATGTTTTTCTTACAATATTCGTTCCATATCTGTAACATATTGACATCAGCATGATGTAGCCCTTGCTGACTGGTACCGAAAACCTCGATATACAATCTTTCGTCTCTTATTTCTGTTCGTTTGTCGTACAAGAATGTGTCCGCCATATTGGCAGTTGGCACTCGCTATATACACCGCCGCTTGGGGCGCTGGTGGGACAGCGCCGACGAGCGCGATCAGTCGTATTGCGGCTCGGCCTAATGCTGTGCCTAGGTTGAGCCCTAAATTTGTAAAGTTGTATCGTAAAAAAGTCAATGTGTTTCTGAAAAAAGTTTTTGCTTTGCTGACCTGCCCTTTCTGAGAGAGAGGATGATGTTAATATGATCACAAATTGCAGTCACTTAGTTCTGTCAGCTTCCACTGGTCATTCCTCGTTCTATAGGAAATATCTGCACCTGAAGGTCCACTTTCCAACATTTGGTTCCCGATAACCTCCAGAGCAAAAGTCTGAGTGCTTGAAGAGCAGGGGGGTACATGTACCTTCCGAGGTATATTTTTTGTGTGCTTTGTTAATCAGAAATCAGATGATTTGGACCGTTTGGTTCTAAGATGCGGCTCAAACCACTCGGGGCACCAACGACTCGCGTAAGCAATAGGCGGTGATTCATTAGTGTTTTAGTATGCGTCCAATGTTGATTCACTTAAGTTATCGAACGAAAACTACGCTTACTATACTGTACTATTTTTTCTTTGTAAAAATGGACGATGCGTGAATGCCGAGTTATATTTCAATGTCGTTTGTGGATTAACAGTTTGTATACATGTAAGCGCTTTTGGAATGATCATTCGGTCATAAAAGAGCGCTATACAAATACTAATATAATAATAATACATCACTTAACCAGTTTTAAAATAGGAACTATATTTGGGATATCGCGAGCATTTAACGAGGCCGAAATAGAATGGAATTTTTATATATTTAGCGCTTTCATTACGGCTCGGTTTGAATACAAATTATACTGTCAATTATAAAACTAGTATTTGAAGCATAAATGTACTTATCTGGTCTATGTTCATATATAACATTGGTTCTTGTATCTAGCTATCAGATGATCGTTAAAAAACTTTAAGGGAATGACTGCACTTCCAATTTCCTGCCGTAGATGTCACAATGAGTACTGAAAGTAGCAAAGCGATATATCACGTCAAACGATGTCAACGGTCGGGGAATCTTATGACGGCATATGCCGACAACCGATGCGAAAGGGTTAAAAGAAATAAAAAAGTATTCACTTAAATTTCTTCATTCATCAAATTCCTTCTATCAGTATTATCCATTATGAGTTTATATATATATTTTTTAAAGTTAGATCAATGTCGGCCCTTTAGGACGGGGACGCCCTTGCTCATGACTAATGCGAAGGATATCTTCATGGGGATTCACCCCATATCGACGCGCAGGGTTTCTCGCTGATGCGGTGCCCCAAAAATACAAACACCCTATCGACTGCCAGCACACCTGCTAACATCAAAATACACCTGCAGTGTTGATATTTATTTATTTTTATTTATTTATTTACAGAATCGAAATTCCATTTTTTTTTTTACAAATATACAGAAAAATTAGTATACATAAATATACAATAAATAGAGAAAAAAGAATAATAAATAAAAATTACGCAAAAGAATAAGAAGATGACACCTGTCAAAGATCACAGAGATCAAGGAGAACAATACCACCGACAAAAGAGGAAAAGGATGTAAGAAAAGGATCGAGGTGTGCTGGTAGGCCATTTAGGAGCGACATTGCCGTTGAACCAAATTGAGTGCTTGAAGCTCCACAAGCCTCGACTGGGATCAAAAACAATGGATGGCTACGAGCACGGGTGTACCTATCTGGAACATAGAAGTTAAAACATTCAAGAATCCCAGGGTTGTGAATTGAACCGCGAAGAAGAAGGAATGAATGTTTGAGTGCAGCAATTTTCCTCCGGGACTCTAGCGAATGGAAAGAAAGCATCCCTAGAAGAAAAAGAGTTGGGTAATGTTCGGAATTGAATGAATTGAATGGATAGTTGCCGTAAATATAAAAATAAAGACGTCGGAGAAATTTTTTAATATATCAATAACTTACTAAAGATGACCTGTTTTTACTGGAGAAAATCCTTGATTATTTACTTATATACAGTTAATCTTCCTATAAAGTTTTTTCATTTTTAACGGAGAATTTTTCTGAATTCAGTGATTTTTCATTTAAAGATCCCTGCTTATGTTATTATGCATTTCTTCCGACTGTTGCGTGGCGTGTTCGGGAATCCTGAAATTTTGATGAATATCGGTTTGTGTGTCCCCGATAGATATCTGAGAATAAGGAAGCATAGATTGTTCGCTCTCCCTAAGAGTAACACTAACCTGCCAGAGACTATGCCTCTTGGGAGAGGGATCAGACTGTTTAACCAAATCGCCTCGGATGTTGATATATTTCACGTAAGAGAGGCCCAATTCAGACAAGAACTTCAAGAGTTTCTTTGGAGGGATAATTGGTTGGCTTCGTCTGTCTGATGAGCGTAGGGACCTTCTGTTGCTTGTCTTTATTGCTTTGTTCATAGTACTTAATCATAAGTACCTAATTTTGTATATATTGTATTTTTTATTTGTATTTTTATTGTACTTCAGAAATGCATTGAGTTAACATAATTTGTAATGTTTTTGAAAGGCAAAATAAACAAAATTGAAATTGAATTATTTAGTATTGAACCGCCTCTAAGTACTAAATGCTAAATAGTCCAGTCTTAGGTAGCATCGAGCTAATCATCCTACGTTATGAAAATGTTATAGGAGGATTGACTGTAATTGATATTTATTCCAATTTGTAATATTTCACAAGTTTGCTCCAAAAAACTTAACAGCCTATTTTCCTATAACGTAACCCTTTTTTATATTTGTAATGGAGATTTTTCTACAATTATTTTCCATTTAACGTTTTCCTCTTATTTTGGTTTAAACCACCTCTTAGGACCAAGTGGTGCAGGCCTCGGTAGCATCAGGCTAATAATCTGATCTCATGAAAACGGATTGGAGGTTTGACTGTAATTATTGATATTTATTAGAATTTGTAATATTTCCAACGTTCAATCCAAATAATTAATACCTTGTACCTCTAAATTTAGCAATTTCAAGTGTTTTTACTTTAGTAATTAAATACACACATACAATTCTACATCAAATTTTAAACGCATCAATTCATTCAGAAAAATATCGGCAGACGCGGGATTCGAACCACGAGCCTTGCAACCTTTGCTCTATTCTACATACCACGCGGTCCACACGAACATTCTCCGCCTGAGTAGATACGCGAAAGTTGATGTATTTAAACCATTGTTACCATCGTATATCGATAGCTTTTTTATATTATTAGTTACCGACAGTCTATTTATTTAGTAAGTACCACTCGGGTCTCGAACCGAATTATAGACTGAATGTATGAAAACAACTTCTTGTAAATCCTATGCGGACTTTACAATTAGTTATTTACTTGTGTTACTGATGAACATTATTACCTTCTTGATACTGTCTCAAAGTGACATTATTAAATTTGTATTAGAATATTTTTCAATACTCGTTTTTACATTACTTTAATCCATTAGTAAATATAATTTATTTAGTTAAATAGTTAGGTAGCATGCTAAATTTACTTTGAAAGTTTATGCAAGTAGCAGAGGTCTTTGGTCACCCAAAAATATACCTCGGATACTATAGTACCCTATTTTCAAGTACTCGGACTTCTGCTCTGGAGGTTATTGGAAAGCATATATGTACCCAAGTGGACCTTCAAGTGCAGATATGTCCTATAACTAGGAATAAACAAGTGACAAAACTAAGTTTCAGCATTTTGTAGTGACCATATGCATCAGATAAGAAACGGGTATGCGGAGAAGAAATATAAGTGCGTAAGCGATTTATTTACATGTCTCAAAGATCGCCACGATTGATTTTTTGCGCCTTTTTTTTGTCACACCATGCGTTTTTTAAACCTATTTTCTTAACCTATATTCATATCAGACAAGTCATAACATCGCATCGCATTTGATGTGGTTGTTGTTGGATCCACTCATATCCGGGAAATGCGCGGTTTAGAAGTGCGGTTGTATGTCAACAATCTACATCAATGACACAACCGACGTCTTTGGCGGCGCCTAAACATAATATAGAAATTATTATATAAGTAAATATTATATATAATTAATGTAATATGTACTTATTTGGATTTAGGCGCCTATTTACATCATGTGATCCAGGCGTCGATAACCTCTGGTTGATAATCAGCTGCGATTGCTTGATTATACTGAAAAGAAGAAAACATAGCATGATCTCTGACTAACTACAATAATAACAATTTGCCGGCGGGTATAGCTCAATGGTCAAAGCGTTTGCTTTGCAAGCCGAAGGTCGTCCGTTCGATCCCCGACGGAGATTAATTTTTTTTAATCGATTTCTGAGCTTTAAAATAACCCGGTTGGTGTGAATTTGATCCCTCACCCGTAAAATACCGGTCATAGCCTATTAATTAAAATTGGTGGTTGACGAAGGTCGTCCCGTGAAGACCACCCATTCATAGTAAATTCCTGTAATAATAACGACGATGCGTGAATCTCGGGCTGTAGTCTATGACGTTGGCGGATCAACACTCCACATGCAGCGCTTGGTCATATGCACTATGGTAAGCGTCATAGAACCACTGATAAGACTTCAGAATCACTATCACCTCACTATCACCTTCTGTCTGTATTCGGAATATTTTTTTTTTTAAAAACATTATTTAACTAAAATCCGGGCTCATATAAAATATAAAATGTGGTCTTAAAATCACTGAAATTAGGTATAAGTTTTTCGTGGAAAACATGTGATACATGAAATATTCTATTTAATACATATTATTCAGGGATGCTATATTTTCATGAGTGTAATAGTTGATATCAGCTTGATATAGCTCTTTTATTGTGATGCCGAAAAGCCACGATAAACGATCTTTTGTCTCTTATTTTTGTTCGCTCGCCTGACATGCAAGTCTAATAATGCTAGTCTTAATTATATTATATAATACAGGGCGTTTGCGTACGCCATTTTATTTGCTTTGACAGTTGCTACAAATTATTTTGGTTCAACTGTCAACTTTAGTTTCTGATTTGGCCGCGATAATCTTTGATATGGCCGAGGCGATTCCCTCGAACTGCATCATCGAAAAGGACTCCTCTTTCTAACAAAAGAAACTGACTGTCCCAGAGAATGTGCTCTGAGGTCTGGAAGGGGGCGCCACAGGGACACGTAGGGTTTGAAACTAAATTAAATAAAGACGCTCAGTGCGCCCCACGTCTTTACCGATAAGTCCTTGAGCGAATTGTCTCCGAACGAAACGCGGCGGAACCGTACGAGCGTACTTAGTAATTTATTTATTGTGAATATTGTTTGACAGATTCATATTTGAAATGTGTAATTGATAGTTATGAATATGTATGAATTAACCTGTTTTTAATTTCGACATTTGTACATTAATTTGTATTTTGATTTGATGTTTTTTGAGGCCGATAAGATCATTTAGAATATTATTACGCTATGGTTTAATTGAATTTACATATTGTTTACATGCGTAGGAAGAATGATTACATTAAATACATAGTATACACTCAAACGTTCGACATTATTCGAAGGTTTAAATTATGAGGTAAAATGGAAGTTTTTTCAATTGCACATGATGAAAGTACGGACATCAAAGTGGCAGCTCATTTAAGTGTGTTTCTTCGTGCTTGCGACACAATTTCCAAAAAATTTTTAGAAACTATTGTATTAGATAACGTATCAATGATTTGTACTCATCATCAGCCTGTATCCGTCCACTGTTGAACGTAGGCCTTCCGCATAAGTCTCCGTCATCCTCGTCCTCCGTCTTTCGCATCCATTCTACTCCCTCTATTCTTCTGATGCCATAAGTCCATATTGTAGGGTGTCGGCCAACGCTTCGTTTGCCAGTTTTGAGGCGTCACTAAAACACTTTTCTTCTTCCCCATCGACCGTCGTCTCTTCGACAGATGTCTTGCTCGACAGACGTCGCTGACACAAAGAAGAAGAGAAGAGAATTTATGAAATCTGTATTTTCATCATTTCGATGCGACAGATATGCATAACTGTAAAAAGAACCTTACAAATTCATACCAAGTTAATAACGGCTATATACATCATCCGCCGTGAAGAGGTTATGCCGTTCTTCGTCATCAACAAAAACGTTCATGGCCTTACAATATTATTTTATTTAAAAAAAATAATGTAATGGTGTTATATATTTCGGCAACCTGATATTTCGGTAGAATTTTCGCGAAGTTTTGCCCGGTAGGTGACATTTGAGGGTTAGTCAGTGCGAAATGGAGTGGGAGTTAGGCGGTTTTCTCGCCCTAGTCTTCCTACAAACCCCACCTCTGATTTACCCCATCTTTGCCCTTCAGGTCGGCAGCTCCCAGCAAAAACACCGTTTCAACTTATTTCATATTTTAAATACGTTGGCGTAGAAATTTATTTTAATACTTTTTAAACAACTGAATATATTTACTAACTTCAACAACTAATGCACTTAAAAATATGTACAATTTTGGGAGTTTAAGTAAATGTATATTATTTTTCATACAAAATATTATATAGATACATAATCGTGACGGAAACAACAGGGTCAGATCCTGCCTGCCCAGAAGTGGACGACGTCGATGGCATTACTCCCAGCCATCATCAGGTCCTCCTGGGTGCAGCTACTCGGACATACAGCGCACACTCCAGAAGGTGTGACAGGGTCTGCTCCACGCCGCAGTCACATTCAGTCGGTCCGCTGTAAAACTGCCAGACTTTCATTTGTGTCCTCGTCTTGCATACTCCGGTCCGAAGTCTGTTAAGGGCCCTCCATATATTCCACCCCTGGTCGTGTCCAAGGAGCTAGGTCCTCCTTCGGGGTGATCCAAGTATTCCCGTCAGTTGCGCTTCTCCACTTGTTCCGCCGCAGGGTGGCCTCAGGTATCACCAGTTCCGTTGTCTACTGTAGGAAACTTTTTCTTGATTTGAGCCTTGTGATTATCTTTTGATAAATAAAATATCGTATGTGTACTTCGTAATTTGTGTGTTAATTAGTTGTTTAATATGTGTGTAAATCGTTTATAAAGCATTCTTCCCATATTCGATCCATATATAGAGCTTATAGTCACCACGAATAAACGCCACTCAGTTATGTCAATTGCCACGGTAGATTCCTTGGCCCTTAGACATCGCTGAATCTGAAGGTATATCTGATGATATCAGCTTGATATAGCTCTTTTAGGCCGATGCCGAAAAGCTTCGAAAAAGGATATTTTGTCTCTTATTTTTGTTCGCTCGCCTGACATGCACATCTAATAATGTTAGTTTTAATTATATAAAAATTACACGGCGTTTTCATACGCCATTTTATTTGTTTTGAGAGTTGCTCCATATCATGTTGGTTCAACTCTCAAATTTAGTTTATCATTAAGCCCCGATAATCTTTGGGGCGCTGACTGTTACTGTGCCAGGCAGTCAGCAGTCAGCCCATGTTCCGCGAAAGTCTCCGCCCGACCGCTGTCCACGATACAACATGTCAAGGTCGGGCGGGTAAAACCAAAGTCTTCTCTGGAAATAAACGTGAATTGTGCTTCTAAACAAGTTCTTTGCTTTGCTACCTACTCTAGCATCCTTTCTCCACGCGTCCCGATGACAAATCGAGTTGATATCAGAATGTTATTTAGTGTGTTTTGAACTGGGGCAGTGTCACAGTCGTCGGTGAGTTGTTAGGTCGCAGACGTGGATGTACTCCAGCGTGACTCATGTGGGCATGTACTGTGGCGCGTCGCCTACAGAATAAATGTATGTAAATACGTACTATGCGAACTGTTATATACACACGTATTTGTAAAATCCTGATATTGTGGCTTTTGGGTTCAGCCGTTTGTAGCGAATTTCTTTTGACCAATATTTCGACCGCCATTGCAGGAGTCTTCTTCAGGATTGATGCTTTATTTAGACCCCTGCAATGGCGGTCGAAATATTGGTCAAAAGAGATTCGCCACACACGGCTAAACCCAAAAGCCTCAATATCAAATCTGGCCGTGAAAACTTAAGAAATTATTCCTTTGATTTTTTTGTATAAACACATACAGGAGAATTCCAACAAATTGTAATAGTGATTTTGAAGTCTCATCTGTGGATTTTAGACGATTACCATGTTACATATGCTTAAGCGATGTATGTTGAGTGTTGTCCGCCAACGTCATAGACTACAGCTCGACATTCACACGTCATCCTTATTATTACAGGAATTCACTATGAATGGGTGGTGTGCACATAGCTCAACGGTCAAAGCGTTTGCTTTGCAAGCCAAAGGTCGTCGGTTCGATCCCCGACTGAGATTTAAAAAAAAAGGATTTTTAATCGATTTCTGAGCTCTAAAATATCCCCGGTTGGTGTGAATTCGATCCCTCACCCGTAAAATTCCAGTCATAGCGTATTAATTAAAATTGGTGGTAGACGAAAGTCGTCCCGTAAAGACCACCCATTCATAGTAAATCCCTGTAATAATAAGGATGATGCGTGAACATCGGGCTGTAGTCTATGACGTTGGCGGATCAACACTCCACATGCAGCGCTTAGCCATATGCACCATGGTAGACGTCATAGAATTCCACATATGAGACTTCAGAATTACTATCACCATCTGTCGGTCTTCTCCTGTATGTGTTTACATAAAAAAGTTACTGTACATATAAAAATAAATTATATAACTTCTTAGGTTTTCACGGCCAGATTTGCTATTATGGCTTTTGGGTTTAGCCGTGTGTGGCGAACTTCGTTCAACCAATATTTCGATCCTTGCAATGTCGGTCGAAATATTGGTTGAAGGAAGTTCGCCACACACGGCTAAACCTAAAAGCCATAGTATCATATATATAAAAATATAATTAAATATATGTTGTAAAAATGGATTATTTTATTATTATACTCATGTACTCGTATATGCGGAAAAATCTTGATAAAACACATTTCATAATTGATTTCTCAGAACATCGATATTTATTTTTTAGATGCCAATCGCAAATACTGATAACAGCAATGCGATTGATAGCGCAAATAATTTAGATTTATTAAAGATAGACATAATATTTACAAAGCATTGATATATAATAATTGATATACATATTTCTCATATTATGAATTCGAGATGCAATATTTCGTTGTTGCAAACGAATCCACCGGATTGATACTACCAAGAAGAAGGGTATATGTATTGATATCCTCCTATCTATGTTGAATATCGAATTACTGGGTGGCAAGATGCAGGAGAAGATTAACAACACAAGTATCTTGTTTTTGAAGCACAATTCGCATTTATTTTTAGTAAAGACTTAATTTCCTTGTCCAACCGGTATGGCGTTTCGCCGGCCGGACGAGAGTTAACTGACAACTGCCCGAACACTGTGACATGCAGCGCCGCCAAGACGATCACGGCAAAAAAGTACTAAAGTTGGGAAGTGTTCACGGGACGATTTTCGTCTGACACTAATTTTGATATAGGCTACTAGCATTTTACGAGTGAAGGATCAAATTCACACCAAAATCGTTTTTTTTTAATCGGGTATCAAACCCACGACCTTCGCTTTAACCACGAACTCACTCCCGCCAGCCAGACTAGACACTCCTATACTAATGATAATATATCATGATCCCCGAGTATTTACTTAAGTAATTGATATTTATTATAATTTGTAATGTTTCACATGTTGGCTTCAAATAACTAATTCTTTGTACTTACTTTCAGTGATTTCAAGTATTTTAACTTTTATATAAGCAAGCATTCTAGTTAATGAAACATATTTAATCAATAATACCAACCTTTTTTTTCACGCCACATAAAAAATTATCTTATGGTTAACTAATTGATATCTTTCTGATCTAATGCAGTCGGTCCAGACATCTCGTGAGGTTACTCACGTGATCTCTTTGTGTGTTGTCGATCGTGCCCACGTGTGATCCCCCTGCACGTGACTATTGCCTGTCTTTGTTAGTGCTGTGTGAGTATGAGCGAGATCGAAACCCCCCACTGTGTGTTTGTGTGGTTCTCTCGCGTGCATTCAAATATTTTTTGTACTACGCCGTCAATGGGACAATGACATCCAACGAGCACTCTACAAGCATCTCTACTGATACTTCATTGTCATTATTATTCCATGTCAGCTCCCCTTACTGGAACATACGGTCGTCGCCTCAACTCATGTCACGTCAATCTCCCACAATTCATTATTTATTATTATCATATTAGTATTTGTACAGCGCTTTTTTTTATGACCGAATGGTCATTCCAAAAGCGCTTCTTTGCCTCTCTGAGTAAAAAGGTGTGTCTTGAGTCTGCTTCTGAAGCATGCCTCCGCTTTAAGCTGTCTTATGCTTTCCGGTAGCGAGTTCCAGGCCATTGGTGCCACGTAGCTGAAAGCACGATTGCAAAATACCGTGCTAGGACTGTTACTGAAGGCTTGATCAGTTCTGTCAAATAGCCCGGTGCAGTTCCGTTGAGCGCCTTGTAATAATACAGCGGGTATCGCTCATTGGTCAAAGCGTTTGATTTGCAAGCCAAATATCGTGGGCTTGATCCGCGACCGAGATTTAAAAAAATAATCGATTTCTGAGCTCTAACCCGGTTGATGTGAATTTGATCCCTCGCCCGTAAAATTCCAATCGTAGCCTATTAATTAAATTTGGTGGTAGACGAAAGTCGTCCCGTGAAGACCACCCATTCATAGTAAATTTCTGTAATAATAAGGATGATGCGTGAATCTCGGACTGTAGTCTATGACGTTGGCGGATCAACACTCCACGTGCAGCGCTCAGCCAGCACCATGGTAAGCGTTATAGAATTCCACAGATGAGACTTCAAAATTACTATCACCATGTGTCGGTATTGTTCTGTATGTGCTTACATAAAAAAAAAATACTAAAGCCACAACAGTTGAGATTTATTGTTTATTAAAAAAAATACAAGTACACTAATTCACTCCCGGTTGGAGAGGCACTAGAGATACACCCAGCGGTGATCCGGTGCTCCACTCACTGAGAGTCAGTAGTTGTTTAAAATTAAAATTGTTAAATGATTTGTATTTTCTTGCTTTTATGTATCTGGTTACAATATTTCTATGTGAAATTTTATTGATGGCTCGGGTGGCTGAATAGATAAAATTATTATTATTATGTGTTATTATTGAATTTAAAACTATGACATGCGTTTTTGCAAATGCCGTGCGAGGCTGACTTACAGCCAGGGAGTGCGGTCCTCAAGGCGGGACCGACTCAAACCTCACTCACGTGGGAAGTATGGGAAGTTCGATTCTTCGTCGAGCGCTATGTGTGCTTCGTTTGCCAGTTCTTGCCGCCACTGCAATACTTTTCTTCCCATTGACCGTCGTCTCTCCGACAGATATGTCCTGCCCATTACATTACTACAAGTAGCATCCACTACTTGAGTTCTTCTGCGGATATCCCCGTTTCGGTTTTTTTTTAGCGACACTCCGAGAATGGATCTCTCCATAGCACGCTGGGTGACATTTATTTTATGGGTAAGTCTTGCTGTTAGATTCACGTCATAGTCATCTCGGCTTAATGTGTGACGTCAGCCATTCCTTTGTGCAACGATCCTCCAATCGCAGGCGTTCCCTCCCGTCGGCCCACCTGGGAGACTTGTCGTATGCTTACATGTATGATCCTACAGACAAGACATTCAGAGAATATAACTTACAAAATGCACTATGTATGGTATCCATAATACAGTGCTTGTTAATCTTTTTTAGGCCACGTCGCTCAAATTTATTTATTAATTTACGTAACAATTACTAGCCGGACAGCATAGTCCAGTGTTAAATGCGTTTGTTTATCGTTCAGACGCTGTCGGTTAAAATCATGACCAAGCTTGATTTAAAAAACAAAAATCTAAGCTCTATTCATATACCTCCGGTAGGCTTGAGCCACCGAATAAGGGCAAAACATACTGTCCACGCCTCGGGAGCGTCGGGCTGATCATCAGATTTCCTTGGAAACAGACGTAGTATACGCAAGTACGAGCGTTTTTGCCTTTGAGACTCCAGATATTTCTCTGGTACTGCAGCGGTAGTCTATGCAAGATCGCGAGCTCTTGCCCTGGAGGCTTCCGGGAACCATATGTGTTCACATGTGGACCTACCTCCAGGTGCAGGTGTTCTGGGCAAAGAAAATATGAGCATACAGAACTGTAAAACGGCAATCCTTCGCAGAACATCAGTGAGCAGCCGTTTTAGAACCAGTGTGACCTAATACAACATTCTATCTATCCTTTATCCTTGCTTGACAAGTCCGACTGCATGTTTATTTACCACGTTAGGATCAAATAATACGTGACACATTTCTACGAAAAAAAATGACACTTTTTTCTACAAAAAAAAGTGTCTGTGTCAGGATATACAGGGGAATACAAACAGTGATGTTGAGAACTTATTTGTGTTTTTTTTATGTAAACACATACAGGAGAATACCGACAGATTGTGAAAGTGATTCTGAAGTGTCATCTGTGGAATTCTATGACGCTTACCATGTTGCATTTGGTTAAGCGCTGCATGTGGAAACGTGATCCGCCAACGTCATAGACTACAGCCCGAGATTCACGTATCATCCTTATTATTACAGGAATTTACTATGAGTGGGTGGTCTTCTTGGGATGACTTTCGTCTACCAACAATTTTAATTAATAGGCTATGACTGGCATTTTGCGGGTGAGGGATCAAATTCACACCATACGGGGGTATTTTAGAGCTCATAAATCGATTTTAGAGCTTTAATAAAGAAGATAGAAGAATAATAAGGGTGATGTGTGAATGTCGGGCTCTAGTCTATAACTAGTCTATAAAAATATTTAGTTTTGATTCACATTTATTTTCAACGATTACATGTTTCGGCCTCCCTGGAGACCATCTTCAATAATCAACATAATGACAGAAAAAATAAAAAATCTAATATACGTAAACCGTGAAAATTCAAAAACACTTTTTATTTTTGAACAGCTCTCACATATACGTGGCAACCTTTCGGCGAAGAAGTCATAAATCTGTTTTTAAGCCTTTTACACCTACGATTGGTGTTGCTCATCAAAGCCCGTTATTGATACTATATAATGCTTTGAAAACAATACCTTGATAAGTGCTTCCAAGGAGCGCGGATATAAGCAAACTGGTCCAAAAAAAATGAAATGAATCTCAAAGTGAATGCTTAGAAAATATTAACATTTTTAGGGATTTAACTTGTAACGTCTCGCATGACAATCGACCTATTTAACACTAGGACATACCTAATGCACGTGCATCATATCCTGATATAACATGCTATTTTCCTGCGTCTGTTATCCTTATTTATTTAACAGCAAGATCAAATAATATGTGACATATTTCGTAGGAAATAACGCACGACAACATTGTTGGACCTTTTGGATTTGTTTATCTTTGGAAGAAGGTGTAGAAATTGTTATTTTACCCTTTCGTAGAAAAATATAATTTGTTAGACATCTTTGTAAATATGTATAGAGTGAAGAATCATGAAAAGGCTCGAGTGCGTTTTATTTGAGAATGGGGTTAGGTGTTATTAGGGACACGATCGTTTGACTTGACAGAGAAATGACATTTTTTTTTATTAAAATAATAAATATTGTCTTCTTTTTCTTCGTGTCAGCGACGTCTAATTATTTTTGCCCAGTGTCTAGCAACATCGATAGCCCGTGTGTTGCCCAGCATTAGGTCTTGAGATGTGCAGCTTGTTGGGCACATGGAGCAGGATCTTAGGTGTGAGGCGGTCTGCAGCTCTCCACAGTCGCACAATAGTGACTCTCCCTGCCGAAGCATTCCTCACCGCTCGAGGTTTTCTTTTGTTTTAACAAATCCGGTTATTAATCTGTTCAGGGATTTCCAGGTCCGCCAGTCAAGGTTCTTACCAGTTAGGAGGGGCCTTCCTTTGGAGTAATGAAATCCTCTGATGCGACTTCTTGCCAGAGCTGGAGTCTCTCATTTTCAGGGCCGAATGTGAGAGGTTGTGTGGATCTCAGAAAGCTCGCTTCGCGACTTCAGTCTATGAATGTACGAAATATTAATCTATTTAAAAATTAAATATAAGTAATTATTTGAAATTAAAATTAATTTAATTATTTTTTATTATCATTACTAATATTTTAACGCTTTGTTTTTATTATTACTTTCAGACTGGACTCTAGACATCAAAACGGATATCTTAATCTCCAATGAAGCACTCCTGAGGTGAGTCAACAACAATCAACATAGAAGGCGCAAAAAACGACCTAAACGCAACAAAAAACGCCAATTTAACGTTGATTGCAGAGTTTTTTTTTGTGGCAGAAACTTATAACTTATTTAGCAAAAACTGTATACACTCGTATATATAATCGTGTCGGAAACGGGAAGGTGTGACAGGTTCTGCTCCACGCCGCAGTCACATTCAGTCGGTCCGCTGTAAAACTGCCAGGCTTTCATTTGTGTCCTCGTCTTGCATACTCCGGTAAATAAAAAGCAAAAACGGTTGTAATAAGACGAATAAACAACGCGACGTCAAACGTTATACTCATGTATATAATTAAATAATGATTCCTAAGTGCTTACCTAAATAATTTATATTTTTATCTATAGATTTTTAAATGTTTCGCGTATTTTGCAACACATAACTAATAGTTTGTGCATATTTTCAGTGATATTAAGTATTTTAACATGATATATTAATTTTTTTAATTTTTATTAGAATATTATTTTATTATTTCAATATTCTAATCTACTTTTATAGATCATTGACTATATTACAATATTATTATTAATTAAATATACATATACTATACATAAAATTCTATTTTCAACGCGTCAATCCAAGCACAAAAATAACGGCAGAAGCGGGATGCGAACCGCGGACCTTGGAAACCAACTATGTCCAGGTATTCATACCGCTCGGCCAACTGCGACATTGCTATGCCTAGACCGACGTAAATGATTGGTTATAAAGTCCGAGTCGGAACTATAAGTAGTCGTTTCTCATCCATTCAGTCTATAGTTTGGTTCGAGACCCGAGTGGTACTTACTAAAATAAAATAGACTGTCGGAAAGTAATAATATTAAGCTTGTGAATAAATGAAGACTGATGGAATAATAATAAAAATATACATACTTTGAATATATACTATAGCGACATCTATCGTACGATGATAACAATGATATAAATACTAGTTTCAACGCGAGTCGGTCTAGGCATAGCACAGTTGGCCGAGCGGTATGAATACCTGGGCATAGTTGGTTTCCAAGGTCTGCGGTTCGCATCCCGCTTCTGCCGTTATTTTTGTGCTTGGATTGACGCGTTGAAAATAGAATTTTATGTATAGTATATGTATATTTAATTAATATTTTAACATTCATATAAGTCCGAAATATAGCCGGCGGGTGTAGCTCATGGTCAAAGCGTTTACTTTGAAAGCCAAAGGTCGTGGGTTCGATCCCCGACGGAGATTAAAAAAAATATATTTTTAAGCTCTAAAGTAGGTTGGTGTGAATTTGATCCTTCACCCGTAAAGTGCCGTCATAGCATATTAATTAAAATTGGTGGTAGACGAAAGTCGTCCCGTGAAGACCACCCATTCATAGTAAATTCCTGTAACAATAAGGATGATCCGTGAATCTCGGGCTGTAGGCTATGACGTTGGCGGATCAACACTCCACATGCAGCACTTAGCCATGCACCATGGTAAGCGTCATAGAATTCCACAGATGAGACTTCAGAATTAGTATCACCATCTGTCATAATTCTCCTGTATGTGCTTACATAAAAAAGGCGGCTTATGCATGACATACATGCATATGTAATTTGTCGATTAATTTATATATTTTTGTTGATATTTCTTCCATTAATGTAATCAAAAACATGACATCAACTTTGCTATGAAGAAATAACCCAGTTTTACTTTTAATAGAACCAGCTTCCCTAGATGGGCGACGGCGAATCATTAAAAAATAATCAATCTTGTGAAAACTGTGTAGTCTTTGATATCGAAAAAAAATAATACGCTACACGAAAGTGAATTCGTTCTAGATATTGCTTAAACAAGTATATATATATTTTTATCAATTTCTAGATATTTTTTTTCATTGACGTTACCTTACAAAGGTAGACTGGTAGACGACCACGCCTGTAAATAGCCTGTGTCGTAATATTATTAATAGAAATCAAATTGATTTGATTGATTCATTCAAAATTAATAATATTACGTAACTGTAGTTTTTTTAATGTCATGCGACTATTTCTGTTATAAACACTAATATTCTCATGCAGAGTCATTCCTTAACTTAAGTTAACCAACTTAAAACTCTTAAATAAAAGCCACTTTCCTTTAGAACAGGGCTTCTTAAACTTTTTTCATTCACGACACCATTTACGATTGCGAGTTTCCAGGCGACCCCATATAAATAATAAAAGATTTTTTTTTTATGATTTATTTATTAGATACACATGAAAATATATAGTTTTAGAATTCGTTTAAAAACATACAAAAATCTAAAAGTAAAAATTGTACAAAAAGTTGTAAAATTGTAATTATTACAGTTACAAAAATTATATGCCCTTAATTATGCCCTAATTATATAACTCTACCGGGCATGTATAGAGCTTCGATTTCATTGTATTAATTTAAAGAGAGGTATTTCAGACAACCTAAATATTTTTTCACTAGAACTTATGAAGCTTTATTTCATAGCGGAACTGCAGTCTTCCACCAAGTGAAACGGTGCTCAGTGCGATCCATGTTAAATTAAGGCATGAAATTCTTATCTTTTTTATATTAATGTACGAGTATCTTCTTCGCAGTATCAATCCGGTGGATTGGTTTGCAGCAACAGAATCTTGCATCTCGATCTCCATTCCTTTCGGTGATCCTCAACCCTCTTCAGCTCAGCATAAGAGCTACAATTCATGTCCTCGAAAGTACGAGTATATATAAGATTATTTTAACTTAACACGATATTATTTTTTGAAGAACCTAAAATATATTGGTTAGTGATCTCGTAGACCCATCATACCTCGCTTCCCAGACAGGGTTATTTATATATAATATTTCAATTCGTTTTCCATTGTACTTTTCCGCTCATCGGTTTGCATTTAAAATTCATCTACGTTTCACATCATGCGGCCGCATTGGACATTGCTCGGTGCATACAAATGATCATTAGCGCTGCCATGAGTCATCATTGCATCATTTAATTGCAGAAAGGCTGATAAAATATGCATTTTGGCTACCGTTAGTTTAAGACGTTTAAGTACTCGTATATTCAAAGACAAAAATAAGACGAAAAATAACAAATAAAAACGATCTTGAAAAAGTTATACCAATGTGACAATTTAGAAAGGAAAACCGCCTAAGATGGTATCGGCATGTGACATGGAGAGATGAGGACCACATGGTGAAGAAAGCCCTCAACATACCCACGCTGAGAATAAGACCTGGAAGACCGCAGGCAACCTGGACTGCAACTGCAGACAAGGATCTGAAAACTCTGGGCTTGACCGAGAATGCAGCGCAGGACAGGCAGACATGGCTAATGTGCATAAGGAGAGCCGACTCTAGATGATGGGAAATGGCGAGGCTAAAAAAATATGTGACAATTTAGAAAGTTATCCAGATAAGTATTGTAAGAATTTTTAGTAATTTATTTTATTAAATCATGTACGCTCTTTTAATCGAAACATATGGTCGTCGTAAACTACCGACAAAAAGCTGTGTCAGCCGCCATGGATGTCACCTCATAGCTTGTCAGCTATCTCTCGTAGCTCCTCTGAGTGAATACTTTGTGTAGAGCGCGGAGGCTTGGACAAAAAGCAGCGTGCGTCTTACAAAAAACCAATGCAGCCGTGTAGTGGGTTTTAAAAGCAGATACCTGCATAAAATATTTGGGGGTACGATGGTTTGACTTTGAGGTAAGAAAGCGGCCTTTCATACTACACCCGATAGTGCGACGAAGGTGGACCTAGCTGGGACGTGTACTTCGGATGCCACATGAGAGTATAAACTGCAGCTGCCTTTTTTAAAGCTCCCGGGTTCGTACCTATTCTGTTCTAGACCATCGGAAACTACTCGTTTACATATAATGTACTTGATGGAGCTCTCCTGGAGGCAAAGCTGACATTTTTTTATGTAATGTCTTAACTACGAACTCTTACACCCACGTTTGGTGTTGCTCACCAAAGCCCGTTACTTGTATTTATGTAAATAATTACAATATAATTTCAGAAATTGATTAATGTCGATTAAATAATATTAAATAGAACGTATTACAGATAATTTTGCTGTACCTTTCAAATTATTTTAAACATTATTAATCGATGCCAATGTTTTGTGTTTTTTTTAAATTAATTTGTATACGGCGTTTCTTGTGCGTTCACACACACACTTGTTGCGGTCGGCGGTTGGGAATGGTCGCACTGTAAAAACACCGGAGGACCGTCGTTTGCTTTCGTAACCGGCGTAACCGCGACCTCGACACGGCGCACGACACCTGTCACACGAGGGAAGTCAAACCGTAGGTCTACGAGAGAGAAAGGAGTTGCTCAAAACACTCATTTTGCAAAGTTTCGAAAAAACACGATTCTGCATTCTAACGTCACCACTTTATCACATCGAATTGGCAGAGAAGGTTGTTCATCTGATCCTCATTCCGCCACCATGCGAACAGATTACTCCTAACAGATTAAGACGTGAAGTCGTCCTTTCCTTTGTAAAGCGAATGTCAATTTATTCTGAATTATTATTTTTACATTACGAATCAGGTTTTTTTCGTTTTTTCCATAATATCAAGTAAAAAATGAAAGATAATTTAGAATTTTTCCACATATTTTATTACACCACAACATGTTTGGCTACGTCGAGTAGCCATTAACGAGTCAATAAAAAATTACAGTTTCTTTATCCAAGGTGTGACTGAGTTCATGCCACACAACATTAGTCGACTTTCAATCAAATCAACAAATATTCCTTTTCCTTTCCTTCCATCTTCTTCGTCGTATCAATCCGGTGGATTGGTTTGCAGCAACAAAATTATGCATCTCGATCTCCACTCTTCTCGATCCTCTGCAATCCTCTTTAGCTCAGCAGAAGAGCTGCAACTCATGTCCTCGAACACTTGCTGCAAATACTCCCGTCTAGGGCGCCCTCTGCAGTTTCTCCCCTCAACCATCCCTTCCACAATGTCGCGAAGAAAACCATCGTGGCGCAAAATTATGAACTCCATAATCGATGACTCGACATTATTGCAGGAAATTACGTTCAATGTTCCCTCCCGGTTCACTAGAGGCAGTGACCTGCTACATGTCAAAACCAACTACGGATTCTATTCTCCTATGTTAAGAATGTGTAGACTGGTTAACTCCTCTAGTGACTTGGACTTTTTCGGGGTGGACCTTCCAGCATTTCGCAGATCCCTCTACTTATGTACTAGATCTGTTTTTTCCTCATGTTCATGTTTTGTCTAAGTGTATTGTCTTAGCTATTATATTGTTCTGTTTTACCATTTCATTTATTGTATTTTCTATTTTAAAACCGTATGTATTGGCCTAGGCCGTTAATAAAATAAAATAAAATAAATAAAATAAAATAATGTGACCGATATGCTGAGAACCTCATTTTCCTTCCATAGTATCCATTTAAAGATGGAAAAAGTGTAACTCGTTAGATTTCCAATTTACGCAATATTTAACGAGTTTTCCATGTTAAAATGACTGTCACAGTTAGTCGAACCAACGTCTTGCGACTCCCTGACAATGAATCTGTGCGCCATGCTGCCGCGTGTCTTGTCCTAGTACACTTGCAGTAACATTGCGAACAAAACACTGACAAAAAACTCACATATGACTTGAAAAATAAAAAAAACTCACACATGTCGCAAAAAAACTCCCGTAAAGCCGTTTGACGTCCGTGGCCCACCATTTCAATCTCGCTTTCACGTGAGCAAACGTTTTTTATTTGTCAAACAACTGACTGGTTTTGATTATATGTAAATTAAAATTGACATTTTCTTACGTAGTTTTATTTTAATGTATCATATTATACAAACGCATGTAAAAAATCGCCAATACACTGCCTACGTAGAGTACTGAGGGTTTGATCGTCACTTTCAAGTCACTTTTTGGCTTCATTTTTAAATTTTTATATTAATTTTCAGAACAATTTTGTTCGACGCTTCATTGAGGTCGTAGAGCATGTCTTGAAGCTTGTCAGGTGATTCGGCTACTAGCACTATATTATCTGCAAATCGGAGGTGAAAAATGTACTCTACGTTTATATTTATTCCACATTTTGTCCAAGATAGCAACTTAAACATGTCTTCTAGGGCGTTTGTGAAGAGTTTGGGAAACATAACATCTCCTTGTCTAACAGCTTTGTTTATAGTGATATCCTCCTTTCTTATTTCTGACATCGATTAACTGGATGAAGGATCAGGTTCACAATACAAACACTTGTTTCTGTTTCACATATTACGCGTTTATTTGTCAATAACGTCGCCCGTTATAGGGACGCCCTAGGCGCTCCCATAACGATGGCGGGCGCGTTCCGACTGACTGCCCGCTCTGACATTTAGCGCCGCCAAATCATCGCGGCAAACATCCAAAGTAATTATGACAGTGGTAAACATAAAATGGACCGACTGGCATAACAAACAAGATGGCGCATGCAAACGCCGTGCAACATTATACAATTAATATTAATTAACATTAGATGTGCAGATCAGGCGAGCGAACAAAAATAAGAGACAAAAGATCGTTTTTCGAGGATTTACGGCATCAGCCTAAAGGAGTTATATCAAGCTGATATCAATAGTTATATTGTTAGTGCTATCATTTAGCTGGACCATCATTGTTGCAGAGTTGTACAAAGATTTAATTTTTCTGATCCAGTATAAATATTAAATATTAATTTATTTACCTTGTTTTTACATGGGTCGCGTAAGATATGTTCTATGTTTAGGAGACTACAGTTTTGACTCGTAGCCTTTCTTAATCCATCACTTGTCAAGCGACAACTGAGCTGCATAGTAAGTGGTCGAACCCATTTTATGTAGTAAAGGGGGTAGGGGTGTGTCAATCAGGGAATGATTAGAGAGGGAGACAGATAGGGTTGCAAGGATGAAGAAAAAAATAACGATTTGGTTTTTTTTTTGCATAATAATAATTATTAACTTCTATAGTTTTTTTTTTCAATTGTCGCTTGACAAGTGATGGATTGAGAAAAGCTACGAGTTAGTAGAAACTGCAGTCTCCTAAACAGAGAACATATCTTACGTTATCCATGTTAAAAGAAGGTAAATAAATAAATCAATATTAAAAATATTTACAAATTAGTCATTACTTGACACATTTAATTTCGAATGACGACATGTTTCGACCTCTAACGGCGATAATTTTCAACCTTCCTAAATGCGCTATCAATACTTTGGGATTCTTTTATTACGGCCTGCTGATTTCAGTTTCACTTTCACAGTGTGGACTAGACATTTTTTTCTCTATCTCCGACCGGTTCTTCAATAAACAATAATTGACAGTGCGGACGTTTTTTATTGCTTTTAAGTGACGCTGAAGCGTGTCTAGTATTCTGAAGACTTATAGCATTACATATAGCTCACTAGTTTTTTTTCATATAAAAAATTCGTTTGGGTTGAGCTGCCCATTAATGTTTTCAAAAGCTAGTACACATCACATTTTTACACTACGATCTATTAAGCAGATCTACTGAATGACCAGACGCTCTCCTATCTTAGAACATTTAGTCAAAAGGACGGCTCAGATCAGCCAACTGATAAACATTTGCCTACGGGTGTATCTTATTAGTACAATCCCCCATTTAACTAAGGGCGACTCCAGATCGCCGGGATCGTCATCGGGACGCGTGGTAGATGGACGAGGAACATGTTGCCAAAGCAAAAACTCGTCTATTTTACGTTAAAAGACTGATAACATTCGGTCGTCCTTCCGGGACACAGACAATGCTGTGTAGCTCACAGCCCCGAACGGATACTGACTTGGACGGTGGCAGTGAGAATCACTGCGCAGAAAATTAAATTAGCGGCCATCTATCGAACTAGCCGTTTCCACATGGCCTGAAGTGACTCTCAAAACAAATAAACAAAATGACGCCTGTAAACGCGCGTCTTATAACATTTTTATACGTTCGTGGCAGACTAGCGAACAAAAATAAGGAAAAAAATATCGCATATCGACGCTTTTCGGCACAAGCCTGAAAGGGCTATATCGACTTGGTATTAAGAGTATTTTAAACGTTTTCTTACCAAACTGAACGTCGTTGTTTCGATCACCGACTAATACCGGCAGTTGGTGATAGCGATGCAAAAATTTCATCTGTGTACTCTTTGACACTTATCATGTCACATATAGCTAAACGCTGCATGCGGAGTGTTGATCCTCTAACATCATAGGCTACAGTCCGACATTCACGCATTCAATGTTAGGTCAGATGCACTCTTGACCAAGTGTTATAGAGCTCACTGCTCTCGACTGGTTGTGCTAAAAAACGACGAATATTTTCGAATTCCCATCAATCCGAAAACCGAATATTTGATTGAAACGCCTAATACGAACCCGTGACTTATACCATAACAGTCAATCGTTGTATCCTCGGAATGCATCAGCTGTTTACTTATAACCGGTCGTGGAATGAAACAGTTAGATTCGTTATTTCGCGGCCTAGTGGTGAGCTGGGAGTTTTGACGTCAACGATTCACGGTTTTTAACCAATAAGAATCTTTTAATAGCCTAGTCGTATATACCAACAACAATAAAAGCACCGGTTCGCGTTTGATAACCGGAGTCAAGCAACACTGAGCGCGGATCCTACTTGGATGGGTGGCAGTGTATGTGGTAAAAGCGTTTGTTTATCAAACTTTTAGGCTAGATTCCCGACGAAGATTTAAAAAAAAAAGATTTCGAAGCTTTATTAATACCTCCCGGTTGGTGTGGATTTAATGCATCACCCCGTAAAGAGTGACAGTCATAGCCTATTATTCAAAATTGGTGGTAGACGAAATTACTGCTGTGTACACCATCCATTTAAGTGAATTCTTATAATAATTGGATAATACGTGAATATCGCGGCTGTAGTCTATGACGTTGGCGGATTAACACTCCACGTTCAACGCAGAGTCCATTTTCTAACCTTTTCCATATCCATATTCCCACGTATTTCGTAGTTAGCAACAGATCACTAAAGAAGGCAATTGAGGAGACGCTGTAGCATTCTAACTTCGAAGCCCATAGACTGAGGTCTATTGACATCTGAATGATGAATTTAGAATCACGAAAAGGCCTTCGGCCACTCTAAAAAAAGGTGGCTTTTTGCGAGCGTACAGTGATGGGTCCCCATCTGGGTCTCCAAAAACAGGAGTGTATTCCCAAAGCGTGTCGGAATTGTTCTGTATTTCAATTATTATTTTTTTCCTTCCAGAAACATGACAAATTTTATCAACTCAATTCATTTCTGAAGTACAATAATAATTAAATAAAAAATGCAATATATACAAACATAGGTACTTATGATTAAGTACTAAGAACAATGCAGTAAAGACAAGCAACAGAAGGTCCTCATGCTCATCAAACAGACGACGCCAACCAATTATTCCTCCAAAGAAACTCTTCGAGTTCATGTCTGAATTGGGCCTCTCTTACGTGAAATATATCAACATCTGAGGCGATTTGGTTAAACAGTCTGATATCCCTCTCCCAAGAGGCATAATATATAAGGCTGGCAACTATGTGACAGTAATCTTCTGCGTGCTTTTACATACAGACGAGATAATTAGTTAACAGCATCCGAGTGAGTGGTAAGGCAAGTTTTAAACCAGTAAACTTGCTCTCTGCTTGTAAATCGCCATCTACATCTAAACAACCTTATAACCGAGTGACCAACTTGCCCCGCATGCCGCGCTGCCGAGCAACGGTGAACGGCACAATATCCTTCGTGACAAGCAGTTACCAGATTATATGTCATTATAATACGCTAAGCTCACGATGTTTTGCTAATACTTTTTTTGATTAATTTTATTTGATATAAAAAATGGTAACGGGTGCCCAGCAAATTACACACAAAAGTAGACCATACTGATATCGGCTTGATATAGCTATTTTAGGCTGATGCCGAAAAGCCATGAAAAATCTTTCGTCTCTTATTTTTGTTCGCTCGCCTGACATGCACACCTAATAATGTTAGTTTAAATTATATAAAATTGAGAGTTGCTCCATTTCATGTTGGTGCAACTGTCATCTTTAATTTGCTTTTTTGCCGTTATTGTCTTGGTGGCGCTGGATGTCACAGTGTTCCGGCAGTTGTCAGTTAACTCTTGTCCGGCCGGCGAAACGCCATACCGGTCGGACGAAGAAATCAAGTCTATAATAAAAATAAATGCGAATTGTGCTTCAAAAACAAGTTCTTTGTGTTTTTAATCTGCCCATGCATCCTTCCTCCACGCGGCCACGTGACGAACCCGTGACTTGTCGTCTTTTTAAAGACGGGGGATTTAAATACACAATCATCATCAGCCTTTGTCTCTCTACTGTTGAACGTCAGTCTATCTTGCAGGGGGAGCTAGACCATACCAAGTAACAAATATAAAAAAAATAGACGACGATATACTTTTCTACGTTGTTAACCGTGCCCGTTAACCCGAAAATATCATTGATGTACAAGGAAAATACGTATAAAAAGTTCGGGGCGAAGTGTCAAGGCACTGTGTCCGGTGGTTTTCCCTCTCTATGCAATCCCTTCAATGCTCAGTTTGAGCCATAGGAGATTTGAGAGAATAGGAGACGCATTCTGTGTTGTCATGGCTTAGTTCTGACGGTCCCTTGCTGTTAAACTTCATCAAGGAAATCGTCGGGGCTACACGCGCGGTTAACGAGGCTGACATGGAATAGGCTCCTACGTTCTTCAACTATTTGTCAGACGCATAATCTAACCTTGTGTCTAACTTGCAGGGTACAACACGCATCTATTAAGTTTTTTCTACATTTTTTTAATGATGCGAGCACATTGATACCAGAAAACATTTGTGCATGCCCATGCGTGATTTAAATTTGCTGCATGTTTAAATATCAAATTAATAATAATAGCACCATTCTTACAGTGTATCGAGTAAAATAAATGTCAATGTGCTTCTCGACTAGTTCTTTGATTTGGTGACCTGCTCCTCGTCCATCCACCACTCATTCCGATGATCTGGAATCGCTTTAATTAGAAGAGGGATTTCATTTTATCTTCTTGAGTTTTTGAGATATATAATTTTTTCTGACATTTCTGGTTAAGATATCTAATCAGCCGCGTTCTCACTCGGCATCTACATCCACCTACTTAATTCCAATTACAGAAACGCCACTCTTTCTCTTCTTTTATCCGGTTTAATACACGGCGGATAAGATTACATTTGGTTCAGCTCTAATGAGACAATTGTAATAAAGATTATTTTTCAATTTGACTCTCTCTCTCTCACTGTGTCAGCATTCACTTTAATGCAGTTCTAAATAACATTTTTTTACTAAAAATATAATTTACATATTTAAATAGAAATTATATATAATTTCTATAAATTAATTTCTACGTTGTTTTGATGGACTGAACTGTCGGGTGTGGAAGTGTTATGATCAGAAGATTGGTGAGAGGGAATTCTTGTGCGTGTTGGAAAGGGATATCGGGAATACTCCCTACATTCCGAACAAGAAAGAAAAGAAATAAGAACACGGTATACGCCACGAGGAATTTAAAGTCAGAAAGTAAGCTTAATATTTAAACAGTGAAACAGGTGAAAAGTTACAGAATACTTACATTAGTTTAAATTGAATGATTAACGAGATTCCATTCTGTTGGCAAGTTCTAGAAATGATTTTTGACATCATGAAATGTTAATTAATAATGTTTCGTTATCACATTGTTTGCGGGAGACGTATTACTACGTTTTTTTTAGTCTGGTGCTCAAATGCGGGAAACGTATTACTACGTTTTTTACTCTGATAATAATACATGTTGCGTAATATCGAATTTTGTCGCTAAATCGTATATCTTACTTCAAACTACACATTTCACTCATACATTTGTATTTATTATGCTTTAGTGTTAATTTATTAATAAATTATGAAAAGAAAGAAAAATGTCTAAAAATATAAAAATTTTTGTGTGCTCGAAGAAACCTTGACGCATATCCCGTTGGCTTGATTTTTTTTTAACCTTCAATATGCAATAATTTTTTTCATCTTGTACGGAGAATCGGGGTTCTTTCTACCCGACGAAGGGATGAATGGTAGAAATGTTTTGTTCATATTTCTACAAAATATTTGTGTTTACGTGAAGTGTTACTTTAAAGGACGTTTCTTTATGTGTTTGTTTAGCATCATTTTATCATTGCTGCACAATAAGGTAAACTATATTTAAAATTTCACTAAATTATCGTGAATATTTCAAAAGTTATAGACTTGTAAATATTTTTAAAAAACTCGCTGGGGAACCCAAAAATCGCCCGAGCCAGGCTGCAATCAGCATAAAACAATGCCCGCAAACAATGTGTTAATAATAAATGACAATGGCGGTATACAGAACAGAGTGGCGGATTATTGTGATGGCCGAATGCTCCAGTTTTAGGAAGAAACAATTTGAAAAGGTTGTCAATTTCAACTTAAGTATAATGAACAGTTATTCAATATATGAACAACAATAGTTTCGAAAATGATTAATATGCAATTTTAAATTTCGTTCGCCGACCGGATATTATAATCATAGAATTAGTATCAACATTAGTGTATTTCCTGTGGTCTCGTATTGATTTTATTAGCGTCAGTGGTCCGGTTGTACGGTTTTGATGTTAAACTTTGGGAATCATTGGTCTGTAAATTATTTGTGGATCTTTAAAAAAACATTCTCAATATTTTTCATCACTTTTGTGTTTAGAAATTCGTCGGCTGGATTCCGTATCAGGGATTTCGTAAGACATCGATTAAATATATTTAACCCTTTCGTTAGGGCTCGGTGGAATACAAATTATACTGTCAAAACTTAAAACTAGTATTTGAAGCATAAGTGTACTTATCTGACCTACTTTCAATTATCACATTAGTTCTTCTATCCTTTAGCTATCAGATGATGCATAAAAAACTATTATACTTAACAAACGTTCATTATGTAACTCCATACATGTGGTGGCATTGACACATGTGGTTTATAGAAAAGTCGCTCCTGCGACGTAATCTAATGATATTTATTTAGGTGCTTTACAGATTCCTGTAAATAATGTAGGTAGGTTGATAAAGGGAATGACTGCACTTCCAATTTCCTTCCGTAGATGTCACAATGAGTACTGAAAGTAGCAAAACAATACATCACTTCAACCGATTTCAACGGTCTGGGAATCTTTGACGGCATATGCCGACAACCGATGCGAAAGGGTTAATGTAGGATATGTTCACATTTGCCTACTATACTCCTAGTTGGGACATATACTTCGGAGTATTTAATTCAACTCCCCTTTCTTTAACCCCCGGTCTCGCGCTGTCCTGGAAGGCAGTCGGAAACTATGCATTGAATATATATTCGCAGGATGCAGAGATAATATTGGAAGAGGCTAGGACCATGGCCGCTAACAGAGCTTTATGGTGGCAGCTTGTGAAGACCATATGGTTCTGTTAGGGGAGCGGACACGGTGATGATGATGATGACTATACTCACGAGAATATAAATAAGAAAATATAGCATGATCACTGAAGATTTAACTTTTTTTATGTTAACACATACAGGAGAAGGGAATACCGACAGATGGTGATAGTAATGCTCAAGTCTCATCTGTGGATTCTATTACGCTTACCAAGTTACATATGGTTTTACGCTGCATGTCGTGTGTTGATCCGCCAACGTCATAGACTACAGCCTGACATTCACGCATCATCTTATTTTTACAGGAATTTACTATCCATGGTTGGTCTTCAAGGGACGACTTTCGTTTACCACCAATTTTAATTAATAGGGTATGACTGGCATTTTACTGGTGAGGGATCAAATTCACATCTACCGGGGGGTATTTTAGAGCTCAGAAATCGATTAAAAATATTATTATTTTTATTCTCCGTCGGGGATCGAACTCACGATCTTTGGCTTATCATGCAAACGCTTTGACCATTGAGCTATACTGTAATATTTTAATTATATTTAATAGAATTCTTGCTTATGTAAACGTTAAAATACTTTAAGTTTTAAAGTGGGGGGTACCAAGCTATTGATTCAAATAATCATGCAAATCAAGCAGACATGTGAAACATTAAAAATTCTAAGATATATAAATTATTTATCTAATAAAACGCAGGATTTGTTTTTAATCAAGGCTTCTGGATGTGGTTAAAAAAAAGGGGTCAAGAATTTAAAAATGTGGAATACTTCTAAGTAATATTTTATTTAAATTTGATAGCATGGAATTCCACCAAGAATTATCGATCGAGAATATAAATTATTTTGGAAATGTAATTTGCTCAGGGATCATGCTTTATTTTCTTAAGTATGATATAAGCAGCGTTTGTCATCATATTGAGATATCCATCAAAACATGACATGTCTTCAGTATAATACGTAATAAATAACACTGTGTTGGCGTGGGAGCTGCCGTCATACTTTAAAAACACGCGTAGGAATATATTTTTTTGTAATTTCCTTGTGACCCTTAGACACATTGCTTGATTAATCGACCGTAATGGCTTTTTTACGTTTTCTTTCTCAATATTTTCAATGCAATGGTTTTTTTAATTAAAAAAAAAAAGTATCTTAGATTTTCATATTTGCCTGCGGAATATATTACATTTTTACAGTGTGATATCAGCTTGATATATAGCTCTTTTAGGCTGATGCCGAAAAGCCTCGAAAAACGATCTTTTGTCTCTTATTTTTGTTAGCTCGCCCGACATGCACATCTAATAATATTAGATATAAAATAAAAGATTCTTTAGAATTTATTCCACATTTTTTTTTTGACTACATGTTTCAGCCAGGTCGGATGGCCATTTTCAAGTCATTTGCAAGCCATTTTCAAGACTTGAAAATGGCCATCCGACCTGGCTGATACATGTAGTCAAAAAATATATATGTGGAATAAATTCTAAAGAATCTTTTATTTTATATCTGATATAATGGAATTCCACCAAGAAATATCGATCGAAAAAATCGAAATAATTAATAATGTTAGTTTTAATTTTATATAAAAATACACGGAGTTTGCATACGCCATTTTATTTGTTATGGCAGTAGCTCCATTTCATGTTAGTTCAACTGTCAACTTTCTTTGGGGCGCTATATGTTACTGTACCCGTCTGACAGCTCGTGTCGAGAGTCCCCGTCCTACCGAGGCCTACAATACAACATGTTACGGTCGGGCGGGGAAAGCGAGGTCTTATATTGGTTAAATTATATTTAACTTAGATTAGGTTAGCGAGACAGCAGTGCATCAGTTGTCCGGGGACCAAATCTACCGTGCACCAGACGTCCAGAGCGCCGCACGTCGTTACCGATGAGTCGCTTAACGAATTCTCTGGGGACGATAGGTCGTGACACCCTCAAAAATTTATTCTCATATTTAGTGTTTACTTTCACGGAAAGTTAATCTGATTCCTATTTGGGTGCATATGGCCGTCACGAATTTCCGCCATAAAGTCAGTCAGCAAGTATATGTATATAGTTATTAGTTTAAGTTAATTAAAAGTTGAAATATTAGTTTAAAAATGTTATTTATAAACATTGACATCGGCATGCTATAGCCCTTGCTGACTGGTACCGAAAACCTCGATATACAATCTTACGTCTTTGATTTATGTACGCTTGTCGTACATGTATGTGTCGCCATATTGGCATTTTGGAAAAGTCCGTTAGTTATAGAGATCGCCACTTGCGCTACTGAGTGTCACTGACTCGGCGCGGTGCCGAGTCAGTCAGTTGTCCCCCGACCGTGACGAGTGTCCGATTGAGGTTGGCCCGGCCTGAAGCTGTGCCTAGGTCCGGGCCAGAAGTTTGTAAAGTTATCGCAATATACATGTCAATGTGCTTCAGAAAAAGTCTTTGTGTTGTCAATCTGCTCCTCATCCTGCCACCACGCGATTGAATAACGTCTTTTTAGAAAGGACGATGTTAAAATATATAGTTTTCATCGGACTCTATTGGTCCATCGATGTGTTGCATCATTTTGTCATAATGACCGACGACTCTTTATTACTTAAATAATTTCCACATTTGTTATTAAAATACACCAATAATACAATACTCATATAGTTTCAAGTATCCAATGACATATTGCCATGTCCATATGTGGCTTTTCGCAACATTCGCTCAATATCGACAATGGTTGTTTTTTTTATCTCTTTTCACACTATTGTTGGCATAAGCAGTGGTTCTCAATCTACGGACCTGGAAATCCCTGAAAAATCAATAACCGGAGTTGGTAAAACAAAGGACAACCTCGAGCGGTGGGGAATTCTTCGGCAGGGAGAGCCACTATTGTGCGACTGCGGAGACCTGCAGACCGCCTCACATCTGATATCCTGCTCCATGTGCCCAACAAGCTGCACACCTCAAGACCTAATGTTAGGCAACACACGGGCTATCGATGGTGCCAGATACTGGGCAGAAATAATTTGACGTCGCTGACACGAAGAAGAAGAAGAATCTACGAGATGTCATGTAATTCATATTCTTAGCATTCACTTTCATTTTAAATATTATTCTACCTTATTTTTATGTAGATCTCGTTAAACACACTTTATTCACGTACTTATTCGCGTGTGTGTGATGTGGTCATACAGAAGAATTTTCGGAATTTCCTGGAGAGACCACCTCACGAACAATGAGGTTCTCAGCATAATTAAGGAAGATAAGCACCTAGTAAGAACCATCTCAGAGAGGCGATCGGTCACATCATGCGCCACGATGGTCTTCTTCACGACATTGTGGAAGGGATGGTTGAGGGTAGAAACTGCATAGGGCGCCCTAGACTGGAGTATTTGCAGCAAGTGTTCGAGGATATTAGCTCTTATGCTGAGGTAAAGAGGATTGCAGAGGATCGAAAAAAGTGGAGATCGAGATGCAAGATTTTGTTGCTGCAAACCAATCCACCGGATTTAAACTACGGAGAAGATACGCATGAGTTGTTGCATACATTTTTTAATCGCATGCAAAATGAGTACAACCGGTCAAGTCCAATAGGCTCTGTGATGCTCAGCTAGGTCAGCTGGGCGCTGTAGAAGAATACGTACAGGATAATACCGACAGACGGTGATGATTTTTTTCTCTGTGGATTCTATGACGCCTGTCCTTTTCTGTGTGCTGTATATTGAGTGCTGATCTGCCAACGACAGCCCAGCATTCACCCATCATTATTTTTACGGGGTCTCACCCATAAACATGGTTGTGTTCACATGACGTATTTTTTTTACCATCGATTTTGATTAATAGGCTATGATTTGCATTTACGGGATTCTTCTTCGTAGTATCAATCCGGAGGATTTTTTTGCATGCAACAGAATCTTGCATCTCGAGGCTCCATTCCTCTCGGTCCTCCGCAACCCTTTTCAGCTCAGCATAAGCGCTACAGTTCATGTCCTCGAATTTTTGCTCTGTGGATCCCGTCTAGGGCGCCTTTGCAGTAATGTTCGAACATTCCAGGTGGCATATCTTGTTGGCTGAAGGTTTTTCTTATTTGTCTTGGTTGTTTTGTTCGAGCAGTCCCCACCCGGAGATCCGATTGGGGACTATTTTATCGACGGAAAATTTTACTTGAGATGCAATCATTTTTTTGCTGATACGTGGGATGTCTTTAAGACCTTTAATGTGGTATTTTCCCCTTTATTTCCACATCCTAATGCCGTTGACCATAAAGGTTCGTCCGCCTTAGGAGGGCATTTACTACCTACAGGACAATAGAGTGCCCTAACCAGCTTGACCTGATGAGGTTAGCTGGGTGTTAGCTTATTCCGGCCAGGATTACGAAGGATCAAATTGACACCTTCCGAAGGTATTTACAGAGCTTAGCAATTCAATTTTAAATTATTTTTTATTCTGATCTTCTTTAGACATTATCCCACGATCATCGTGTTTGCTAAGTAAAATCTTATATTAAAATTATTTAATCAATTAATCATAGAAAAAACTATATTAATTGAGTGTTTTCTATGTGTTTCGACCTAAATGAAAACTATATGGAAACGAAAATTGAAAACATATTAAACGAGGATCGAACCTACGGACCTTTCATATGGTAAGCAAAAGCTTAAAGCTTTAGTGGGTATGTTCCAAGAAGCGTACCTCCACGAACGTCATGATGAGTATGTTCTAAGGAGCGTACCTCCACGAACGTCATATCGGACTGTCCTTGTTTATCTGTACAGGTTTTTGAGTATGTGCTAGAGGTGGAAGCCATGCTGTTTGAGAATCAAACCGTCATCCCTGTTGATGTTGATGGGGTCTCTTTTGATTTCAAAGGCTTCTCTTACTAGGCGTGCATGTTTCCCTTGCGTTCGAGCCGCGATTTCGGGTTCGAATGAAAACTTATGTCCCGTGTCAGCCAGATGCTCTGCCAGTGCTGACATCAACAACCCTATTGGTCGAAAAATTGGAAATTAGTAATTCGCCACATACGGCTTAACCCAAAGCCCATAATATCAAGATATATATTATTTATATAAATAATAAACTATTTATATTTTAAGTCGCACACATTTGGGAACCGCGCCATTTGCGTCTTTTGTAATGTAAATGAATCTCTCATTGTGTCCAGACACTTGCGGTCGCCTTTTTTGTGTGTGAGGCAAACACTGGTGTTGTAAAAGATCTCACCACAATTGTATATCCATTATCTCACTATTGATAATTAGCATCATCGCATAGAAGAAAATGGCGGACTTCAATCGCTGCCGATGCTAATGAAGCCAAACGACATATAAGTGACATGAAATTATGTACTTAGTGAATATAATTATTATAATATGCCTATTTTTTATTTGTAATCTTAATTATGCTGTTTTACCCTTTGGCCTTGGATAATTGAATCACATATACATATATTTGAAGGCATAAGAATGTTGAGTAATCTGTTATTGCTGACCATATTTTTGGACAAAACTGACAACGTTTTTTTTTATGTTAACACATACGGGTGGTGATAGTGATTCAGAAGTCTCACTTGTGGAATTCTATGATGTTTACCACGTTGCATATGGATAAGCGCTGCATGTGGAGTGTTGATCCGCCAACGTCATAATAAACTGCAACCCGAGATCACGCATCATCCTTTATTATTACAGGAATTTACTATGAATGGGTGGTCTTCGCGGGACGGCTTTCGTCTACAGCCAATTTTGATTAATAGGCTATGTCTGGCATTTTACGGGTCAGGGATCAAATTCACACCAACCGGGGGTATTTTAAAGCTCAGAAGTCGTTTTTTTTAATCTCCGTCGTGGATCGAACCCACAACATTTGGCTTGCAAAGCAAGCGCTTTGACCATCGAGCTATACCCGCCGGCTGATATTTAAAGGCATAAGAATTGAGTAGTTTTCTAGTTATTGTTATTGCTATGTTGTTGCTGACAATATTTTGTACGCTCTTTGACTAATTTCTTATCGAATTTATTGATTCTGAGGCAGGACTGATTAACAAACAGGCTGACGGGTCGATTTGATGAATTTCAACCTCGAGAGCAAGCTGGGTTTAGGAAAGGCTTTAGTACAATTGATCATATCCACACGCTAAGACAAATCATTCAGAAAACCGAAGAATATAATCAGCAACTCTGCCTCGCCTTTGTAGACTATGAAAAGGCATTTGACTCAATCGAGACTTGGGCAGTGCTAGATTCACTACAACGCTGCAAAATAGACTATCGGTATATAGAGATAATAAAATCTCTTTACAAATCTGCAACAATGATGGTCCAGCTCCATGATAGCACTAACAATATTTCTATAAACAAAGGTGTTAGACAAGCAGATGTAATATCTCCAAAACTTTTCACAAACGCCGTAGAAGATATTTTTAAACTGCTATCCTGGACAAAATGTGGAATAAATATTAACGGAGAGTACATTTCTCACCTCCGATTTGCCGATGACATAGTACCAATAGCCGAATCACCTGACAAGCTCCAAGACATGCTCTACGACCTCAATGAAGCGTCGAACAAAATTGGTCTGAAAATGAACATGGATAAAACAAAAGCCATGATTAATAGTCATATTTCACAGACCTTTGATCCTATTTCCATCGGAGGAACAGAAATAGAGGTTGTAAACGACTATACCTATCTGGGACAAGTAATACAACTAGGGCGAAATAACTTCTCAAAAGAAATCGACAGGCGCATACAACTGGGATGGGCAGCATTTGGAAAACTAAAGTACATTTTTAAAGCGAAAATTCCGCAATGCCTTAAAACTAAGGCGTTTAACCAATGCGTCCTCCCTGTATTAACTTATGGCGCAGAGACGTGGAATCTGACAGCAAGTCTCACCCATAAAATAAAAGTCACCCAACGTGCTATGGAGAGATCCATGCTCGGATTGGCGCTAAAAGATAGAATCCGAAACGAGTAAATACGCAGAAGAACTCAAGTAGTGGATGCTACCCAACGAATAAGCACACTCAAGTGGCAATGGGCAGGACATATCTGTCGAAGAGACGACGGTCGATGGGGAAGAAAAGTATTGGAATGGCGCCCAAGAACTGGCAAACGAAGCATTGGCCGACCCCCTACAAGATGGACTGACGATATAAGAAGAATAGCGGGAGTGACCTGGATGCGGAAGGCGGAGGATCGAAGAGGATGGAGACTCATGCGGGAGGCCTACGTTCAACAGTGGACGGACACAGGCTGA
This sequence comes from Glossosoma conforme, assembly GCA_022606575.1. Lineage (NCBI taxonomy): Eukaryota > Metazoa > Arthropoda > Insecta > Trichoptera > Glossosomatidae > Glossosoma > Glossosoma conforme. The sequence continues at coordinate 1,633,193 of JAGTXR010000088.1, forward strand.
TGATGATGATGATGAGGCAGGACTGGACTTTACTCGCCTCACACCCACATCACACCGGAGGACAGTTAAGTGACCTTGATGATGCACTTATTCAGATTATGATCAGTTAGCAACTGTTAAGTCCAGTGGGAGCCCCCTCTGAACAATTGTTGCCACTGCACAGAAGTTCTAAATAAAAAGACCCGTGAAAGAGATTGCATTTACGGGTTGAAAGGAGATGGAAGATAGATTCTCTAATCGAAAATACTAGCATAAATGGGAAATGCGTGGAAAAAAAATTTAGTGGCCACAAAGTCTGCATGTTCCATAAGGGCTAAGCAATTACCTCGAATTGCATCGAAAATGACCCCTATTTCCAACAAGAGGAACAGTCCCAGAGAATTCTTCCAAGAGAACGATTCTGAGGTAGTACGAATCTAAGGGCCCTTTCCCACGACAACGTCCCGTTTATTGCGGGTTCGGTTTTTTGCAGGATCACGTTAAGTATACGTGGTACTGTGGTAACATTCACATGAGCATTCGGTTTGCAGGATACCGCAAAAATTCGATCCGTTCGAAATGTGCTGTACGGTTGGACATTCTGAAGTAGTTAAAGAAATTGGATTCATCCTTTCTCAAATCACCCATGAGATTACGAAATTTGCCTAATCTCGATCGCAGTTTTAGGATCGGGTGAACCTAAAATCTTATTTTTTTGCATTGCTTTCGGCGGCGAAAGTACCAGTATTATATCAGAAGAGTATTCACGTCCATTGCGTCTGAATTTTCTTCTCCGACTGCCAATGCTATCATCCCGTAAAAAACAGGATGCAAACTTCTGTGCGTGAACACAGGTATGATTTTTGCGGTATCCAGTAAAAAACCGATCCTGCAAAATTGGACGTCCGTGGGAAAGAGCCTTAAGAACCTTAGAAGTTATTTAAAACCTAAGAAGTCACATACAAGTAGGGTAGTAAGAAGTTTGCCTGGTCAGCTAGTTTGTTATATATTTGAATGTGCATCACATTGTTTTTATATTTTAATTTTCACTTACGTGGCCAGTGTTGTGACGTGCATGCAATGTTTACTTGGCTAGTGTAGGTACTCCACTATTGCGTAACCTGTCGCTATCCGTTTGACACTTTCTACAGAAAGTTGGTCTGCAAACAGCGCACTGAGCACTCTGTACAAGAGGCCGTGAGGAGAATTCGCAGAAGGACATAGCGATCGTCAACCACAAGACACATTTTTTTATTATTAAATATATACATATTTCATACCTTGTTTTGACATGGATCACACTGAGCACTGTTTCACTTTCTGAAAGACTGCAGTTTCGTAATCTATGAAAACTTCATCAGATCCAACGTGCATGTTCATAAAAATTCTCCGACGTCGCTATTTTTATATTTACGGTAACTATCCATTCAATTCAATCAATTCCGAACATTACCCAATTTTTTTGTTGTTCTAGGGATGCTTTCTCTCCATTCGTTAAAGTCCCGGAGGATAATTGCTGCTCTCAAACATTCATTCCTTCTTCTTCGCGGTGCAATTCAAAACCCATTCTTGAATGTTTTAACTTCTATGTTCCAGATTAGTACACCCGTGCTCGTAGCCATCCATTGTTTTTGATCCCAGTTGATACTTGTGGAGCTTCGAGCACTCAATTTAGTACAACGGCAATGGCACTCCTAAATGGCCTACCAGCACACCTCGATCCTTTTCCTCTTTTGTCGATGGTATTGTTCTCCTAGATCTCTGTAATCTTTGACACATGTCATTTCTTTTTCTTTTATGTTTTTTGTTGATGTGTGTGTGTATGTATTGTATGATTTTGTATACTCTATGTTTATTATTCTTTATTATTATTTGTACATTGGAACTGCGGTTTTGTTAAAAAAATTAATATTTTAAAACTGGAGAATATCGCCTTACAAATTGTAGCAAACCTAGCAGTCAGTTGCAAAATTAATTTGTATTTCTTTTTATGTACATATTTAGTATACGGTCCATCTATTTGTAAATAGTCTTATGTAATGCCAATTTATTTTTTTTAATTGGAAAGGTGTGCTCAGGTAGTCTTTCTTTTTAATAATTAGCATTTGTCACACTCTTACTTTCGCCAATATTCGAACCGAACGGTACACTTATACCAACGTAAAATTACACATACAATTACTCAAATAGTCTAATAATATTATATTGGATATTTGTATAGCAACAGCTCGCACACGAGCAATAATACATCAAGCCTCTTCAGATGCATATATAATGAAAAGTCTATTAGCGAACTGGTATTTAAACAATACTCACACAACCCACTACCTCTTATGATCGCCTGATACTTTTATGCTCTATGGCATCAGCTCAATATAGACCTTGTAGGCTAATGCCGAAAAAGCCTCGATATACGATCTTTCGTCTCTTATTTTTGTTCACTCTCCGGACACACATATATAAAAAGGCGTTGCGTCGCAATTTTGCTTTTTGTTACAGCAGATAGTTTGTCAAATGGCCGACAGGTGATCGGAGGGTGCGAATGTTACGGCACGCTCCGCTTCACTTTCGGCCCGGGTCTCGACGGAGATAGATCGTTCATTGTTTGTGACCGGGCCGAATACCAAAGGTGTCATTTTTTGACTTAAATATATTACCATGTGCTTCTTGAAAAGTTTATTTTTTTTTGCAACCTTTTCTCCATCCCTTCATCACGCGTCCCGATGACGATCCGGTGATAAGAAGTCGTCTTTTCGTTAATGGGGATGTCATCTAAAACGAGTATCAATTTAAAAATATTATTTTTAGTCTATTTTTTGTTCATTGCATATTCTTCTTTACATATCTGGATCATATAGTCACCACAAATTGCCTCCACAAATTTATTATTTTATATTAGTCATTATTAAGACCCTGTCCCACCTTCTGGAGTGTGCGCTGTGTCCGAGTGGCTCCACCCAGGAAGATCTGATGATGGCCGGGAGTAACGCCATCGACGTCGCCCACTTCTGGGCAGAAAGGTTCTGACCCTGTTGATTCCGACAAGATTATATATATATTATAAATGCCTTGTCCTGACATATCTAAACACATACATTTGTCCTATATATAGAATATGGTAGACACCTTCGTATTGGAGCCCCAAAATACCTACAGTTAATCGATTTAGTTCAAAAAGAGTAGTCTTTATTAATAATGGCACATTCACGCCTAGCCTCCAATTCTCGGAAGACAGACATAAGGTTAATTATGATAACTTTTTCTTTTCTACCTTTATTATCTTAACACTCCTCTTCTAAACTCAAATAATTAATTCATCCTGCACCCTTCCACAACCGACAGAATCGTGTCACACTTGCTGAACGTCTATTAACGGTTAATGTACGTCGACCAAGAACTGGATACTTCCCGATTGCCACCAATAAACACTGGAATGCCATACTATTATCTTTGTTTCCTAATTCATACAATCTGGATCTCTTCAAGAAAAACTTCAAATATACTTCATTCTTAGTTCACGTTTCCCGCACATCATGGTTGAGAGTCATAGAGCATATTAGTCTCGACCGGTTGTGCTGTTTTGCATGTAATATAATTTTAAAAACATCTGGAAATATGTATAGTTATCGACGGTAGCTAGAAAATTAAATAATTAGCAGCTGTAGTATCCGAAGCATGTTTTGGTGTTTCATGATTAGTCGCATTTATCAAAAGGGTCGGCTGAACACAATCAACGACACACGGTAAGTGTTTGCCGACGGATATAGCTCAACGGTCAAAGCGTTTTCTTAGCTAGCCAAAGGTCGTGGGTTCGATCCCCGACGGAGATTTAAAAAAAAAGTATTTTCAATCGATTTCTGAGATCTAAAATACTCCCGATTGGTGTGAATTTGATCGCTCATCCGTAAAACGCCAGTCATAGCCTATTAATTAAAATTGGTGGTAGATGAAGGTCGTCCCGTAAAGACCACCCATTCATAGAAAATTCCTGTAATAATAAAGGATGATGCGTGAATCTCGGGCTGTAGTCTATGACTTTGGCGGATCAACACTCCACATGCAGCGCTTAGCCATGTGCACTATGATCAACGTCATAGAATTCCACAGATGAGACTTCAGAATTACTATCTACATCTGTCGATATTCTAAAAAAAAGCATAATGCAATAACCCATCCATGTTTTGGTCCACTTCCTACGTCGCTTATCGTAAATGATCCGAGTAGAACCACGCTTACATTGTGCTGTTGTCATCGATCCATCCATAACTAGATCCACATGTAGATCCAAATCTAGATCGCTTAATACGATTGCGAAAGCCACTCTTACTTTCGCCAAATTTAGATGTATCGTTAAATCAACATTATGTATGTACGAGGCGAATCAGTGTGTATCGACTGCATAGCTAATGAAGCTGCCTATTAGCAATCTGATATATTCTAATCCAGCCCACCACCTCTTATGATAGCCTGATACTTGACGATACAAAAACATTTATATAACGTACTTGAAAGTTTCTAAAAATTAAATCGGAATACGTATTAAACAATTTAATAATACATTATATATTTATTTAACGTATATATTTAATTAAATATACACATATTACACATCAAATTAATTTATACGCATCAATTCATTCAGAAAAAATATCGGCAGAAGCGGGATGGGAGCCTGCGAGGGCAGGAGATAGTCGAGTGGTACAGCAATACAGTAAAGTAGAGAGATTTATTGGTGATGCCTCTTGGAGACCATTTAAACCAAACGAATATGTGACAGTAATTTGTGGTGACCATGTACTCGAGTTACAGAAGGAAATGTTATTATATTATGTTTAATAATCATTTTTCATATGTACACCCAGTCCTTTTTTAAGCGATTTTCTTGATACTTTTTTAAGCGATATTTTGGTTATGGAACCGATTCATTGAATTGTATGAAAATTGACTATTTTTTACGTGCCACTTTATGAAATCAATTCTGGCGGATAAAAATATGGGGTGTGCATCAAATACTACAGATCTAGACGTCTGGGCACCGTTATTTGAAAAACCGAATACTTTATGGCTTGATTCCAAATATGCCTTAACAATCCAACAACAATACGAATGCTGATTTATATGAAGTGGCAAAAAATAATCAAAATGATACGAAGCTGTATATACTATAGAATGTAATAGCTTACGCCTCAGAAATATCAAAGAATATATTTATTATTTTGTACGGGAGGGAGTGGGAGCTAGTTTTCAAAGATGCGATTGAATTGGGTCAAAGAATAAGGTCGGAAACCTGGCTTCATTCCAGTCGAAAATGGGTCCAATCGATAGAACCAGCCTCGGTGCAACGAGGACATCCCAGGCGCAGCCTAGTTTGTGGAATCGGATCAAAGGTCTTCTCAAACGCCGCGCGTAACTATCACACATCGTTACCACACGCAGTGTCTAGCAGACATGGAATATTTAGAGAGTTGCAAAAAAAATTTGGCCTGTTTCGTTGACGCCTGTCTGTGTGATCAATCAAACAGTAGACTGAGAGACATTTTCTGGTGCAGTGCAACATTCATTTTATATCTTCTGTGTCATTTTTTGCTTGGTCTTGGCGGTCTCTTGCTGTTGAACTACATCATGTGTGTTGTCGGAATAACGCTCGTGATTAACAAGGCCGACGTGGAATAGGTTGAAAATTTGGCTGCTCCGAAAAGCATGTCTCATCGTGGTCCGTTTTCGTTTCTTAACCGACTGTAAGATGGAAAGCTGCCGTGTACGCTCTCTCACATCGTCATTCCTTTCCAAGTCAAACCATCGTGTAATTAATATTTGAAGTAGGCATATGTTTTCAAAATTCATTATACGGCTACATTGGTTTTTGATGAGTTGCCAGGATTACGCCAACAAGCGTCTTCTATCACACATTTTATCATATACGAGTAATGTGTTAGCTCGTGTGTGTCATCAGCGCGTTTGGTAAAGAACTAGACATGGTGTACGGGTCTGAATCCCCGCGGCCGCCGTTCATTTTTATCGTTGTGATCCGTCCGGGGCCTGAAAGCATACGCTCCACCTCGGACCGAAAGTTTCAATTTTTATCTTAAATATATCCCAATGTGCTTCTAAAAAAGTTCTGTGTGTTGCTCATCTGCTTCTCATCCCTCCACCACACGTATAACTATCCCGGCAACGTGAAATTTTTTTCTTCTTGTAACGGGGATGTTAATACTTAGTCTAATTGTAAGGGACGACGATTTTTTTTAAGAATTAAAATTATTATTAATTTTAACCCTTTCGCATCGGTTGTCAGCATATGCCGTCAAAGATTCCCCGACTGTTAACATCGGTTGACGTGATATATCGTTTTGTTACTTTCAATACTCATTGTGACATCTACGGTAAGATATTGGAAGTGCAGTCATTTCCTTTAGCAACCTACATGAATTCTTTACAGGTATCTGTAAAGCATGCAAATAAATATCGTTAGGTTTCGTCACAGGAGCGATTTTTCTGTAAAACACATGTGTGAATGCCACCACATGTATGGAGTTACATAATGAACGTTTGTTAGATATAACAGTTTTTTATGCATCATCTGATAGCTAAAGGATAAAATAACCAATTTGATATATGAAAATAGGTCAGATAAGTACATTTATGTTTCAAATACTAGTTTTAAGCAAAAAAAATGGTTTGAAAAATTCACGCCTTATTGACAGTATAATTTGTATTCCACCGAGCCGTTACGAAAGGGTTAAAAAATATTGGACATACAAGTAATATATATTCTTTCTGCAAATGTTTACGTCTCTTTAGCACATTTTTGGTGTTATCTTAACCTTTTGAATGTCATTGACGTTGTGTTGTACTGGTGGGAGGAACATATTTTAGTTTTACAGGTAGAGATAATCAGGCATGTCAAAACATATCAGAATCATATTTATTACACCACGAATGCCAATAACAACACCGCCCACATGTGTGTTGTTTGATAATAACACTAATTAAAAACAATAATGCATTGTTACAATATTCATGGAGCCAAGAACAAATGGTCACGCCAATACAGACGCTCAAGAGTAAATATTATCATTAAACGAGTATTATACACAACGAACCAACGAATATATTGATATCAGCTTCATATAGCTCCTTTTGGCTGATGCCGTAAAGCCTCGAAAAACGATCTTTTGTCTCTTATTTTCGTTCGCTCGCCTGACATGCACATCTAATGTTAGTTTTAATTGTATTATGTTGCACGGCGTTTGCATGCGCCATCTTGTTTGTTGTGACAGTTGGTCCATTTCATGTTGGCCACTGTCATATTTACTTCGCTTGTCTGCCGCGATGATTTGGCGGCGCCAGATTTCAGTGAGCCGGCGTTTGTCAGTTAGAGTTTGACTCGCGACCGTTATATCGCGCGCGCCTAAAGGCGTTCGCTATAACGGGCGACGTTTTTGACAAATAAACGCGTATAGTGAAAGAAAAACAAGTTCTTTATATTGTGAACCTGATCCTACATCCTTCATCCAGCCCATCGATGTCCAAATAAGAGCGGAGGATATCAATATATATGGAGAGACCACGTCACGAACAATGAGGTTCTCGGCATAATCAAGGAAGATAGGCACCTAGTAAAAACCATCTCAGAGAGGCGATCGGACACATCATACGCCACGATGGTCTTCTTCACGACATTGTGGAAAGGATGGTTGAGGGTAGAAACTGTAGAGGGCGCCTTAGGCGGGAGTATTTGCAGCAAGTATTCGAGGACACGAGTTGTAGCTCTTATGCTGAGCTGAAGAGGATTGTAGAGGATCGGGAGGAATGGAGATTGAGATGAAAGATTTTGTTGCTGCAAACCAATCCACCGGATTGATACTACGAAGAAGATACACAACGAACCAACGAATATTGCATTTTATATGCACGATTCTCGTTTCATTACCGTGGTATGGTGTAAAGCTGAAGTTCGAAAGGCCATCAGCCTTTGTCTGTCCACTGTTGAACATGGGCCTCCGGCATGAGTCTCCATCTTCTTCGATCCTCCGCCTTCGGAATCCAGGCCACTCCCTCTATTCTGCTGATGTCGTCAGTACATCTTGCAGGGGTCTGTCAATACTTCGTTTGCCAGTTTTTGGGTGCTGAACACTTTTCTTCCCCATCGACCGTCGTCTCTTCGACAGATATAACACATTGCCAGTTGAGTGTGTCTATTCTTTGTGTAGCCTCCACTACTTGAGTTCTTCTTGGGATATCCTCGTTTCGGATTCTATCTTTTAGAGACACTCTTCTCATGGATCTCTCCATGGCACGCTGGGTGACCTTTATTTTATGGGTAAGACTTGCTGTTTGATACATTCAAAAGACCATTTTTTTTTAATTGGAGGGTTTATGATATAATGTTCTACTTATAACTAGCTGACCTGGCGAACTTTGGTCACTTATTTTAGTTGAATCAAATTGAATTTTATTAAAGAATTATGAAAATCGGTTTAGCCGTTCTTGAGTCATAAGTTATGTAACTAACACAATTTACATTTATATTGATATCAGCTCAATAAGGGCATTGCAGGCTGGTGCTGAAAACCTCGATATGCGATCTTTCGTCTCTTATTTTTGTTCACTCGTTGGACACGCATGTGTTGTCATTTTTGTGATTATTTGACATGCCGTTAGGATGACTAGTTCTATAGATCGCCACTTGCGGCGCTGGGTGACGACGATTTGGTAGGTACGATGATTTGATTTTGTGGGGAATGAGAAGGCAGCATTTCATACTACAGTTGGTCAAGAAATGAACGTGGGCGTAGCTGGGATACGTACTTTAGGAAGCCGCAGGAGAAAATAATTATTGCTGTCTGTTATACAAGCCTCCGGGCTCGCGTCGTTCTAGAAGGCCGTCGATAACTATGAATTGATTGTACTCAGATGAGTTGCGAGGATAATGGCGACTAAAAGACCTTTGTGTCGGCAGATTGCGACGACCATATGTTCCAGTTCAGGAAGCGAACATGGCATGATGAAGCGTAAAAAATAATATATAAGACGAGAAGCGTGGCTTCGATGTCTTTGGATTTGTTTGTTTGACCATCTTTCAGTGATCGGCAGCTGCAGAGTAAGACACCAGGTGCCATCTCAAACCAGTGTTCGACAACTATGCTAGCACTGTACCTTTATACAACCTCACACAAATATGACCCTACACATCCCATTTTTCCTGCAACGTCCTTTTACTCTTGTTGGACTTCATAAAACACTAAATATTCATCACAAATTTCATTGTATTCTTCTATGCTTTTAGAAGTATACGTATTACTTTTTGCAAAGTGAAACTTATAACTTAAAAAAAAAATAGCGCAAATTTAACCCTTTCGCATCGGCTGTCGGCATATGCCGTCATAAGATTCCCCGACCGTTGACATCGGTTGACGTGCTATATCGTTTTGCTACTTACTGTACTCATTGTGACAGAGGAAATTGTAAGAGCAGTCATTCCCTTTATCAACCTACATGTATTCTTTACAGGAATCTGTAAAGCATGTAAATAAATATCGTTAGGTTTCGTCACTGGAGTGATTTTTCTGTAAACCACATGTGTCAATGCGACCACATGTATGGAGTTACATAATGAACGTTTGTTAAATATAATAGTTTTTTATGCATCATCTGATTGCTAAAGGATACAAGAACCAATGTGATATATGAAAATAGATCAGAAAATAGACAAAGTCCGAGGACTGAAAAGACGGCTGCTGTAGTATCCAATGAGTATTTTTGGGTGATTTTTTAATCGTATTTTTAAAGGAAATAAGGAAAAGCGCGACGCTCCCTACATTTTTAATTTTTTGTACTAATGGGCAGGTCAACCTTACCTTCGTATATGATCGTGTAACTCGCGGAATGAATATTAAAATATAAAAATAAATATATTTAATGTTATATATTTATAATTTAACTTTCTTATTGACGATACCTTACCTCAATTTCTTTGGGCTGATGACAGACGCTCGGCACGCGATAGGTAGTAGTCAGTCCCTGGGCAGATGTTCTCAAAGGCTGCTAAGAGGAGTTTGAACTCGAGATCCGAAAACCTGCTTTCTTATACTGATAGTACGTTTATCGACATAATTATACCAAGAGTTACACACCTTCCTCATACTCGTAATAATACTTCATTACACATTTTAAAATAAACACCATTTGTCTGCGGGTATGGCTAAAAGTCAGAGCGTCTATATTAAAAGTCGTGAGTTCGATCCGCGACGAAGATTAAATATTTTTTATTTTAATACATAGTAGTAATACTGTACGAAAAAAACACTTTTAGCTGTTTACAAATGAACGGGTATCTCAAACACTAATGAATATTTTGACGTGTAATTTAGCACAGATGTCAGTGACAGTATTGCCAACATAAAAATAACTCGAAGACAAGATTAATCTAAGAAAACAAAAATAAGATTAATTCCTGGAAAAAACGGATGACCGAGCGCACCTCATACCTGGCAGGCGAAGCGAAGGGGATATCCATCACGTACTGCACCCACTCACAGCCGCCAAACTCGTCTTGCACTTGCCGATCATCCATACACGGTTAATATATGTCGACCAAGAACTGGCAGTTTCCAAAGTTCCTTCCTTAATGCCACCGGTAAGCTATGGAATGCTCTTCCAGCGTCTATTTTCCTTCTTCCTACAATCTGGATCTCTTCAAGAAACAGATAAATATACACTTGCAATCTCCCCAACCATCCCACAAACACGAACACAACACACGTTTCCCGAATGCAGCGTCCAGCCTCCCTGGCTATGCGTCATAGAGTGCACTGGTCTTGACCGGGTGTGATCTCCTGTGTGGGCTTACATAAAAAAAGTACCACACGCAAACATTTTTTATGATGTTAAAACAGATTTACTGTTTCGTATTACTGAATCTATTTAAGTGGATAAGTCTAATCCATTTGAACGGTTAATCGTCCAAGTGCCGATAAATTGTTCAATTAATCGTCGAAGCGATCAAAACCGCGCGAACAAAACTGTTTAAATTTGAATTTGTACCTAAGAAAAGCTAACGATTTGAAACGCGACGGGTGTTCCACAGAACATTATTTACAAAATAAAAATGTATTAAATAAACAAATGTATTACTGTAAATTCAAAATACGTTAAAAAAATATTACTTTAAGTTTATTTGTAGTCTTCTTCGTAGTATCAATCCGGTGGATTGGTTCGTTTTTTATTGAATGCTAGCCTTGCTTGATGTATGCGTCTGTTGACTTCTCTTTTTGTTCTGCCATCCCAGGTGATCGTACTTCCAAGGTATACAAACTCTTTTGCATCTTTTAGTTTTTAACGCCATAGTCTTAAGACATTGCGGAATTTTCGCTTTAAAAATGTACTTTAGTTTTCGAAATGCTGCCCATCCCAGTTGTATACGCCTGTCGATTTTATTTGAGAAGTTATTTCGTCCTAGTTGTATTACTTGTCCCAGATAAGCATAGTCATTTACAACCTCGATTTGTATCCCTTCAATAAAAATCAGATCAAAAGCTTGGAAAATATGATTATTTATCATGGCTTTAGTTTTTTCCATATTCATTTTCTAACCAATTTTGTTCGTCGCTTCATTGAGGTCGTAGAGCATGTCTTGAAGCTTCTCAGGCGAACATAGCTACCAGACGTAGTCCAAACATGTCGTCATGCATTAGAAAGTTGTAGAATAATTCCTTAACATACATGCTTTTGGTTTATTCGATAACAATATAACAACATAGAAGGAACTACGTTTAGATATCAGCTTGATATAGGCTGATAGAGGTATCCTTTAGGCTGATGTCGTAAAGCTTCGAAGACGATCTTTTGTATCTTATTTTTGTTCGCTCGCCTGACATGCACATCTAATGTTAGTTTTAATTTGTATAATAATAAACGGTGTTTGCATTCACCATTTTATTTGTTATGACAGTTGGCACTTTTCTATTGGTACCACTGTCATCTTGAATTAGCTTTTTCTGCAGCGACGGTTGGCAGCGCGAGATGAGAGCGCGCCGTCAGTTGACAGTTGAAGCTCGCTTGCAACCGTTGTGGCGCACGCCTAAATGGCGTGCGCCACAACGGTCTTTCTGTGCAAGTGTTTGACAAATAAACGCGGATTGTGAAACGTAAACAAGTTCCTTGTATTGTGAACCTGATCCTGCATCCTGTCATCCAGTAAATAGTTATCGAACTTTAAGAGGAGTATATCAGCATTATAAATTTAAAAAATGCCGCAAACACGCTAGAAAAAATCTCCGTTACCAATCTAAAAGAGCGTGCGTTATAGGAGGGTCGTCTGTATACGCAAGTCATGCCTCTTTATATGAAACGAGGTCGGGTGTTCTGTGGTGTCGTAAATCCTTATTCTCATTTCGAGCCATCACGTGTGGATTGTAAAGGGAATGAAGAGGTAGACATACGAGTAGGTGTGGCACGTGACATAAATGCAAGCGGCTTACTTATGTGGATATAGGGCAAACTGGGTACACCTAACTCTATAGGAAACTTACGAACTGAAGAATGATGCCGTGAAAGTTTACGTAAGGTTGCATTCAGATCAAACGAACGTGGAACGTTATCAACAACGTATTAGAGAAAAAAAGTTTACGTTTCTACGAGCGCAATAGAAAAGGGAACCATAAATCGAGCGGTAAATATATTAACCAATTTTTATTTGCCCAATAAAGGGTTAAGAAGGAATTTTATCAACCACCAGTTCTTCTTCAACATACACATTAACTGCACACATTGATATCACCTTGATATAACCCTTGCAGACTGGTGCCGAAAACCTCGATATGCTATATTTCGTCTCTATTTGTTCGCTCGTCGGACATGTATGTATCGCCATATTGGTTGTTTGACAAGTGTAGTTCTGTGGATCACCACCGAATGAATTTCGGCGCTGGGTTTCGCCGAACACGGGCGCCCGGTGGCCAGTAATGAGTTGTGCGCCGACCGCAACCTGTGACGAGTGGTTATCGGTCTGGGGCCTGAAGCAAGCAAGTTCCGCCCCAGGTCGAAAGTTTGTTTAAAATATATGTGCTTCTGAAAAATTTGCGTGTTGCTCACCTGCTCCTCGTCTATCCACCACGTGTCCTAATAACGATCCCGACAACATGGAGTCACCTTTCCCTAAGTAAAGGTGATGTTAATATATTGGTTTTCAGTAAGTGTAAGACTAGTCTGGTAAAATATGTTCAAATTATTTTAGCAAACTGTTAAATTTTCTACAGATTAAATTTAATTCTAACGTGCCTTCTGTCAAAATGGTAAAGTACTAAATGAAATAGCATTAAACCAGACTCCGGGGTTGGGCCGCGTGGCGGCCCGGGGTGCAGCCCCTAGTAATATTAAATACTCATAAACGTTTCTTCTATTTTCATATTAGCATTACCTTGCATGAATGTATATCAAAAACGTACCGCTCCCCGAAAATTTTATCGGGCGGTATAGCTTAGTGGTAAAAATTCTTGCTTACTGTACCAAAGATCGCGGGTTCTATCACTGACGAAGGTAAAAATAAAATTATTTTTCATTTTTATTTGCTCTATAAATAACATTTTGGTGTAAAATGGTGGTGAACATTCACCTGTAAATTAGTCTTTTAAGTACGTGAATAATCAGTACTCGACGTGATCCTTATTAAAACAATATAAAAGTTCTCGTTCTCATTCCCTTTACTTAAGGAATGACGACTTCACGTCGTGGATAGATGAGGAGCAGATGAGCAGCACAATCTTTTTTAGAAGCACATCGACATATATATTGCGGTAACTCGACAAACTTTCGGTTTGGGGTAGAGCGTATGCTTTCAGACCCCAGCCGCATCACAATACGCTACTGGTCGCGATCTGTACACAACTGAACTGACGCTTGTGGTCGGTGACACCCAGCGTCGCAAGTGGCGATCTATAAAACTAGTCCACCTGACGGCCTGTCAAATAATTACAAATTGACAACACATACGTGTCCGACGAGCGACCAAAAATAAGAAACGAAAGATCTCATATCGAGGTTTTCAGCACCAACCTGCAAGGGCTATATCACACTGTTATTATCCCATTTATATATTTAATATTTGCGGTCTAATGATGTTGACGGATCAATATTTAAGATGCAGATTTTAGACCATAGTCATAGAATCCAGACGAACTATACTTCAGACTAACTGCTAAATGTATAAACCCTGACTGGTCTACCCAACTAATTGTTGGGTAGACCAGACTGGGCACGGCGCTTTTAATGATAGATTATACTAATTTAGTTTAGTTTCAAAATCTAGTTGCCCCTGTGGCGTCCCCTTCCAGACAGACCTCAGAGCACTTTCTCTGGGACTGTCAGTTCCTCTTGTTAGAAAGAGGAGTCCTTTTCGATGCAGTTCGAGGGAATCGCCTCGACCCCATCTGGCATGCAGACTTTGTGGCCACTAAAAAAATCCATGCATTTACAATATTTGCTCGTAATGTCGGTGAGAGAATCTATCGTCCATCTCCATCTCTTTTCAACCCGTGAATGCGATTCTAATCTATTTCACGGGTTCTTTATTTTAGCACTTCTGTGCAGCGGCCTTAATTGTTCAGGGGGGACTCCCACTGGACTTATCAGTTGCTAACTGATCATAATCTGAATGAGCGCATCATCAAGGAGACTTAACTTTCCTCCGGTGTGAGGCGGGTAAAGCCATAGAATCCACAGATAAGGCTACTCAATCGCAGTTAAATGTTGGTGTTCTCCTATAAGAATACGTGCTTACATTTTGAATTATTTTTTAACTCTTGCTGCACCCTCCCCTTGGATTCAACGCTTGCGCCGTTGCATGTTGAGGTTGACCCTCGCGTGTCCACTGCCTTTCCGTGTTTCGTGGATTTAGGGTCTTGGCCGGTCGCCAAATTCATAGCGAGACACTTTTTTTTGCTGTCACATTAAGCGGAATTAATGCGGTACTGTTCAAGTATGACTCATACATTTTCTGCACAGCTGTCATTGTTATGATTTCAACTAGCTTTGAAAAATAATTACAATACAGTTGAAGGTTATATTATTATTATTTAAAGTTTATAAAAAATAAATTATTTATTTATTTCACAGAACCGAAGTTCCAAGGTACAAAATAATAAGAAACAGAGTATACATAAATATACAATACATACAAATGATAATAAAATATAAAAATAACATAAAAGAAGAAGAAGATGACACGTGTCAAAGATCGCGGAGATATAGGAGAACAATACCATCGACAAAAGAGGAAAAGGATGTAAGAAAAGGATCGAGGTGTGGTGGTAGGCCTTTTAGGAGCGCCATTGCCGTTGTAATATTATAAATTGAGTGCTCGAAGCTTCGCAAATATCTACTGGGGTCATAAACAATGGATGGCTACGAGCACGGGTGTACTTATCTGGAACATAGAAGTTTAAACATTCAAGAATCACAGGGTTGTGAATTAAACCGCGAAGGAGAAGGAATGAATGTTTGAGAGCAGCAATTTTCCTCTGGGACTCGAATGGAAAGAAAGCAACCCTAGAAGAAAAATTATAACATCCTCCTCTCTTTAAAAGGTTGTTATTCAGTCGCGTGGTGGCAGGATGGGGAGCAGATTTATAACACAGACTTTTTCTGAAGCACATTGACATATATTTACCATAAACTTTACAAACTTCCGGCCCAGGCGCAATAACGTGCCGGGCCGGCCCTAATGCAACCTTCCACCACTCACTGCCGTGCGGTGCCGTGGTCTACGTAACTAGTCCAAACATGTACAACAAGCGAACAAAAATAAGAGACGAAAGATTGTATATCGAGGATTTCACTACCAGGTCAGCAAGGGCCATATCATGCTGATGTCAATTAATACACCTTTTACATAAAGATAATACTTAAGAACTACAACATTTGTTAGTGAAATGCACTTGCAGCTATTTCAACGTCAGGAAGAGCGGCTCTCAGAAGAACTAACTCATTCCCGACCACTTTCGAGTGAGGTCGCTGGAACACTGACTTCTTCAGTGGGGGCGCAGACACGGTCGAACCATTTCATCAAATCGCTCATTCGATTGCCTGAAAGTGTAACAAAACTAAAAATTGTTAAGTTATATGAGACCTTCCGCCGATCCAATGACCGATTTGATTAAATGGTTTGACCGTGTGCTTATAAAGGTGAATATGTACTCAAGGATTGTTGGTCCTTTTTCGAGTGTCGTGCGTTCATTGGCTCGCGTTTATTTTACTGCCCCTCATATAGTATGTGGAAAGAAGTATTATAAAATGAATATTGATTTATTGAACTTATTTTTTATAAACATGCTCATTTTATAATTCGCTAATTTTTCTTTATTTATTTTCAGGTAAACAATCGATCATGGTGAATCAATTTTTGGTGTGTGGTATAAAGGTTTGGATCTTCTTCTTTGTTTTTATTTCGACATTTATATAAACAAAAAAGTAGACGAATATAATTTTGACGTTTAAGCCGTGGGATATGCATTAGTGGTGTGTGAGTGTTTGCTCACCATCCCGAAGGTCGTGGGTTCGATCCCCGGCGGAGATTAAAATAAAAAAAATATCAATCGATTTGTTCGAAATGTGATTCGAAGGTCAAAAAAGATAGGATTTTTCTCAATCCATCACACAATCCATAAGTGGTCTATCAGGGAATGATAAGAGAGGGAGACAGATAGGGTTGCAAGGATGAAGAAAACTTTATTTAATGAATATGGTGAGAAGGAGGAGTCTGGTGAGAAGGAGGAGTCTGGTGAGAAGGAGAGAGTCTTTAAATACCCCTTTAACGAAAAGTGGACGAACTGTCCAAAAAGGGGGGAAAACTAAGCACAACACCCTGTTTCGACTGTTTTCTTCTCTGCTACGCCTTGAACAAGTTAATGCATGAGTCGCTCACTGCCTGGAATACAGCATATCAAAAATCAACGTCGGGAGGAATAACCAAGTCTTTCTTTCCATCTATCAAACACTCATTGACGTGAGAAAAGACGAACTCCGCGGACTTTCATCTCACTCAAGCTTTTACCGGACACGGAATTTTCAGAGAATTCCTAAAAAGATTTGGCCTATCTTCTTACGACGCATGTCCATGTGATCCAGGCATGCAACAGACGGTGAGACATTCCCTCGTTGAGTGCATCATCCATGAGAACAGGAGACGCATTCTGTGTTGTCGCCTGGGAGTCTCTACCATTTCTTGGGAGGATTTACCTGAATTGCTGCCTAGTTCTGACGGTCCCTTGCTGTTAAACTTCATCAGGTAAATCGTCGGGGCTACACGAGCGGTTAACGAGGCTGACATGCAATGGGCTCCTACGTTCTTCAACTATTTCTCAGACGTATATTCTAACCTTGTGTATAACTTGCAGGGTACAATACGCAACTATATATTTTTTTCTACATTTTTTTAAGTGAAAAAAAATCCCTCGGACCCTAAAATAGCTGTCATTCATCAAAAAAAATATGGTATACAAAAGCCATCTCGTTAACACCACACACTCATATTGAGTATCTGTATACATGGATGAATACTTGAATTCGTCCTCAACAATTCACATTCATACTTAAAAATAACATCGTTATAGAATCGAAGGATGTAATTTCCCTATTACCGTCTGTATGTATTTCAACTTGTGTACCAACATAAAAAACATGAAACATTCGCCGCTTTAGTTTTGGTAAAAAAATAAAATATAAATTTCTATGCAGGAAGCGCCAAAAGCTGTCTGCCGGTCACCATCCTAAATGGAGTCTCCTTCCTGGATGTCGTCCATCACACTTTGAAAGCAAGGCGATCGAATGTGATAAGTTTAACGCAAGTGTGATGCTTTGAAGATTAAAAAACTATTTCGATTAAGAAATGTTTACATAGTTTATGTGTCAATATCAAAAATAAGTTGAATACTTTTATGTACTTTATTTGAATCGATCAAGCCGAAGGCAGAACAAACTGATAAATATACATATTTATAGCAGACATCGTCTTATATGACATTTCTCTCATCAATAAATCGGAGAAATTTCATATAAGATAATTTTTGCTGTGAAGTGGTATGTGTACACATTAGTTGTTGAATATAGGTACAACTCTTCAGTGGTGTATAAAGTATTGAATATTTATTTATTTATTTATATACAGAATCGAAATTCCAATTTTTTACAAATATTTAGAAACATAGAGTATACATAAATATACAATAAATAGAGAAAATAATGAAAAATAAAAATAACACAAAAGAATAAGAAGATGACACGTGTCAAAGATCACAGAGATCAAGTAGAACAATACCATCGACAAAAGAGGAAAAGGATGTAAGAAAAGGATCGAGGTGTGCTGGTAGGCCATTTAGGAGCGACATTGCCGTAGTAGCAAATTGAGTGCTTGAAGCTCCACAAGCATCGACTGGAATAAAAAAAAATGGATGTCTACGAGCACGGGTGTACCTATCTGGAACATAGAAGTTAAAACATTCAAGAATCCCAGGGTTGTAAATTGAACCGCGAAGAAGAAGGAATGAATGTTTGAGTGCAGCAATTTTCTTCCGGGACTCTAGCGAATGGAAAGAAAGCATCCCTAGAAGAAAAAGAGTTGGGTAATGTTCGGAATTAAATGAATTGAATGGATAGTTACCGTAAATATAAAAATAAAGACGTCGGAGAAATTTTTTATGAATTTTTTCGAGCATGAAAATGTATTTGGATTTATTTGGATTCCAAACTAAACTCCCATATTCCAGAACAGATAGAACGAGTGAAGAATAGAAAGTACGAAAAATTAGAGGGTTATGAAATTGACTAGCCTGGCGGGTGATGAATCCGAGAAGTTTATTGGCGCGTGAAGTTAAATTGATTATGTGAGTATGGAAAGTGAATAATGAATCGTAGGTTATACCTAGATCCTTGACAACTGCTACTCTGTCGAGCAATGTTCCAGATAAGTAGTATTTGGAAAGAATTGGATTTTTAGAACGGGACAAAGAGATAACGTTTCATTTGTTGATACTAAACGAGAGCTTATTTATGGAAACCCAGTTTGATACACTATTAAGGTCAGATTGCAGATTATGCATATCTTCGATGGAGGAAATGCAAGAGAAGATTTTAAGATCATCAGCGAATAATAGGCATGAGGAGTGGGTAATACAATTAACAATATCATTGAAGAACACAAGAAAAAGAAGGAGACCTAAGACAGAACCTTGAGGCACTCCAGAATATGCAGAGAATGGGAGAGATTCATATCCACCGTAGTCTACAGATTGTTTACGATGGGAAAAGTAAGAAGAGAAGAATTTAATATGGAACGGCAAATAAAGCTGACGGTTTTAAATGAAAACAACGACGAAAACCGTCAAATTATTAGCCGCTCCCTGTATATTCTAAAACCCTCCAAAAAATTTAAATGGCTTGAAACACCTTTAAAAATCATTAATTTAAGAATACCATCTCATGACATTTCTCTCAAATATATGTCTGTATAAATTGATACCAACTCGATATAGCTCTTGCAAGCTGGTGCCGAAAAGCCTCGATACGCAATATTTTGTCTCTTATTTTATTTCGCTCGTCTGACACGCCTATATAAAAAGTCTGTCTTAGTTTTAGATTTAAATAACTGTGAGTCGCGGCGTTGCAGGTGACGTTTTGTTAATTTTGAGTCCCTCATGTGGAGTGCCTAATTTAGAATCACATTTTTTTATATTATATTTTATTATTAAAAAATAATAATATTAAGCTTGTGAATAAATGCATTCTGATTGAATAATAATAAAATAAAAATATACATATTTTGAATATATACTATAGCGACATCTATCATACGATGATAACTTATATAGAAGATCAGAGACGAGACATCTCAGGTGGAAGAAATTGGCCGGTGGCCGAGCGGTATAATTACCTGGGCAAAATGTTGGTTCCAAAGGTCCGCGGTTCGCATACCGCTTCCGCCGATATTTTTTCTGAATGATTTGACTCGTTTAAGGATTTTTATGTATAGTATATGTATATTTAATTGCTTATATATTTTATTGTTTTATTCTTTAAATATGACGAACTACAAAATTGCTGCGTTTTGCGAATATATAAACATTACTTCTGCTCACTGTATGGCAATTATATAGACGTTTGATACGTTCTGATTTATGTCCACGTACCAGTAGAGATCACGTATACGAAAGTGTAGATTAATTACCTGGGCAAAATGTTGGTTCCAAAGGTCCGCGGTTCGCATACCGCTTCCGCCGATATTTTTTCTGAATGATTTCACTCGTTTAAGGATTTTTATGTAAAGTATATGTATATTTAATTGCTTATATATTTTATTGTTTTATTCTTTAAATATGACGAACTACAAAATTGCTGCGTTTTGCGAATATATAAACATTACTTCTGCTCACTGTATGGCAATTATAAAGACGTTTGATACGTTCTGATTTATGTCCACGTACCAGTAGAGATCACGTATACGAAAGTGTAGATTCTGGTCTTTAAAGTACCTGCGCAAAGAGATTTCTCAGTTTTTGATCCAGCAGTCTCTCTTGCATAGCCGACACGCAGAGATGACGTTTAACTATGATTGATATACGTCATGAAACTATGTTCGAAACAAGAGGCATCCAATATTCTTTCTTTCGAGACATGCGCCACAAAATTTGCTTTCATCCATCGTTAATTCCCATAAAAAAACTTAAATACTCGTACTAACATCCCCTTTACTTAAGGAAGATACGACGTCACGTCGCCGGGATGGTTATCGGATCGCGTGGTGGCAGAACGAGGAGCAGATGAACAACACACGGACTATTTTAGAAGCACATATATTTGATTAAACTTGGCAAACTTCCGGCCCCGCGGAATAACATGCTCCAGGCACCGGGCCGACCGCAACCGGACACGTCGCGGTCGGCGACAATTACTGGACACTAAGCGATCGTAGTGGACGATAGCCTATGGTCGCAAGTGGCGATCTACAGAATTAACGGCGAACCAATTACAGATAGCCATGTACAACTAACGCCACACCCACGACCGGACTTGTCAAAATACAAATATGGCGACACATGCATGTCAGACGAGCGAACAAAAATAAGAGACGAAAGATTGTACATCAAGGCTGTCGGCACCACATACAGGAGAATAACGACAGATGTTGATGGAGACATTGATTTTTTGACGCTTACTGTTTTTAAATATGCCTAAGCGCTGCATATCGAGTGTTGATTCGCCAACGTCATATACGACTTAATTATTTCGTACCGAAATAATTCGCCGCACATGGCCCAATTAATGCCTGTGAGAAGTGTGATGACGTAAACGGATTCTCACTTTACACAGCGATTGTGAACATTTTTTTGGCAAGATGTTTCAAAGGAACTGTCCATGGACCACGCTTGGTGAACACTGCCAAACAGATTCATGTATGAGCATGCGAGCGTAAACTTGATTTACCGACGCTAGTACACACTGCCTTTCATAGCTAATTATGTGTTATGTTGGGGATTCCCTAACATTGTAATTAATTATATGAAACATTGTCATTATCAGCACGTGTTGGAGACCTCCATATTTGATATTGGACATATAACTGACTTTATTTTATTTTCTAAAAGAACTATCTCTAATTAGTTTCTAAATGGTTTCGCCATTGATATACATAACAAAAAATAATGAAACTCCCGGCACTAATGGTTTAAATAAAATAATAATTGCATGTTATTTATATTAACAACCCCTTTACTTAAGGAAGACGACTCCACGGGATCGTTATTTGGACACGTGGTGGACAGATAAGGATCAGATGAGCAACACTAAGACTTTTTCAGAAGCACATATATTTACTAAAAAGTTGATAAACATTCAGTCTGCTCAAGGAATGATGTGTTGTTAACGTCTCGAGCAGACACAGACTAACGGCTGGCGACTAAGCGCTCTTATTCGGTGACATCCAGCGCCCTGTAATTCATCCAGTAGCGATCCACAGAATTACACCTGTCAAACAAGCAATATAGAGCGACACATGCATGCTCGACGAGCGAGCCAAAAATATAAGACGAAAGATCGTTTATTGAGGTTTTCGGCGCCAGTCTGCAAGGGCTGTATCAAGCTGATATCAAAGTATTTTAACATTTATATAAATACGGATTGTAGTAAACATAAATTATTTAGTTAAATATTCAGTCTTCAATAAAAATTTAACATTAAAATTAATTTAAAATTATAATTATGCATTTTCCCATCAGTTGAAAACCTTAATATTATAACCTGTTTCTTATAAATTCGCTCTGTTCAACTGTTCCGTCAACAGGTGTCCCTAACACTCCTCCTCTCCCCTCCACTTCTCTTTGTAACCATAATTTACTCTTCTGCATTTGGGTTTAGTTTTAGTAAGTAGCTCCTAACGAAGGTGCTACCGAAACCAGTAGAGTGATTATAAATTAAGACTCAGTGGATTCGCACAAAGTTTTTCTTGTTTTATTCTTCGAGTATATTTCCTTCCCACTGCAATTTAGAATTTTTATGGAAAGGTTGTAGATACGGTTGTGTATCTACAAGGCCGCTTACATGTTGTTAAACGACCTTGGTGCATAAAAATCATGTAAAATTAAAATTAAAAAAAACACCTGCATATGTAAGTAAAGGTGCTTGAATGAAAAGGAAATCGGTCGTTAGTAATCTGAAAGAAGATAACCACACACACTGTGGGTACCTACGTCTTGTGAAGGGTGCGAAATACAGTCGTTATATACTATATAATACTTCGCGGCATCAATGGCCTGGAACTGGCTGCTGGAAAGAATATAAGAGCTGAAGACGGAGGCATCCTTCAGAGGCAGACTCAAGACACACATTTTTATTCAGAAGAGCAGTATAACAACGCCTTCCGAATGTTGTTGGGTCTGCCGCGATACTGCAGTGACTCAGGCATGTTGACGGAGGCGCGACTGGATGGCTTCCATGTCGTAATAAGGAAGCCTTGAGTTTCTCTGTGTGCGCGCGTTCGCGGCAGTCCAAACGCAATGGTCGCTGTGTGGGCGGGGATAGGTGGGACTCACGGTTGGAGGGGCACTGGATGCGCCTTCATGTGGCCATCCAGAGGGAATCCGGTGCTCCACTCACTGAGTAGTACAATAATAATAATGTGTAGTATGTGTACATGCCGATTTATATTTTCTTTCTATTCTGTTTAATTTAAAATTTGATTTTTTTCTGTATTTGCTTGGAATTATTGCTTGTGAAATTTTGATTATAGCACTAGTGGCCAAATAAATAATTATTATTATTAGTTCATAAACTTCCTCTTTGGATAGTTCATGAATGGGCACGAGTTTTCTTCATTTTTTTTTTAACATTTTTTTTTAATTATTTTTGGTGAAATTCCATGTTAACAATAAAATAATGGAATATTATTATTTTTAAACAAAATGTTTCGGCCTTGCATGAAATCATTTTCATGTTCTTATTCTAAATATTGTACATATTTACCGGCGGATACAGCTTATTTGTGAAAGCGTTTGCTTACCAAAACGAAGGTCGTGGTTTCGATTCCCAACGGAGATTTATAATGGACATTTTCAATATCATAGACTACAGCCCTAGATTCACGCATCATCCTTTATCATTACAATGCAATCTCCCCAACCCACACACAAATACGAACACAACACACGTTTCCCGCATGCAGCGTCCAGCCTCCCTGGCTGAGCGTCATAGAGTGCACTGGTCTTGACCGGTTGTGCTCTCCTGCAAGCGTTTACATAAAAAAAAAATACAGGCGTTTACTATGAATGGGTGGTCTTCACGGGACGACTTTATTCTACCACTAATTTTGATTAATTAGCTATGACTGGCAGTTAATGGGTGAGGGATCAAAATCACGCCAACTATATTTTAAAGCTCAGAAATAGTTTTTTTTTTAATCTTTGTCAAGAATCGAACCCACGATCTTTGGCTTGCAAAGCAAACGCTTTGACCATTGAGCTATACCCGCAGGCTAATGCATGGAGCGGATATAGTAAAATAAAATTAACTGAATGAACACTCATGGATCATGCTATATTTTCTTGAGCGTAGACTACAACTGTGCTCGTTACCCTCCATTATTTTTCTTTAGAAGACGATTTCAATAGAATGCTCACGATTTTATCAAATCACCTTCAAATAAAACGTGACCATCGCTTTATCGAATATATTCGTTAATTACACACATTCATATTACCTGTATAAACGGCCAGCACACCTTTTGCACAATTATCGGTGTTTTATCATTTTTTAAACATTGCTTATACATCTTCTTTAATTATTTGAAAAAAAAACTTCCTGTTATTCGATCACGTCCTTTACGTAATCATACATCAATAAAATACGCTAAGCTCACCGAGAGTACGCCATATTATCATCATCAGCCTGTATCCGTCCACTATTGAACGTAGGCCTCCCGCACGAGTCTCCTTCCTCTTTGATCCTCAGCCTTCCGCACCCAGGCGACTCCCGCTATTCGTCTTATGTCGTCAGTCTATTTTGCAGGGGGCCGAACAACGCTTCGTTTGCGTTGGCGCTACTCCAATACTTTTCTTCCCCATCGACCATTGTCTCTTCGACAGATATGTCCTGCGCATTGCCACTTGAGTGTGCCTACTCGTTGGGTAGCCTCCAATCCACTACATGAGTTCTTCTGCGGATATCCTCGTTTCGGATTCTATCTTTTAGCGACACTCCGACATCATAAATGATGTAAATAATAAATCTTTATTACTGTCAAACTTGTGTTTAGATGTCTTCGTCTTTTTGCACGAGAATATTTGACGCTTAGTAACCAAAGGGTGTAAAAAAAAAATGTCGGAGTAAGAAATGAAAAATGTTTACAAACATTATTATCGCACCTTAAGCGTTGACACAGTGCAGTGTTCGTCCATGAATACACACATAATATCATTGTTCCTAGCATTGTTTCTTTGGTTATGATGTTTTTTTTCCTTTTGTGTCAGAATAAAAGACGTTTATTTTGGTTTAAGAAAAAACAATACGCTTAAAATGTGACCGACAGCGCTTCTCAAATATTACATTATTTTTTCAACATTATTTACAAAAATCTGATATTTTTTATACATTGCTTATCATAAATAAAAAATCATAAGAATTTACAAGTTGCAAGTACGAAATTAACTATTGACTTGATGTAATTATACATTGATATCCTCCTTTAAAAGTTTGATATCTTTTACTGGATGAAGGATGCAGGATCAGGTTCACAATACAAACACTTGTTTCTGTTTCACAGATTACGTGTTTATTTCTCACAAATGTCGCCCGCCATAGTGAACGCCCAAGGAGCGCGCACTATGACTGCCGCGCGTTAAGCTTCAACTAACTACTCCCCGCGCGTTCTCACTGACAGCCGCGCTCTCACATCTCGGCGTTTCCAACCGCAAAGATGACAGTCATACGAACAGCAAATGGGCCAACTGTCATTACAAATAATTTTGACGTATGCAAACACCGCTTAACTTATACAATTAATATTATATGTGCATGTCAGGCGACCGAACAAAATAAGAGACAAAAGATCGTTTTTCGAGGCATTACGGCATCAGCCTAAAGGAGCTATATCAAGCTGATATCAATATATTATATGCAACATGAAGAAAACATGACTGTATTATTATTTTCTTCTGCAGCATCCGATGTACGAGGGTTATCCGTTTTATAAGATTCACATGGCGCTACAGTCCTGAAAAGCGCTGTTATGGTGGATCCCGCGATTCTGTAGTGTACCTTGGTTCCCCTGCTTCAAATCGCTTCCCTAGCGAGCTGCCTGCGGAGATCAGTCTTGGCTTAACAGCCGTACATGATGGATCTCCCCTCGCTTAGCCCGACAGGTGTGAGCTGCGCTTGGTGATCCGTTTCCTGAAAAAAAGTATTTTTCTTTTATTTCAGTCATAATAATTTTGTGTGCGTGTCAGACGAGCGAACAAAATTTAGAGACGAAAAATCGCATATCGAGATTTTTCGGCAGCAGCCTCAAAGGGATATATATTCGAGGTTCATTTTGGATGGCCTCCGTACCTGAAAATACTAGGTAAAACCGCCTAAGAAGGTATGGGCATGTGACACGGAGAGATGAGGACCACATGGAGAAGAAAGCCCTCAACAAACCCACGCTGAGGAGAAGACCTGGAAGACCACTGGCAACCTGGACTGCAACTGTAAACAAGGATCTGAAAACTCTGGGTTTGACCGAGAATGCAACGCAGGACAGACAGACATAGCAAATGTGCACAAGGAGAGCCGACATCAGATGATGGTAAATGACGAGGCTAAAGAGTAGATCAGATTTTGTAATTTTGTACAGTTGAAGAATATTCGGTTGTGCGTTTTTTACAGTAATCAGCTGTCGCGTGTGTGTTCTTTGTACACAATGCTCGAAGGTCTGAAATTTAATTTGTTTATTTTTTTGCAATTTTTTTTGTTGTCGTTGCTTAACGACAATATTTTCATACTCTTCCATACACGGCGCTAACCAGCCAGGTGAGATGCTAATTACAATCACCAGGTGTGCTAATAAGAAAATTAATTATCTATGTACCTTCACCTTGGGGTCAAAACGTACAGAAACGTTACATATTATATGTAAAACTGAAATTGTGCTATATATATTGTTTACTATATTGTAGTTTGTTCGCATTTTTATTTAGTTTTTAACGAAACATCGTCATCATCATTATAATTATAAATAAATTTTAATTAAACAATTATCAAATTAAAAATATTTAGTTTTGATTCACATTTATTTTCAATGATTACAAGTTTTGGACTCGCTGGAGACCATCTTCAATTACGGTTAAATTGTAAACTGGCACTAGCTTATACAGGTATGTACAAGTATTAGTTCCTACGTTATTACACACATATTTACAGATTATATGTGTGCGGGTTAAACTTTTGAAAAAATACATTATAAAATCAAGGGGTATGTGTATTTTTAAAATCCTTGTAATTGTATCTTCGATCTTCAGCGTAGACGACGGTTAGTCCATGGTGTATGGGTTTTTCCATCTTGATACCTGGAAGAATATTTAGCAGCAATATAATCGTCATCATCATCACCAGCCTGTGTTCGTCTACTATTTAACGTAGCCCTCCCGCCTGAATCTCCATCCTCTTCAATCCTCCGCCTTCCCATCACGGGCGCGCCAGTCGTGTGACGCCCGTCGGCGACCGCATATTGTATTGTGGCTCGGCCTGAAGGCTGTGACTAGGTCGGGCCATAAGTTTGTAAAGTTTATCGTAAAAATATGATAATGAACTTCTGAAAAAGTCTGGGTTATTAATCTGCTCCTAATCCTGGCATCACGCGACTAAATAACAACCTTTTAAAGAGGGGAGGATTTCCACACCGTCAACCTCCCGCAGCTCCTCCGTGTACATTTTATGTATAATTCCCATGGCCTTCAATTCTTTATTAAATATATTGCACACGCTCGTTGCTAATATTGCCTACCTTTTACATTCGTCTTGACCCGATTGCATACTAACAAGTTGGGTATAGTTTCGGCTTTAGTTCGGCCGACATGTCTTGTCGCTATAACGGGAGTGAAATGCTCATTGTGTTCGATTCTTGGACACCCGTGACACTCAACACCCGACACTCATCACCAATAGTCGCAGACATAGTCAGTGACCCAGTCTAACCTCGGAGGCAACCATCTGTTTAACCCTTTCGCATCGGTTGTCGGCATATGCCGTCAAAGATTACCCGACCGTTGACATCGTTTTTTTACACAGATAGTATATTTTTTGTATTCAAACCGAGCCGTAATGAAAGTGGTAAAAGTTGATGAATGGTTGATCAAGGGTTAATTGAAAGCTGTTATACGATTAATTGAAGATTGCTTAAATCTTGATGAATAGTCGATGGAGGGTTAATTGAAGATTGATTCAACGTTGACAGATGGTCGAAGTAAAGCTGATCAAAAGATCGATTTTGAAGATTTGATTAACCTGGTAGCATCGGTACCCGATATATGGCGTGTGAGATTTCCCGACTGGTGATATCGGTTAGCGTGATATATCGTTTTGCTACTTTCAGTACTTATTGTAACATCTACGGTAGGAAATTAGAAATGCAGTCATTCCCTTTATTACCCTACATGTATTCTTCACAGGAATCTGTAAGGCATGTAAATAAATATCGTTAGGTTTCGTCACAGGAGCGATTTTTCTGTAAACCACATGTGTCAATGCCACCACATGTATGAAGTTAAATAATGAACTTTTGTTAAATAAAATAGTTTCTTATGCATCATCTGATAGCTAAAGGATACAAAAACCAATGTGATATATGAAAATAGGTCAGATAAGTACATTTACGCTTCAAATACAAGTTTTAAGCAAAAAAATGGTTTAAAAAATTCACGTCGTATTGACAGTATAATTTGTATTCCATCAAGCCGTAACGAAAGGGTTAAAACATTTCATTGTCAAGGTTTGAAATAAACTTACATGTACTAGGTGCTTTGCCCATGGCCACGTCTCTAAGCAACCATAATTGCTTAGAGACGGTAAAAGTAAAGAAAAACTATTCAATAAATAAGAATTTCATACCATGTTTTAACATGGATCACACTAAGCACTGTTTCTATTGACGGAAGACTGCAGTTTTGCGATCTATTAAAGCCAGTCCCTGTGTGCACAAACGTCATCATCATAATCATAATCATCAGCCTGTGTCCTTCCACTGTTGAACGTAGGCCTCCCGCATGAGTCTCCATCCTCTT
This sequence comes from Glossosoma conforme, assembly GCA_022606575.1. Classification (NCBI taxonomy): domain Eukaryota; kingdom Metazoa; phylum Arthropoda; class Insecta; order Trichoptera; family Glossosomatidae; genus Glossosoma; species Glossosoma conforme. The sequence continues at coordinate 1,661,971 of JAGTXR010000088.1, forward strand.
CGATCCTCCGCCTTCCGCATCCAGGTCACTCCCGCTATTCTTCTTCTATCGTCAGTCAATCAGCACAAACGTACTGACGTGTAAATTAATATTTTCTAATAAATAAATAGTTTCACTTGAGGGTAGAGGTATGCTGGGCGGTATTGTTCTATGGTTAAAGCGTTTGCTTGGCAAGGCGAATTTCGTAGGTTCGATCCCCGACGGAGATTAAAAAAAAAAAATTAATCGATTTGTGAGCTCTTAAATACCCCGGTTGTTTTGAATTTGATCCCTCACCCGTAAAATGCTAGTGATAGCCTATGGATCGAAATTGGTGGTAGACGAAAGTCGACCCATTCATAGAAAAAATCCTGTAATAATAAGTAATAATAAGGATGATGCGTGAATTTGGGCTGTAGTCTATGAAGTTGGCGGATCAACACACCACATGAAGGGCTTAGTCATATCCACCATGGTTAGCGTCATAGAATTCCACAGATGAGACTTCAGAATTACTATCACCATCTGTCGGTATTATTTTATGTGTTTACATAAAATAAAAAAAAAAGGATTTTTCTTGTCGATAAGCTGCTATAAATAAGAACCGTTGATTTATGTAATCACTGGTGCCACGATGCTCAGTCATGAGCGACAGGAGTATCAACAACATATAATATTTTTTAACTCCCATCCCGTGTATCTACTACATTAAATAGTGTTTTTTGAATCTCCGTCGGGGATCGAACCCACGACCTTCGGCTTGTAAAGCAAATACTCTAACCACTGAGCTATACCCGCCGGCTAACTATCCTACAGACGGTAGAGGTGGTCTTGGCTGAGTCATTTATACTAAAGCTTATTTTTTTAAACCCTCGGGATTAACTGTCCATGGAGCCCGTCGGAGGCTACACATGTAATGTAAAAGAGTTAGAGTTGTCATGGGATGAGACAAGGATCGACAGCTAATGACGACCATATGCTCCATTTAGGGATACGATGATGCGTTTAATAATTTTGACGGATCAACACTCCAAATACACATAGATAATCTCACCTGTGTGTCAGTATTCTCCTGCATGTGCTTAAATAAATAAGTGTCGTGATCGGTGACGCAGATACGCCGGAGTCTCGTTTTAATGGTTTCATTGTCAAGGCTCGACGAGCGTCGTAGAGGCCAGCCAGTCACACATGTGCTGCACGCATAAGAAGCCATGTTAAATCAATTCGATTACCTCAAATCACACCGAGAGTATTATTGTAACATTATTTTTACTTGTTACCAATGAATACATACGAGTACATATTAGTATTTCACATACTCGTGATTGATATACGGCCAACATTTCTATATCGTTTTCATAAGATTAGATAATTAGCCCGATGTTGCAGACGCTATATAACAAAAATAACTACAAGACTCCACGAAATTAGTTCGATAAATATATTCGTGGAGCTCATGTCGAAACTGGGCTTCTCTCACGTAGAATATATGAATATTTTTTGCCGGCGGGATAGCTCAATGGTCAAAGCGTTTGCTTTGCAAGCCATAGATGTGTGTTCGATCCCCGACGAAGATTAAAATATATATATAAACTAAAATATATACTGAAATACCCCCGGTTGGTGTGAATTCGATCCCTCACCCGTAAAATGCAGGTCGTAGCCTATTAATTAAAATGATGGTAGAGGAAAGTCGTCCCGTGAAGACCACCCATTCAGAGTAAATTCCTGTAATAATAAGGATGATGCGTTAATCTTGGGCTGTAGTCTATGACGTTGGCGGATCAACACTCCACATGCAGCGCTTAGCCATATGCAGCATCTTCGACTTCAGAATCACTGTCATCATCGGTCGGTATTCTCCTGTATGTATTTACATAAAAATAAAAATAAACAATATTCATGTATTATATTATAGTCGGTCTATACCCGACGGTAGATCTGGATTGGGCACATACTTTTCTACAAGCCACCGGACTCTAACTGTCTTTAGAATACCGTTGGGAACTTTACATAGAATGTACATCATTTTCGTAGAAATAATGGATGTAGTCTCTGAAGTGGCAAAAAAAAGGATTGATAAATCCTCAGATCTTAATGTCAAATTCAATCGATAAAAAATGCATAACAAAATGTGGCCGAGTTTACCTAGTCTATGTATTATATTTTAGTTACTTCTTCTTCGTAGTATCAATCCGGTGGATTGGTTTGCAGCAACAGAATCTTGCATCTCGATCTCCATTCCTCTCGGTCCTCCGCAACCTTTTTCAGCTCAGCATAAGCGCTACAGTTCATGTCCTCGAATACGTGCTGCAAATACTCCCGTCTAGGGCGCCCTCTACAGTTTCTACCCTCAACAATCCCCTCCACAATATCGCGAAGAAGACCATCGTGGCGCATGATGTGACCAATCCATCGGGCTCGCCTCTCTGAGAAGGTCCTTATTAGTTGCCTATCTTCCTTGATTATTCTGAGAACCTCATTGTTCGTGACGTGGTCTCTCCAGGAAATTCCGAGAATTCTTCTGTGCGACCACATCTCAAAGGCATCTAGTCTTTTTTTATCACTTTCAGATAAGCACCATGTCTCACAGCCGTACATTAAGATGCTCCAAACAAGTGTTTTGGCAAGTTGCTTGCGGAGCCCTAAAGAAATATTCTTTGACTCAAGAATTTTGGCTTTTTTATTGAAAGCTAGCCTTGCTTGATGTATTCGACTGTTGACTTCTCTTTTTGTTCTGCCATCCCAGGTGATTGTACTTCCAAGGTATACAAATTCTTTTGCATCTTTTAGGGGTACTCCTCATTTTAGTTACTTATCTTTCATATTTTCGTAATGCTTTTTCAAATGTAACAGATTCGCGAATAATTTGTCTAATTGTTTAATTTCTTATTAGATTGTTAAACGTTTCACGGATTAATCGAACTGTGGCATAGTTTTTTTATTTGTTAAGTAGCCAAGGAGACACAAGTATGGCTGTGTTCCGTCCTCATTTATAATTGATAATGGCTTCATGTCTTTATTTGTTTAGAATCGATCAGCAAACGTTTGCAAGTATCACAAGTTTTGTACGGTGGGCTATTTGTGTGAACTAAAATGTACCAATTAGTATTTGGTTCAAGGGAATGATAATATCGGTATAAACAATGAAAACATTCATTTATTTACCATCGATTACGTTAGATATGGCCTCTGTTTTGGATACTGCAGCTTCGATCTTATCTGCCATATCTGTCTCTCTCTCTTATCATTCCCCGATAAACCCACCCCCTACCCCCTCTCCTATATAAAATGGGTTCGACCACTTATGAAGTATTATGCAGCTCAGTTTTCTCTTGACATTGATGGATTGAGGTAGGCAACGAGTTAGTTTATTAATGATTATATAAACTAGGTGTGTTATATATTCGTAGATAGATCACATCGGTATTTCAACGACAAACAACTTCTTCTTCTATATAAAGTACATAGCGGATATATTCTTTAATACGGCAGTCACCTTTGATTTGGAGGCCAAAAACACCTTTTAAATTTGATTGACTCAGTTCAAAGAAGAGCAATTTGTTTGATGAACAATAACACTCTTACGTATATCTGCAATCAATGGAAGACTGGCGTAAGATTGGTTCACTTAGTCCAGCGGTCGGGGAACTTTTTTAACCATTACCCAAAAATATTTTTGCGTAAGACGATATTTCCCCAAAATATTTTTGCGTAAGTCGATATTACCCCTTCCCCCCATTTTGAAAAGAAGACAATCAATGTTTATTTAAATAAACATTATTTAGTGATATAATTTACACGAAAAATAATAAAAAAGTTACATGAAAATAGTAAGTTTTATGAAATAGAAAACTAGAAAAATTTCCTTATTACCCCAAGAAACACATTTTTACCCCATTTGGGGTAATTACTTCGGTTCCCCGACCGCTGACTTAGTATTTTCTACTGTTATTACCACGGTCGCTGCTCTTCGGAACTTAAAGAACTTATTCCTTCTGCACCCACCCACAACCTACAAACTCGTCTTACATTTGAACATTGATACACGGTTAATGTGTTTCGACCAAGAATTGGCAGTTTTCAAAGTTCCTTCCTTAATGCCACCGGTAAGCTTTGGAATGCTCTTCCAGCGTCTGTGTTTGTTCCGTCATACAATCTAAATTTCTTCGAGAAACAGATAAATATACACTTGCGATCTCCCCAACCCACACACAAACACGAACACAATACAGGTTTCCCGCATGCAGCGTCCAGTCTCCCTGGCTGAGTGCCATAGAGTGCACTGGTCTTGACCGGCTGTGCTCTTCTGCATGCGATTACTTAAAAAAAGCACATACTTAGCGTGATTCTCGTTATATCACCGAATTAAAAAAAAACATTGGGCGCGGAAGAAAACTTACCGCATGTTGCTAACCGCGTGTCGGGTTGAGCCAATCTCTAGGACTGAATGGTCCATGCCTCCAGAGCATCGGGCTATTTATTGTAGTGCTATAGAGTGCACTGGTCTCCTGCATGCGATTACATAAAAAAATCTCTGTTGAGAAAAAGTGTATTTTGCTTTTCGTATAACCCATAATACTCGTTTTGTATGGTGGGCGAGCTGGTCCGTGCAATTCCACTTTAGAACACTAGATTATTAGTTCGGCCTGGTGGATTAAAAGGTCAAGACTATATGCAAAATTGCATAAAAAAATATTTATGTCAAACCGTGGGACGTATCGGTAAAATTTGATTAGTTTATTATTGTATATTAGGTTTGATGAAATCACTCACTTTCTTAAGTAAAATGACTTCACTGAGTTGTAATTTAAACACCTTCCGTGAAATGATTTTAATATTATAGATAATTTTCATTGGAGAATCAAATCTTCGTTTTTATCATTTATACCCAACTTATCAATTGTTGAGCAGATTTTAAATTCTTCATACTTCTTTGTTGAACATTTTGTGCGATGGAGAAATCCATGCTCGTAATGTCTCCAAAATACAGAATTCGAAACGAAATATGCGAAGAACTCGTGTAGTGCAGGCTACCGAAAGAATAGACACACTCAAATGGCAATATGTTGATGAGATGACTTTTGATGTAAAAGAAAAGTATTGGCGTCCATGAAGTGGCAAACGGAGTGTTGGTCTCCTGCAAGATGAATTGATTTAAAGAATAGCGGGAGTAGCCTGGATTTTTTATATATATTTTTTTTACTTAAAAATGTAGAAAAAATATATAGTTGCGTCTTGTACCCTGCAAGTTACACACAAGGTTAGAATATACGTCTGAGATATAGTTGAAGAACGTTGGAGCCTATTCCATGTCAGCCTCATTAACCGCTTTTGTAGCCGCGACGATTTCCCTGATGAAGTTCAACAGCAAGGGACCGTCAGAACTAAGCAGTAATTCAGGAAAACCCTCCCAAGAAATGGTAGAGACTCCCAGGCGACAACACAGAATGCGTCACCCGTTCTCATGGATGATGCACTCCACGAGAGAGTGTCTCACCGTCTCTTGCATGCCTGGATCACACGGACATGCGTTGCAAGAAGAGAGGCCAAATCTTTTTAGGAATTCTCTGAAAATTCTGTGTCCGGTATACGCCTGAGTGAGATGAAAGTCCACGGAGTTCGTCTTTTTCCACGTCAATAAATGTTCGATGGATGGAAACAAAGACTTGGTTATTCCTCCCGAAGTTGATTCTTGATATGCTGTATTCCAGGCAGTGAGCGAATCATGCATTAACTTGTTCAAGGCGTAGCAGAGAGGAAAACAGTCGAAACAGGGTGTTGTGCATAGTTTCCCCCCCATTTTGGCCAGTTCGTCCGCTTTTTCGTTACCCAGTGTGCCGTTGTGGGCACGAAGCCAAATAAAGAGTAGCCTGGATGCGGAGGGCCTAGGTTCAAGATGAATGGAGACTTAATGTAAAATTAATGTAAGAGGCTTACGTTCAACAGTGGACGGACACAAGCTGATGCTGATGATGTTTATCTAATATATATAGCCTACCTATATATCTGGCTTTACCATCTACCATCAAATAAACTATTCTGGAGTGTGTGGTTGCGCTGTGCGATGCATTAGAATCGCGGAAAATCATCGGCCTTCAGCCACTTTCAAAATGTTTACTTTTTTGCGAGCGTTCTTTGTGACATGTTTAATTCGGACATCAATACGGGACGGGAAAAAGGTGGGCATAGCATGACCACCACCTATGTCGTGGTATATTACATGCATTCAGTGCTATTTTGGTCATACCGGCGTTTGTCTACCCGAGCGTGCACTCTCTCGTCACCGCTCTCGTGCACCTGGATGCCCTTTACCTGTTAACTCACTGCAGCTGATGCGGTTATGCACAATCGATGGGCAACTAGAGCAAGCGCCTAAGCAAACCGAGCATATTCCCCTTTATCATAAATCTATTAACACCGATATGACAAACACTGCCACGTTGCTTAAAAATATAATTTATACTTAACTCGTTCAACTACGAGATATATCGTAGGTTATTCACTTACCTAGGGCGCTTGTTGCGAGTTATATCGTGATACAGTTATCACTGGCACGTTGCTTAATATATTTTTTGTTTAACGCGTTCAACTACGAGATAACTCGTAGGTTATTTACTTACTTAGGACGCTTGCTACGAGTTTTCTCGTGATACCTATATTACTGACACGTTGCTTAATATATTTTTTGTTTAACGCGTTCAATACGTGATATCTCGTAGGTTATAAATATTTATTTATTTATTTACCTTGTTTTCACATGGATCACGTAACAAAAGTTCTCTATTAGGAGACTGCAGTTTCGACTAACTCGTAGTCTTTCTCAATCCTTCTCTAGTTAAGAGATAACTGAGCTGCGTTGTACTTATAAGTCTAGGTTATTTACTCGTAGGTTATTTACTTAGGACGCTTGCTGCGAGTTATTTCGTGATACCTATATCACTGGCACGTTGCTTAATTATTATTTTTGTTTAACGCGTTCAACTACGAGATATCTCGTAGGCTGTGTACTTGCTCAGAACGCCTGCTACGAGTTATCTCATGATACCGATATCATTAGCACGTTGCTTAATATATATTATTTTTAACACGTTGACTGCAGACTACGAGAAAACTCGTAGGTTTTTTAGTTACCCAGGAAGCCTCCTACGAGTTATCTCGTTTATGAGGAAACGTAGATTTCGAGGCATACTTTTAAATATTAATAGATTACCGAAGGAAATAGATTAATAATTCTGGTTTAGATTGAGTGGAGTTTGAATGTTTTTAATATTATAATTATGATAAATTAAATTTGCTCTTTAGACTAAAATCGTGAAAAAATCTGTGGCAGTGAACTTGTTAAAAAAATTATAAGCAACGTTTGTAAACTACGTGTATAGCCGCAAATTGCATCGAGCTAATCATCCGATCTCCTTAAAAAATATTGTCAAATCGGTAAAAATATGCCTCGGATACTACAGCAGTCGTGTCTTCATGTTTTTGGGCTCTCATATCAATCGACGGAAACCATATATGATCTTGTGTGGACTTCCGGTGTATAGATACCTAGGGATAATGCATGGACAGTGGCAGCTTACATAAACTGTTGCGGATATTTGTGGTAACTATATGCTCTAAATGTGTAACAGGTAAAAATATTTACTGTAAGTCGTCACAAATGAAATCACGAGGCTACTTTCGTCTACCACCAATTTTATTAAATAGGCTTTAACTGACATTTTACGTGTGAGAGTTAAAATTCACACCAATCGGAAAGGGGTGCTTAAAGAGTATATAAATCGTTATAAGTACATCACTTTTTATTTTTATCTTTATCGGGGATCGAAACCCAAGACCTTTAATGTGGTAAGCAAATACTTTGGCACTAAACCATACCCGCCAGCAAAATGCTATTATTCTACAGTGAACCCGGGATATAAATACAGCGTAAAATATTACAGGTGTGTGTTGTATAGATAATGGTTGCAGCGGTTTGTTTTGGATCTCGCCCCCTCTCATAATCCAGCGGCAATTAAGAGCAGTTTACGGACGGTTTGCCTCAAGCCTCCGGCAAGATAAAAATAATTTGCCGCTGTAATCAAATTGCGACGTCATCGTAATTATATTATTAAAACGGACATACCTAGGAAAACTACCGTCTAACATTAAAAATATTATATAATATTATTGCATACAATTAACCTTTTTTGCGTATTTAAATATCATCCCAAAAATTTGTAGTTAATTTTTCGGTTTATATGTACTTGATGTAGGGAGATGCATGAACATTTTGTCAAATTTCTAATGGAAAATATTCACGAAAGATGTCAAAATTACAACTCTGTGGGAAGATTTTCCAAAAAAAGTTATTTTATCAATCCTAACTTGACCTAACTTAACCTAACTTAACCTAACTTAACCTAACGGAGAATTTATTAAATTCCTAAAGGAGACTATGAATTCACGAAATATGCTAAAATTACAATTCTGTGGAATGATTTTCCAAAGAAATTGATTTGATCAAAATAAACCTAATCTAACTTAACCTAACGAAGATTATATCAAATTCCTAAGGGAGACTATCAATTCACGGAAGATGTCAAAATTACAATGATTTTGTGGGATGATTTTCCAAAGACAGTTGGTTAAGGTTTTATTTGATAAAACCTTACCTAACTTTACCTAACCCTATCTAACCTAACCTAACGGAGATTTTATCAAATTCACAAGGGAAAATATCAATTCACGGAAGATGTGAAAGTAACACCTCTGTGGGATGATTTTCCAAAGAAATTGATTTGATCAAACCTTACCTAACTTTACCTAACCTATCCAAAAAAGTAGAATTGTTTATTTTTACCATCTTTCTTGAGTTTATTTAAGGGATTAGCTTAGGTTAGATTAGCTAATCATCCAATTTCCTTAAAAATACGAATAAAAAGTCTACTTATAATTCAGCTGCCCCATCTGACAGCAAGTCCCTCACATACAAAATAAAAGTCACCCAGTGTGCCATGGAGAGATCCACGAGAGAAGTGTGTCTAAAAGATAGAATCCGAAACGAGGATATCCAAAGAATAATTCAAGGAATGGAGGTTTCTCAATGAATAGGCACACTCAAGTAGCAATGTCACATATCTGTTGAAGAGATGAAGGTCGATGGGGAGAAAAGGTGTTGTCCAAGAACTGGCAAAACAAAGCATTGGCCGACCCCCCTCCCTGCAAGATGAACTGAATGCGGTAGGCCGAGGATCGCAGAAGATGGAGACTTATGCGGGAGGCATAGGTGCAATAGTGGACGGACACAGGCTGATGATGATGATGGGAAATCAAATATTCCACTGTCTCTCCATTCCGGCTTAAAATATTGTAATATTTTTACTTTTTTTAAATTCTTTGTCTTCGTAAACATGTCGCTAACATACACTTGTGTTCACAATATCGATTTTAGGTGTGTGTTTGTAGTTCCACGTTTCCGGTCAGTGGAGGTTCTACTGCACGGTCTATTGCACTGTGGAGCATATAGCACCGCTCGGCTGCTCGTGTTGCGTGTCATACCAGTGCTGACCGCGCGTCCCGTTTTCAACGATACAGTCCCGTTTTAAACGAGACATTCCCGTTTTTACATATGCTTTGTCCACCGTACCGAAATATACATATTTCTGGTATGCTTACCCGTTTTTATTAAGTAATTTGTGTCTTTTTCGGGTATTTTTTGTCGGTTTGAGTATTAAAACCATTTTTTTATATAAAAAAAGCTTCGTTTACACATTGGCGTGTATTCAGAACCTTAGTTACATATGTGTGGTTGCATTTTTGACTAATGCACTGCTGGAACTGCTTCGGCAGGACGATTCACCGTTGTGCTAATGTGGAGACCTGCAGACCGCCTCACACCTAAGATCCTGCGCCATGTGCCCAATTAGCTGCACATCACAAGACCTAATGGGTAGCTGGGCAACACACGGGCCATCGATATTGCCAGATATCGGGCGGAAATAGTTGGAAACAGAAAACGTCGCTGACACGAAAAGGTAAAATAAGAGTAGTAAGAAAATCATGCATCAACTTAGTCAAGTCGTAGCAGAGAGGAAAACAGTCATAATGGGATGTTGTGCTTAGTTTTGCCGGCGGTCATAGCTCAATGGTCAAAGCGTTTACTTTGCAAGGCAAAGGTCGTGGGTTCGATCCCCGACGGAGATTAGAGTGAAAAGGATTTTTAATCCTTTTCACTCTATTTATGAGGTCTAAAATACCCTCGGTTGGTGTGAATTTGATCCATCACCCGTAAAATGCCAGTCATAGCCTATTTATTAAAATTGGTGGTAGGCGAAAGTCGTCCCGTGAAGACCACCCATTCATAGTAAATTCCTGTAATAATAAAGGATGATGCGTGAATCTCGGGCTGTAGTCTATGACGTTGGCGGATCAACACTCCACATGCTGCGTTTAGCTGTATACAACATGGTAAGCGTCATAGAATTCCACAGATGAAACTTCAGAATTACTATCACCATCTGTCGGTATTCTCCTGTATGTGTTTACATAAAAAAAATAAAAAAGGTCCCCTTCAATATGGCCACTTACTCCTTTTTTTCGTGCCACAATGTGAACGTAGCCAAATAAAGTTAACCGCTAGACCTATGTCTTAAGAAGCTGTGCGATATAGCTGTGGGTGTTGACACGGCAAGGAACAATGGCAGCTGACAGAAATTTGCGAGATTCGTTGCATTTCTGGTCACGCCATCTAGCTGGCGAGAGATCTGTCCGTCTCGGTGCGGGGGTAGAAAGCGTGCAAGGGGACAGCCGCCTGCGCGATGGTCGCGCGAGATGCTGCGATCTGCAGGAAGCCATAACACAAGAAGCGAAGATCGCACGCGGGAGAATAGCTGCGATATCGTGTGGATTCTATGACGCCAATCAAGCGAGGTTATTTTCTCTTAATATATATTGATACCGGTCGTCGCATGTTTGTCAATCGGCATCGTACGTCATGAGAATGAGAAGCCAAACCAAACAGCGTCACCGCCGATGTTAAGAACTGCGCTTCCGTGAAGCGCCACTCACAACATTGTATTCGGGGAAGGAACTTAGCTTCTCTATAGTATAGTGGTAGAAGAAGGTACCACTATACCGCGCTTGAGGGCTGGTCGAGGCTTTCCTTTAGAGTAATGAAATCTTCAGATGCGATTTTTTGCCAGAGCTAGAGTCTCTCAGTTTCAGGGCCGGATGTGAGTGGTTGTGTGGATCTCAGAAAGCTGCTTCGCGACTGCAGTCAAGGTGTTTGGGTGTAGTTGGTTATACAAGCAATGAGACGATTGTTTTTTTATCTAAACACATACACTAGAATACCGACAGATGGTGATAGTGACACTGAAATCTCATCTGTAGATTCTATGACGTTTTCCGTGTTACATATTGTTAAGCGCTGCATGTGGAGTGTTTATCTGCCAGCGATCCCGACATCCCAGATGAAGGATCAAATTCACACCAACCGGGGGTGTTTTAGAGCTCAGAAATAGATTAAAAATCCTTATTTTGTTAACCTCCGTCGAGGATCGAAACCATGAACTTTGGTTTGCCAAGCAAACGATTTAATCACTGAGCTATGCCCGCCGGCTTGATTGCCTTGCGCATTTCTTCTGAGGAACTATGTATAAATATTCTAGAGAACACGAAGAATATATTATTTTTCCATATCCATTTGTCGTGGATGAAAATAAATAATTATCGTTTTGGAAGTGAGCAGTAAGGAAGTAAAATTGATGCTCCTTGACCCTTTCTGGTTTTACATCAACACAGTACGATACCTACATAACCTTGTGTTGTGTATGGACAGCTTACAAGATGAGCTCTGTCTATGCTTTGCTAAGGTTTCCTTGTCCCGCCTCAAGAGGTTGCGACCCATTTGTAATACCTTTTTGGAAACTGCTATGTTTTCTTCTGACCAACGACAATGGCACATATTAAACGCGCTTCTTGTTGGATCGCCAAAGTCGAGAAACAATCGTTTTATAAAAATTAGTGGTATTTATGAGACGACTTTTGTCTACAGACAAATCTCTACAAGCAAACGAATATTTGAGTTTTTTTGTTTTGACTTATTTATTTTAATTAAATTAACAGAACCACAGTTCCTTGTTACATATAATAATAAAGAATAAGAAACATATAGTACACATAAACATACAAAATAAACGTAAAAGAAGAAAAAAAACGTGTCAAAGATCACAGAGATCTAGGAGAACAATACCATCGACAAAAGAGGAAAAGGATGTAAGGAAAGGATCGCTGGTAGGCCATTTAGGAGCGCCATTGCCGTTGTATTAAATTGAATGCCCCCGGGCCCGCGTCGTCGGGATTTATATAATATGTACTCGGCGGAGTTGCGGGAGACAGCTGACATGGAATGAGGCAATAGCCATGGCGTCTGACATAGCTTAAGGGAGTGGACACGGTTACGACGATGACACAAAGAAGAATAAGTAGAACTAAAAGATAATGTCTCCCTCCTTGCAGTGCCCATGGTTCGATTTCTCGTGGGACGGTGTGGGTTGAACTGTAGGTGTACCGCATCCGCCCACAGGTCTTTTGGACACCCCACGCATTAAAAAATCATCATTAACGATATATCATTAAAAATTTACTTTATACATTTTAATACTTTATGTGCGAGGTTTGAACAAGAGAAAAGAGAGAGAAAGAGATATGTTATTCTTCCCTGTTCCATATCTGGAACATATAGTCACCACAAATTATCGCAACTCGTTTTCCATTAAATAATTTCGTACGTTTTCGCGGCCAGATTTGTAATCGTGGCTCTTGGTCTCAGCAACGTTTCTATTGTCCATAACATGCCTTGTCCCAAGACATACTGATATCCTCCTCGGTTATTTAGACGTCGGCTTACTGGATGATGGATGCAGGATCAGGTTCACAATATAAACAACTTGTTTCTGTTGACTGTACCCGTTTATTTGTCAAAACTCAAGCTTACAAAGACCGTTGCGGCGCGCCATATAGGCGGTACCAACCTCCAAGATGACAGTCGTACCAACTGGCAATGGGCCAACTGTCATAACAATTATTTTAGCGTATGCAAACACCGTTTAACATTATAAAGGGTCCGCCAAATAACTTTTTTTTTTTGAAAATGGGGCGCAAAACGTCGAGTGTAGCTTCGGCTGTGTGGCACGTAGCGTCGTCCTGTTGAAACCAAATGTTGCCAATATCCTCCTCTTCAATTTTTGTTAACAAAAATGGCCCGATAACGATCGCCATTGACTGTAACGGCCACTCCTTGCTCATTTTCGAAGAAAAATGGCCTGATTTTCAAAGTAATGTCGCAATATTTCCCAGCGTTGTTCAAGCGTATACACAACCATATTCGTTCAGCGGAAGGATAAAACTAATTATCTGTCAAATCAGACATGAGCTAAGTGTTACCATTCACGAAATAAGCACTAGTTGAAAAAAAACGTTAGATGGCGGACAATAGCATGATTTTCAAAGTAATGTCGCAATATTTCCCAGCGTTGTTCAAGCGTATACACAACCATATTCGTTCAGCGGAAGGATAAAACTAATTATCTGTCAAATCAGACATGAGCTAAGTATTACCATTCACGAAATAAGCACTAGTTGAAAAAAAAACGTTAGATGGCGGACCCTTTATAATCTAACTAACATTCAATGTAGATGTCAGGCAAGCGAACAAAAATAAGAGACAAAAGATCGTTAGTCGAGGCTTTACGGCATCGGCCTTAAGGAGCTATATCCAGCTGATATCAATACATATCCGAAAGTCCACCTAAAAACATGCTTGGTTTTTGACGACCTACGGTTCCGCCGCATTTCGTTCCCAGACAATTCGTTCAACGACTCATCGGTTACGACGTGGGACGCACTGGTCGTCTGTTGCACGGGACATTTGGTGCACGGGACAATTGGTGCACTTGATGTCTCGCTAACCCAACCTAAGTTATTTCGTTAACGAGGCCTATGGATCTCTGGTCTCTACGATCAATGGATAACAACCTTAGGTTAGGCTAGCGAGACTTGTAAGTTAGTATGTTAGTAGATTTGTATGTGTGTATCAATTTATTTGAATATTTTAATTGATTTATTAATTGATTTTTTTCAGAATATCAGCTCGATTAGCCCGACACTGCCAAGACAGAGACCAAAACCAAATTTATATGCATATATTATACTGCGATGTAATTTTTGATTTTCCATTTCGTGTGCCTAAGAATATTTTGTGGGCGTTTAGTATTGCCGTGGAGGCGTTTTTATATAATTAATGGTAGGCGTAGTTCAGACATGTACTAATGTATAATAGATATCAATGTGTTTAGATGTATACACAGGTATACTGTTGCATCTATTTAACGTTTCCTCGTTTCGCAACATCCGACGGAACGACACCTGTGGAGAACTCCCGGTACAGAGATGCGAAACCTTTTCTTACATTTTATCTGCTTTGAATTTTCAATCTCAATTTTAAATTTCAGCAAACCTAAAAGCGGACGCGATCTAAATTGTGTACGAATCGCTTTTAAATATAGTCTTATATCTAGTTTACTATACTCTTCATCTTCGTGTCAGCGACATCAAATTATTTTTGCACAGTATCTGGCATCATGGATAGCCCGTGTGTTGCCCAGCATTAGGTCTTGAGATGTGCAGCTTGTTGGACACATGGAGCAGGATCTTAGGTGTGAAGCTTCTGCAGGTCTCCACAATTGCACAATTGTAACTCTCCTTTCCGAAGAATTCCCCACCGCTCGAGGTTGTCATTTGTTCTACCAACTCCGGTTATTAATATGTTCAGGGATTTTCAGGTCCGCCAGTCAAGGTTCTTGCCAGTTGGGAGGCCTTCCTTTGCAGTAATGAAATCCTCTGAGGCGATTTGTTGCCAGAGCTAGGTTCTCTCATTTTCAGGGCCGGATGTGATAGGTTGTGTGTATCTCAAAAAGCTATTTCGCGACTTCAGTCTGGGTGCTGGGGGTATCTGAATATACAAGCAGTGGGACGGTTGGTTTCAGGCACCTCAAGATTACAAATGCCTTGACTTATGGTTGAATAAGCATTAAATCGTGTCTCCGATACTTTAATTTGTGTGCTTTTAACGGCTCGCGTACCTTTATTTCTTAACCGATGTACCTTCAATCGCTAATGGATATTTTGACGCGAAACGTTATAAGAAAAAGAAAAATAACACCTTCGCTGAAGGTTAATTAATTACGTTTACGGAAATCTTGACTTGAGAGATGATTTACGTCCACATATTATTAACTTCTCAATAAAAATTGTAATATTTCATATGAAAAAAATGCGTGGGTTGCGAGTGACCTTTCGCATTAGTATTTTGAAAAAGAAAACGTTGCGGACACTAGTTAACGATTGCCCAGCTCTTACTATTGATTACTATTTATTGATTTTTTAAGAAATGGAAATCTGACTACCAATGATTATACCACGGTACATTAACCTTTCCTTCCCTGTGTTGTTAGTCTTCTACACCAGGGGTCGTCAACCTTTTTATGCCTAGCGCCCACTTTTGCCTATTTTTCATGGTAAAATTTCCCTACCGCCCACCAACCTCGCTGTATTTCAATTCAGTATATGGGTGGAAAAAAATCTAGAAGGAATGTAGGAGATTTGAAAACACCCACCGCCCACCAAGGAAGCCCGTATCGCCCACTAGTGGGCGGTACGGACTAGGTTGACGACCCGTGTTCTACACATTGCTTCTAATAACCATCAATATCTCTATAAATATAATAAATAGAAGGTGAAAATTAAAGTATTCCTCCATAATATATTTACGCATTGATTTAAAAAATAATATTAATAATAATCAGAATTTATCGGGTACATCGGAGGTATTTTGTGAACATCTACTATATTCGCATCTCACTCTTTCATACTTCACTGTGAAGGAAAAGGGTTGAGTGTTGGAGTGGGCTATTCCGGCCATTACCACGACTAGCGGCAGTAGCTCTCGAGCTTGAAACCAGAGTGAACCTATGCCCCTTCCGTGAGCGTTGCCAGATGGTTTTTTAATATTTTCAGCCAATAAATCCCAAGAATTATAATTTTTTACTTAAATTATAATTAATTAACGGGATTAGCTATGAATGTTCTTATTTTTCGTTGTAAAATCGCTGATTTATGATTGTGTACTGACTACGCGCGTTTTTATTTTAGCACTGTAAAGAAAAGGTTAAAAAAGTAATGCGTATGTTCTGAGAAAAATAGATTTGTTCATTTTTCTTTGTGGTACCAATCCAGTGGATTGGTTTGCAGCAACAAAATCTTGCATCTCGATTTCCTCTCTTCTCGATCTCCTGCATCCCTCTTTAACTCGGCATGTCTTCGAACACTTGCTTCAAATACTGCCGTCTTCTCATGTCGTCAGTCCATCTTGCAGGGGGTTGGCCAACGCTTCGTTTGCCAGTTCTTGGGTGCCACTCCAAAACTTTTCTTCGCCATCGACCGTCATCTCTTCTACAGATATGCCCTGCCCATTGCTACTTGAGTGTGCCTATTCGTTGTGTAGCCTCCACTACTTGAGTGATTTAATTAATAAAACTACCGAACGTTCTAATAATATTGTATTGAGATATATTTTACAAACTGTCATAAGGCTCACGCTAAATTTTTCAAGTACAGTATCGTTATATCACTTTACATACCTGTAGAACACCTTTGTGGCGCCAAAGCATCAGTGATCGACTGATCAGTACAGCTATCTCTTATCTAACTAACAGTCTGCTGGTGGACTTGCACACGTGGGCGGCAGTACTGGGGGAGCAGCACTCGCGACGCCCACGTGTGAATATCACCTGACGACGTAATGATCATTACTTGCGGGTAATGGTGATGATTCTTTGTTGTCTGAGGCAGGCTTAAATGACCAAAGATGGAACATTTCTAAAATATACTATTGATATTTTTCTTTAATAGTTATTTGTATAACTCCATAGGTGTTCAAGGCCGGATTTTGCATTATGATTTTGAATTTAGCCGTGTGTGTCGAATTTCTTTCTACCAATAATTCGATAGACATTGCAGGGGTCATTTTCAAAATTGTTAACCCTGAAGATGGATTTTCTATATGTGTTTCGCAATTACTTTCCTATCACGCCCCCTAATTATGAAATAATCGATTCTTGCCCCCCTCCCTCAATTTAAAAGTATTTCTAGTCAAAAGGTTTATATAAAATATTACAATTAAAATACTGATATCCGTTCTTGGACTTTGGTCGTAAGGGAAATTGGTCGTTTGTCGAATTTCATCTTCGTAGCACCAATCCGGTGGATTTTTTCTCTTTGTCAGCAGTGGTACAGGCTCACTATGTGGGCGTACCGCAACGCGATAGTGTGGGCGGATGGTGTGATAGCTGACACTGCACTAGTGATAGCCTCCAGTACCGCTGCCTCTAAACATACGTGCATATATTAAGTTATTTTGAAAAAATATATATAGCCCCTTACGCTTTTATAACTAATTGCTTATAAAAAAAAATCTAAACGAAACAAACATAATATTTAAGCATTTTATAATATTTACATATCTGGAACATACGGCCACCACAAATTACCACCACTCAGTTCTATCAGCTGCCAATTGTCCATCCATCGATCCAAGACATATCAGCACCTGACGCGTCCTCCTGTATACATGGAAGATATTCTTAATCCCTTTCAATGCACAAAACCCATTGGCTTGAAGAGTTGGCAGCTGTAATATCCGAGGCATAGTGATTTTTTGATGATTTGTCAACCAGATGCTTCCGTAGCTTGGACTATAAAGTCCTAAGGAGCGGCTTAACCCGATTTAATTTTAGCAATTTTTAATACCGAAATAGTACACATCAATATTTGCCTCTTGATCGACTGTAGTATAAAAGGCTGCCTTGTCCGCTCCCTTCACTCAAACTCAAAACATAGTAACCATAGTTTTTTACACGGATATCTGCTTCCAATATCCATCATACGGCTGCGTTGGCTTTTGGTGAGATGTCAAGGTTATCTTGACATTTTACATTTAGAATATTGTTTCTATTTTATTTAAATAATTGACATATTGAGAATCGCTGGTCGCAGATAGCGCGCGATTATCGATTTATCTGAGGTGAGGAGTTTAGTTTTTAATAACCCCTCTTGTGGAGAGATCGGTCAATGGTTTTCAGTCTGGTTATCGCCGTAATATATAAATTAACATCCGCGTTTATCATAGAAACGACTTGCCGGGATAGTCGTCAGGACGCGCGGGTAGGGATGCGGAGCAGTCACAAACAACAAGAAATTTATTGAAGCACATATTTAAGACAATAAATTGACAACTTCGGTATTTGGGTCGGACCACAAACACTATTGATCATATACCTCCGTCGTGATTCGAGCCGAAAAGTGAATCGGAGCGCTCCGTAACACTGCAGCGCCCTTCTGTCGGCCCTTTGACAAATTATCTTCTGTCACAACAAACAAAATGGCGATGCAACGCCTTTTCTTATATTACTAAAAAAAAAAAAAAATTACGTGTCCGAAGAGCGAACAAAAATAAGAAACGAAAGATCGTATATCGAGGCTTTTTCGGCAAGGGCTATATCGAGCTGATGTGAACATATAGATGACGTGGAACCTGTCGAACTTGTTAGATAGATAATATAATAAAGTTAGTGTTTCGACATGTTTACTGACTACTCGTTTGTGGTGTTACTTACTGGCCTAGTTCGAGTTAACTTAACTAAATATTTGAACCATATTTGTTAAAGTTAGTAATATGAGACGTCAAATCGATGGAAGCAAAATTATACTATTATAATTATAAAATATTAGGTTGTTTTGAATGTAATTTATTTTTCAATTACTTTTTTAACCTAGGCGTTTCGAATGATCGCGAAATATAGAATTCGATTAATTTAATCTCTCGGTGATGTGACGAATTGTTTTTCTCCTAATTACATCAATTAGTGCTTTAAAGAATTGTGTCTTCAACTTGTCTTCTGCGACGTGGTGAATATTCGACATAAAAATTGCCGGTACAAATCAGTTCCAAATACTAATATTGACATTCTTTTAAAGTTCGCAAATTGATAATATCACGTGTATCTTTATTTTTTATCTGAAATTATTAAAGATTAAAACGATTATCACTGACATTTTTATCGCCTCTTTAAAATAATCTTATTTGACTTTAATTGTCAATACAAGCATTAAATCCTTTTTTATTTTCTACATTAGACAAAAATTAACTGACATTTTCATTATTTTTGCCATCCTTCTTTACGGCTGTGAACCTTGGTATTTTATCGACAAGCGAACAGAAACAAGAGACGACAGATTGTTTATCGAGTTTTTCGTTACCAGTCAGCAAGGTCTACATCATGCTGATATCAGCCTAATTTGAGGGAGCGGACATGGACAAATTAGCACGTTTTCCTTTCATATGCATTAATTCACCGCATTGTGTGCACTTTCAATTTGATGACGTCTGTACTAATAATTACACTACCTGCAAGCACAAAATGCATCCGTTTAAATTTTCAATCTATACACATCACACTAGAGTCACGTTTTTTTATCGATTTCACTCGAACTAATATTCTCGTTGAAGTTCCTCGTGTAGTTTGACGAAGTTGCACGAAGCGAAACGCGTAACTTTGGCGAGAGTTTGTAGCATTACAGCTTTTTGAATCCGATGCAATTTTTACACAATGGGCTTACCAAAACGTCTTCCGCGATACACCAGTGTTATATATATTGATATCAGCTTGATATAGCTCTTTTAGGCTGATGCCGTAAAGCCTCGAAAAACGATATTTTGTCTCTTATTATTGTTCGGTCGCCTGACATGCACATCTAATAATGTTAGTTTCAATTATATAATATTACGCAGGCGTTTGCATTCGCCATTTTATTTGTTGTGACAGTTGCTCGCTTTTCATGTTGGTGCAACTGTCATCTTCAATTTGATTTTTTGCCGCGATCGTTGGCAGCGCGGCATGTCACAGTGTCCGGCAGTTGTCAATTCGCTCGCGCCCGGCCGGCGAAATGCCATACCGGTCGGGCGTAGAAATCTAGTTTTTATTTAAAATAAACGAGAAATGTGCTTCGAAAACAAGTTCTTTGTGTTATTTATCTGCTCCTGCATTCTATCACCCAGTAATTCGAGGATATCAATATATATTTTTATTTTTATTATAAACGAAGTATTATATACATGGAAATAAAGTGAAGAGTTGTAATCAAAGAATGTTTATTTATTGATAAATTAAAAAAAAAAAAAACTTTTTACTTTTGACATGACAGTTTTACATATTGACCTTGTACTTGTACATAGTACACAAGTACAAGGTGTACTTCTAGTTCGAACTGCCCCTTTAATGGTCCATGCCTTTGAAACGTCGGACTAATCATCCGATCTTATTTAAAATTCTGATTAACAAATCACCCAATATATGGCTTCTATAATATGGCTCCCGTCACTTGAAGCTCCTACCCTGGAATATATATTACATATTCGTATGTTACCAGGTTATCAGGATCTTCGGATGCAGTGATGTCTCGGAACAAGGCATAGACAGTGGCAACTGACAACTGATTGATTGAAATTTATGGTGATCATATATTACAGGTACAGAACATATGTGAGGTTGAAGACTTTTTCGAATCTCAACGCTATACGAGGGTTACTGTACATTGTAATAAAATAGAAAAAAAATCTTCCTAAGTAATTAACGTGTGTATAACCAAAAATTATTCTTACATACATGTATTGTAGATTAAATTTTAAATTTTCATCCATTTGAAGTAATAGCTTGGTAAGCCCCGTATTTGCAGCTTTGTCATTCTCCATTTCACTCACTGACCTTTTCTCTGTCATTTCTTTCCAGATTCTCGCCATCCATGCTTCTGTATGGACGTAAGCGACTCAAGAGGAGGTCTCAAGAAAGAAGGACGTGGCCGAATTAAAAACAAACCAGTGTAAAGTAAATGTATTTAAAAAAAACCTTCCCACAAAAGCAAAAACTATAATCTTTCTATAAATTGCACTCTAAAAAAACCTTTGTACAAAAAAATCTTTAAATTATTGGTGTGTATATAAATTGGTGGATGGATCTATTGTTTTCTTGGTGAAATGGTGATTGCTGTGTAAAATATTGTATATTATTCTAATTATAGTGATTTGTAAAAATTCAGTTTTGGAAGAAATTTTTGATGCTCAATTTTGAATTAAAAAAACGAAAATATAGAATTTAAAAATAAAAAGAATCGAAGGAAACGTTATTTCGAAGATATTCAAGATAGCAAAATATATTTTGAAACAATATCAAGAAAAATAGCATATGAAAAATACAAATTGATTTTTTGCATGAAATTTACAATTGAAGATTTTTGATTGGTGACACACAGAAAAAGGACTGTTTCTACATTTGAACACATTAAAATTGATCATTGATATATAGATCAATGTTGAAAGTGGATATAAACCTACAATAAACTGAAGGGTAATGATTTCGTAATAAAATATATTTTAGATTTGCAAACATTATTATGTTTCAACGACTTTGAACGACTGGAAAATTGATTGACGTCGGAACCGAAGAAGTTCTTCAAATCAAAGATTTCCAAGATTTGCTGATAAAGATTAAGCAAAGAAGTGACCATTCTTCAAACTGAAGACTTCCAAGACATTTTAAATATTGAGCTTGCACGCATAAGGGTTTTTGAAGGCTTGTTCTTGCACCGTCGTGCTGGCCTCGGTGTGTGCTAACGGCGATGGGGCAGCGGCTGCGTTGGGGCCGGGCCGAGGGTTGCCGGCGGTAGAGCGCAGGAGGCAGGAGCACCCTCGCTGACCATGGCCACCATGGACCTGTCCAACGAGATAGTTCGCCTGCGGGCCGAGCTGGAGGCGGTGACGGCGCAGCGCGACCTGCTGCTGTGCGAGGTGTCCAACCTGCGCTGCGAGCTGGAGGTCAGCGAGCTGAAGCACCTGCAGGATGACAGGTGGGGGTAAGCGCATCCCCATCACATTCATATCGCGGACGGAACATCACCGGTCCGGACATCAATCACCATCATCTGAGCGCTCTGTGTAAGGCATACGTCAGGTCATGTGAGTTGTAGAGCATTCATAGCATTTACAGGGCATTATCCTCCATCATTCAAACGTTCTATATAATGCATTTATCAGGTTATGAGTTGTAAAGCATTCATAGCATTTACAGGACATCATCTACCATCCTGCATAGCTTCATCAGACCGTTCGATGTAAAGCATCCATCAAGTCATGTGAGTTGTAGAGTATTCAGCTCATATTCAGGACATCATCCACCATCATCCAAGCGCTCTGTCTAAGACATCTATCAGGTTATGTAAGTTGTAGAACATTCATAGCAGATGCAGTAACATCACTGATCAAGACATGATGCACCATCTAGCATAGCTTCATCCAAGCGTTCTTAGATTATTCATAGCATATACAGGACATCATCCACCATCATCGAAGCATTCTGTGTAAGTCATCAATTAGGTTATATGAGTTTTAGAGCATTTATAGCATGTACAGAACATCATCCACTACATTGCATAGCTTCTTCCTAATACGTAAGGTGTCCATCAGGATATCATCCACCTTCATCCAAGCGATCTGTGTAAGGCATCCTTCAGGTCATGTGAGTTCTAAAACATTCATAGCATATACAAGACCAACACTAGTCGAGACATCTACCGTTCTGCAAGTGCCATCCAAGCGTTCTATGCACGTCATTCATAAGGTTATGTGAATTTTATAACATTCATATATTATTAATTAACACGGCTGATCAAGACATCGTCCACAATCCTGCGTAGTTTCATCCAAGCATCATATTATGTCAGTTATTCATCAGATTGTGTTAGATTTATAACATTCATATCTTCTTCGTAGTGTCAATCCGGTGGATTGGTTTGCAGCAACAAAATCTTGCATCTCGATCTCCACTCTTCTAGATCCTCTGCAACCCTCTTTAGCTCAGCATAAGAGCTACAACTCATGTCCTCGAACACTTGCTGCAAATACTCACGTTTAGGGCGACCTCTGCAGTTTATACCCTCAACCATCTTTTCCACAATGTCGTGAAGAAGACCATCATGCGATGATGTGACCGTTCATATAATGTACAGTAAATTACTGACTTCTACTTCATCCACCACCCTGCATAGTTTCATCCAAGTATGTGAGGTGTCCACCAGTTTATGTAAATTTTAGAAAATTCTCATAATAGGCTTAAGCATATCAGGCTATGTGAGTGCACATAAAGGGTCCGCCAAATAACTTTTTTTTTTTGAAAATAGGGTGCAAAACATCTTCGGCTGTGTGGCACGTAGCGCCGTCCTGTTGAAACCAAATGTTGCCAATATCCTCCTCTTCAATTTTTGTGAACAAAAATGGCCCGATAACGATCGCCATTGACTGTAACGGCCACTCCTTGCTCATTTTCGAAGAAAAATGGCCTGATTTTCAAAGTAATGTCGCAATATTTCCCAGCGTTGTTCAAGCGTATACACAACCATATTCGTTCAGCGGAAAGATAAAACTAATTATCTGTCAAATCAGACATGAGCTAAGTGTTACCATTCACGAAATAAGTACTAGTTGAAAAAAAAAACGTTAGATGGCGGACCCTTTATAGGCACATTCATAACATACTCGTAGATACTACACCACTAAACAGGATATCATCCACCATCCTGGATAGTTTCGAAGCATTCTATATAATTAGAGACCCGTATTTTTAGCACCTATTTTTTTTTTCATTTTTAGCGTTTTAAAGCTGATTTTAGCATATATTTAGCTTACATTTAGCATATATTTATATAAAATATAAATAATTAATAATTCCAATACATTTTAACAATTTATTTTTTATAATAAATTGAATTATTCGGGAGTCGTCTAAGTTACAGCCACAAATATCACATACAGAAACAACGAGGAAATCCTACCCAGCGATAATCCAGTTTAATTTAAAAATATTTTGAAAACATAAAATCGCGCAAATAATAACGATTTCAGCATATATTTGCATATTTTATAAAATTCGCATTTATTAGCATATCTTCCGAATTTCAGCAGCTATTTCGTATCTATTGCAAAATGCTAAAAATTCGGGTCTCTATATATAATCATCTTATGCAACTAGTTCACCAGGTGTAATACCTTAGGTTGAGAGGTAGGGTAAGCACATCTCGATCACCTTTACATGATATACGTGTACATTACATCGTCTATATATCCTGCACGCTATCATCCATGCATACTATACTCGTATGAGCTGATCATCCTTTATAAATCTGGTGAACGAGCACACCCAAGACATGCACCTGTAGGCGTAACATGAAGTAAGATAATCATCGATGAAATTCATTAAACATCAGTACTTATTGATTCATAATCTCGTCCATCATCCTGCATAAGTTCATCCAAGTAATCCTATGTAAGATATTTATCCTTTGATTACCTAAAGTGTATATAACAAATCAGGAATGACACGCAGTATAATAGTAAGTACCATGAATGGATTTCCGCACTTATGGGGACTATGACTTTCACGTGTGTGGCTAGACGCTGCGTGTGGAAATTATGTTTTGTGATTTTTTTCTTTTTGCGCGAGGATTAGTAAGACTTGTTTCTGTATAAATATATTTCGATAATTTATGTGTCGATTAAAAAAAATAAAAAATTCGTTTTATCGTTTTAACTTCTAAAGCATACCTCCCCGTTAGGTCCAATTTACAAGTACATAAATATATATATTGATATCAGTTTGATATATCTCCTTTAGGCTGATGCCGTAAAGCCTCGAAAAACGATCTTTTGTCTGTTATTTTTGTTCGCTCGCCTGACATGCACATCTAATGTTAGCTTTAATTGTATAATAATACACGGTGTTTGCATACGCCATTTTATTTGTTATAACAGTTGGCCCATTTCCCGTTGGTACCACTGTCATCTCGAATTCGCTTTTTCTGCCGCGACGGTTGGCAGCGCGAGATGTCAGAGCGCGCCTAATGGCGTCATAACGGATGGACGAAAAAGCAAATCTCTAATAAAATAAACGCGAACTGTGAAACGAAAACAAGTTCTTTGTATTGTGAACCTGATCCTGCATCCTGTCACACAGTAATTCGATATCAAATTCAGAGAGGAGGATATCAATATATGAATTTTAAGATGGCATAGGTTATAAAATAATTTATTTTCTATATTCTATAAAATATAGCATGATCCCTCTTAAAATATATCTAAGTTTCATTCTTATAGGGCAAGAAATGCTTCCTCAACATTATATGTCCATATGAATAAGACCTTCCGTATGGTTCGCATAAACAAATAGAATAATAGCATTGTCGTGTATAAAACGCGAATGTCACTTACATTTCTATGCAGTTCTCAAGTGTCTGGAATCTAGATGAGCTGAATGCTAAAGGGAATAGTATTCAATGTATTCAATTGAGACAGCCAACGTAGCATTCAATTAATGACTGAGATGAACTTGCTTGTTGAATGCTTGAATACGAACTCTCGGTAATGGGAATGCTCATCAACATTTTGGTTTAACTGATTGAATGACAGATACCTTATATAAACGAATTTGCGTGATGTTAGCTAATTACTTTTATACGAACCATGTTTTGATGTCATTTTTTTATGTTAACACTAACATCCTCCTCTCTTTCAAAAAGGCGTTACTCAGTCGCGTGATGGCAGGATTAGGAGCAGATTGATAACACAGACCTTTTCAGAAGCACATTGACATATATTTATAATAAACTTTACAAGCGACACGGAATGACATGCCGGCCGGCCGTACTGCGATCTTCTCGACCGTCAGCACACCACTGACCCGTGCGGTCCGTGGTCGGTCATCAGCGCCGTAAATGGCAATCTATATCACAAACGCCAATACGGCGACAGACATGTCTGACAAGCGAACAGAAATAAGAGACCAAAGATTGTATATCGAGGTTTTCCGTACCAGTCAGCAAGGACTATATCATTGTGATGTCAACACATACAGAGGATAATACCGACAGATGCTTGGTGAAACCCTCCCTGTCTCATTCATCAGTTAGATGTCAAATAGACCTCAGTCTAAGACTGCGAAGTAATACGTGGAAATGAATGGAAATGAAGGTTAGGTTAAGTTGGTAAAATGGTAAGGTTAGGAAATGGATTCTGCAGAATGGCAGATATGATGTTGATAGTGATGCTAAAGTCTCATCTGATAAGGATAACTACATCCAAGAAACGCTTTAAATCGTCAGTGAACAACAAAAACATAGCACACATCCCTTCTAGTTTTCAACTCATTGTATCCCTACATACCCCGTATAAAGTTAGATGGGTACAGCCACGGATAACATCCATACATCCTCATGTTAAGAAACCTCAGAAATTTCATCTGAACTCTCTCCAACATGAGGTCATGTTTATACTCGTGGGGAGCCCAAATAATAGATGCGCTCTCAAGTACGCCACGTCTATCATCTACGTACTATATCCACTTTAAAACGTGAGTGATATGAATATTAATACATAACCTTGTAAAATTATTGTACTAGTGTTTTGACATGTTGTATCATATTGTATGTATTTCTGGTTGTGCACTGCGGCGTGGGTTGAAGGTTGAAGGAAAACACACTCGGTTATGGAAGCACTCTCGTCATTATTGTTTTACTGTCATTGTTTTATATGTGGGATGCCATTGAACGGGGCCAATGATACGAAAGTCATGAACTCGTGCATACTTGTAGAATTTGTTTTTTTTTGTAATGTGACAGGTTCAACATTATCAGATCTCCTGTTTGATCACCCGACCTCCTTGAAAATTTAGATTTTTTTTTTGTCAATAACCTTAACAACTTATGGTTACGCAAATATTCGAAATCGAAAGATTTTTTATCGAATTTTTTGTAGCAATGGGATTAAGAAAATATATTTCATAAATACTTATATATATATTTGATTCTTTATTCTTATGTTGTATTAGATAATCATACGGTGGAATGAGGAATAGATGAGCACCATAAAGACTTTTTCAGAAGCACATTGACATATATTTCGTTGAAAGATTGACAAACTTTCGGTCTGCTCGAGGCAGATAATGATGTGTTGTTGACAACGCCCCGAGCAGACACAGACTGACGGTTGGCCACTCGTAGTCGGTGACACCCAGCGCCGAAATTTATCCAGCGGAGATCCATAGAATTACACCTGTCAAGCAAACAATATGGCGACACATGCGTGTCCGTCGAGCGAACAAAAAAAGAGAAGATAGATTGACGTTTTCGGCACCATCTTGCAAGGGCTATATCAAGCTGATTTTACCACATTTGTTCCTTCTCCGTTTGTTGTTTCTTCAATACACTCTTTACCTTCTATATACCATCTTCCTTATTTATTATTTCTTACTTCTATGTTCCTTATTCCTTAGTAGTTTCTTATATGTCCTTCTTCTTTCTATTGACATCACCATGATATAGCTCTTGCTGACTGGTACCAAAAACCTCGATACACAATCTTTCGTCTCTTCTGTTCGCTTTCGTACATGTATGTGTCGCCATATTAGCATCTTGGACAAGTCCGGTCACGGGAGTGACGTTAGTTATAGAGATCGCCACTTACGGCGCTGGGTGTCACCGAACACAACGCCGCACGGCAATCAGTGTGTGTCGACGGTGGCAGAAGATCTTATGCCCGGCATGTTATTCCGCTTGGGCCGGAAGTGTATATAGTTATCAAAATATATATGTCATTGTGCTTCAGAAAAAGTCTTTGTGTTGGTAATCTGCTCCTCATCCTGCCACCACGCGACTCAATAACTACATTTTTAAAGAGAGGAGGATGTTAATCACTTCTTACTTCTATATTCCTTATTCCTTGGTTGTTTCTTCTGTGTCCCTTCTTCTTTCTATGTTATATCTTCCCTCCATATTTTTACTTAAAATCTTATGTCTGGATAGTGTTAATCTTTTTAACACTATCCAGTCCACGCGGTAAGCGATTAAACTTACGCCGGAGGCCGACTGTTTGTATATAAAAATGTTAACAAAAAAAATTACATATATTTATTTGTTTATACATATACATCCCCCATCATCGTCGCTGTCTTCGATCTCTTCGGCGTTATCGGGATTATCGTCCACTAATTCTAACCAAAAATATATATATTTAAAAAAACATAACACAAGCTGTATATAGTCGGCCACTAAGCGTTGGCGGAACGATCACACACATCTTGTGTGACCGGCCTTTATCGTTCGGCCTGGTGATTACACACATATTGTGTAATCGGACTGGATAGTTTTAATATGGATTTTGTGGCACATTGACGATTGAATCGTTGATATTCTTACTTCTATTTACGGTAACACTTCCATTGTCTTTATTATTAGTGTATTGATACAGCGTCCAAGAATCCGGTATGTTTTTAATAAAGCTGTGATGTTATTTTAACTGCACTAGAGCCGATAAAGCCAGCGGCTCGGTCGTTAGTTGGGAAGGCGGCTTAAATTTTTAACCCAGATCTAACACGG
This sequence comes from Glossosoma conforme, assembly GCA_022606575.1. Taxonomy (NCBI): domain Eukaryota; kingdom Metazoa; phylum Arthropoda; class Insecta; order Trichoptera; family Glossosomatidae; genus Glossosoma; species Glossosoma conforme. The sequence continues at coordinate 1,690,525 of JAGTXR010000088.1, forward strand.
AGGAGATCTTGGTGCTAATTAATCACTTACTTGACGAGGAGAGGACTTGAGTTAGGGCGAATCAACCTTTTTAAATTAACCTTTCACTCTAAAAATAAATTAAAATATCTCATCACCATAATAATCACCAACAATTCGTTCGACGACTCATCGGTAACGACGTGTGGCGCACTGGACGTCTGGTGTACGGGATATTTGGTGCACGGGATAACTGGTAAACTGAATGTCTCGCTAACCTAACCTAAGTTATTTCGTTAACGAGACTTATGAATCTCTGGACTCTACGATCACTGGACAGATCCTTCGGTTAGGTTAGGTTAGCGAGACATTCAGTTCACCAGTTATCCCGTGCACTAAATATCCCGTACACCATATGTCAAGTGCGCCACAAGATGAGTCATTAAACGAATTGTCTAGGAACGATAGGTCGTGACACCGTCACGAACTGCCGCTATAAAGCTCTGTCAGCTGTCACGGTCCTTGCATCATTCCATGTCAGCTCTGCCTCCCGTAGATTTGCTGAGCACGACACACGTATAGTTCCCAACGGCCTTTCAGGGCGGCACGAACCCAGGGGCTTGAAGAACTTTTATAATCATTTAAAATGAAATAATATTAATTAAAATTTTAAATGATAATAATTTCGATATTTTATTTAAAATAATAATTACAATCGTCATAGCATATTAACAGCAGATCCATTTAGTATCAACATCAAGAAATATACCTAAAGCCGAAATTATCAAAAAAAATTCAATATAATAACGTTTTTTTTTCTTGCCATATCCATTCCATATCTGAAACGTATGGTTACCACAAATTCCCGCCACTCAGTTCTATCACTTGCCATTGTTCAAGACTTGACTCAAGACATCTATGCACCAGCGAACATATATGGTTCCTCACGACATCCAGGGCAGAAGTTCAAGGAAGACACTGCAGCTTATCGTAAATTGAATCTCAGGCATATTTTTGGGTTATTTAATAATCAGATTATTTTTAGTTGACCGGGTAATTAGCCCAAAGCTTCCAGGCCTGTACCATTTAATCCCAAGTAGCAACTCAACCTGACCAGCAAACAGGTGGTGACTAGTCAATGTATTAATCCGCGCTCATTGTCGCTTAACTTTGCGCTTAACTAAGCGTTCTAACGAAATGTTTTCACATCCAGATTTGGAATTGTGGATTTTGGGTTTAGCCGTGTGTGACGAATTTCTTCTGACCAATTTTTCAACCGCCATTGCAGGGGTCATCTTCAGGATTGTCGATTTTGTCAATTTTGAAATATTGGTCCAAATAATAAATAACTTCATAGGTTTTCACGGCCATAATTGATATTGTGGCTTTTGGGTTTACCCGTGTGTGGCGAATTTCTTTTTACCGATATGTCGACTGCCATTGCAGGGGTCTTCTTCAGGATGTATGATTTAGTTGTGAGTTGGTGTCAGATTATCTTTTTCACGAGCGTTATTGTATCATATCAATCCTGAAGAAGACCCCTGCAATGGCGGTCGAAATATCGGTAAAAAGAAATTCGCCACACACATGGCCAAACCCAAAAGCCACAATATGGTCCAAAGAAATTCGCCAAACACGGCTAAAACAAAAAACCAGAATTTCGACATTATTCTTCATTATTTTTTTCTGAATGCAATGGTGTGTTTCCTCTGCATTTCGGATCACACACATAGCATCTCTGCTTTGTTCAGAATGCACATGCGGGCTGTAGCTTAGTCTATGTGGTGTTGTGTGCCGTTCCTTGTTGAAACCCGTCCCTAGTGTTGCTCCGGAGGGTCTCCCTTTGTTTCTTTCTCATAGCACACTCTCATGGAGCGTAGTCTGCTCGAATCTCCATCTGAGACCAGCAGCGGTGCGAAATATCGGCTTGCGAACCTTGATGTGAAAAGATTTTTTTTTCATGACGCGTTTACTGGACACGGAATATTTAGAAAGTTCCTAATTTGTTGGCATCTCTTCTTGCGATGCTTGTCTGGACTGGACTTAACCCGCCTCACACCCGCATGACACCGAAGAATAATTAAGTTTCCTTGATGACGCGCTCATTCGGATTATAATCAGTTAACAACTGATATGTCCAGTGGGCGTCCCCTCTGAACAATTGTGGCCACTACACAGAAGTGCTAAAAAAAAAGAACCCGTGAAAGAGATTAGAATCGCATTCACGGGTTATAAAGAGATTGAGATGGAAGGTAGATTCTCTCACCGAAAATACGAGCAAAAATTGTAAATGCGTGGATTTTTTGTAGTGGCCACAAAGTCTGCGTGCCCGATAGGGCCGAGGCGATTCCCTCGAACTGCATCGAAAAGGACTCCTCTTTCTAACAAGAGGAACTGACAGTCCCAGAGAATGTGCTCTGAGGTCTGGAAGGGAGCGCCATGCGATGCTTGACTATGTGATCCTGGCATACAACAGACGGTAAAATATTTTTTGATAGAGTACACAGTGTTATGTGTTGTCGCCTGGGATTCTTGTCCATTTCTAGGGAGGCACTTTCTGAACTGCTGCTTCTTTCTGACGGTTACCCCTGCAACGGCGGTCAAAATATCAGAGAGGAGGAGATGTTCGCCGCACTCGGCTCAACCAAAAAGGCATGATAACCAAAGGTTATGCGTCGCTGTGGTGCGTCTCGCCCTGCTGTCTAATTCCGTCTGCGCCGCGCGGGGTCCTCTTGGCTGGCGGCCAGGAGGGCGCTGAGGACTAAAGGTGGCTGCCGTAGGAGGCGAGGGGGAATCACGTGACGTCACAACGTGTTTACCAACAAAACGCGCGTGCTCCTAAAAAACTACCGTCTGCTGACTTTTCTCAATAAGTTTGCCGAAAGTGCTCATATTTCAGCACCTCTTCTTCTTCGTGTCAGCGACGGTAAAATAGTTGCGGCCCAATATCTGGCAACATCGATGGCCAGTGTGCTGCTCATCGTTACATTACATTTTGAGATGTGCAGCTAGTCGAGCACATGGAGCAGGATCTTAGGTGTGAGGCAGTCTGCAGGCCCCCCACATTCACAGAACAGTTCGATTCAATAAACTTATTTTCCATTTTTAAAGACATTACAACTTGGTTAATTCGTTTTTAAAACAATATAAAATCTTAATCAAGATTCGTGGACCTCGTGTCTGAACTCGGGCTTCTCTCGCGTGGTATATATCAACTATCGAGGGGATGCGGTTGAACAGTCACTCTCAAAAAAGGCATAGTCTCTGGCAGTTATTACTCTCAAGGAGAACCAACAATCTGTGCCTCCTTATCCTTAGATAATTGTCAGGGACAAATAATCTGATTGGATGTGCAGCTACTCGGACACATGGAGTAGGACCTTAGGTGTGTGTGAGACGGTCTGCAGGTCTCCACAGTCACACAGCAGTGACTCTATCTTTCGAAGCGCTCCCCACCGCTCGAGGTGGTCCTTTGTTCTGTCGACTCCCGTTTTGAATCTGTTCAGGGATTTTCAGGATCGACAATCAAGGTTATTGCTATTTGGAAGGCTTTCCTTTGCGCTAATGAAATCTTCTGATGTGATTTGTTGCCAGAGCTGGAGTCTTTCATTGTCAGGAGGCGATGTGAGAGGTTGTGTGGATCTCAGAAAACTGCTTCGCGATTTCAGTCTAGGTGTTGGGGGTAGTTGGTTATACAAGCAGTGAGATGGTTGGTTGATTGTGTTACGCATTTTTCGACGAATATGTCTTTGCGTCTTATGTTTGGTAGTACACTTCCAATGTATTTATTACCCTCATTATATCATTATTTCATGTATATCAGGGAACTATTATTACACATTATTTTTTGGGGAAATCCGTTCAGTTATATTTTTGTATGGCACTTGGGAGACCAACGCGAAGTAATGTATTCGCAAATATCGGTCAAGTGACGCGTCGTCCATCCAAACTTCAACAATTCATAACGTGAATTTACGAGTATTAAAACAATGAACTAGCAACTAGGACGCTGCGTGTGGGAAGTATATACGCCCCATCCTTTTTTTATTCCGGAAAATATGAGTCCCAGATATTGCGCATTGAGTTCAAAGAATTTCTCAAACGTTCTAAGACGGGAAGCGAGCTTTCTTTGCAAGAGTGTCACGACCTATCGTTCCCAGAAAATTCGTTCAAAGACTCATCGTTAATGACGTGGGGCGCACTGGACATCTGTTGCACGGGACATTTGGTGCACTGGATTCTTGCTAACCTAACCTTACCTAAAGATTTTACCAGTGATCGTAGAGTCCAGAGAGCCATAGGTCTCGTTAACGAAATAACTTAGGTAAGGTTAGGTTAGCGAGACATACAGGGCACCAATTTTTCCGTGCACCAAATGTCCACCAGGCGTCTGTGCGCCCCACGTCGTTACCGATGACTCGTTGAACGAATTGTGTTTGAACGAAATTCGGCGGAACCTCTACAGGCCACCGCTCTCAATGGTCTGTACGCCAAGATAAAGAGATGCACTGTCAACACTGCTTTGAGAAATGCCGTCAAAAACGACGTGTCAAATATAATAAATCAATCGTGAAGATTATATTGACATTTATTTTACCATTTCCTAAATAAACAGTTTCGAACAATTAGTTAGGTTGTTCAGAAAGTAATTTCATTGTAACGAAAAAATAACGAACGTTTTTAACGGTCTAATTCGATCAATTTATTGTCTCAGCGATATCACGAGTGGCTTTACTGTGTCTTCGTCATCTTCAACTGGTCTTCCTGAACGTGGATCTTGAACATATTTTTATTATTTATTTTTGCCATATTTGCTCCATATGTGGAGTATTTGGACACCACAAATTGTCTTTTGACAGTTCTGTAAGCTCAGGTTGTCTATGTCTTGTCCCAGGAGTCCTGCACCCGGAGGTCCATATGGGAATATAGATAATTTCCGGGAGCCTCGATTGCAGGAACCCGCAAACGGCTGTAGCACCAGAGACATATTTGGTCTGACGGTCTCGAAGCCTGGACATTTTTTTTTTGTTCTTAAGGGGTGACTCATCCCTAAAATCTTCTCCATACACATAGTTTTTTTCACTTTTAACAGCAATTTCACTTCAATTAAAAAAAAAATGTTAGTAATAAAGTAAATTATGTCAAAAATGCTGCTTTTTACGTTTCATGTATAAAAAAGCATTATCTAAAAATTACTGCGTATAATCAATCAATTTTTTTCACAAGTAAGCATCGTTATAACAAATAGATAAGAATGTCATACCTCGTTTTAATATGGATCAAATTGAGCACTATTTCACTTGATGGAAGAAGCTTTCATAGATAGCGAAACTGCAGTCTTCCATCAAGATCCATATTAAAAGAAGGTATGAAATTCTTATCTATTTAATATTAAAATGGATCTCAAAGTAAATGCTTAAAATATAAATAACATTGCAAAATCAATTCTTAATATAATACAGGCAAAAAGATCTGACGATATTGCTTAAAATTTTGATTGAAAACCGTCATATCTTTTTGCCGCTGCCTGTATATGTGATGATTATGCGGCTTGATTGTGATGTTGGCTGTGAATACAATTTATTAATGATTCCATTTATTCGTTGAAAAAAACGAAACAAGATTCCGAACAACCTAATATGTAGTTGAATAGTTGTGTTGGTCACTATCTGGTTCCTTGACCCAGCACCCAGCGTCGATGATAAACCTCTACAGTGAATACTTCTGGGTTGATAAACCTCGTGAACCAAATACCATGGAGATGATAAACCCGACCAGCACTCTCCGATCGACTATAAAGAGAACGTTGCCATAGACCCACTTAGCATTTTATTTCTGTATCACTGCCACATAGGTATAAACCACGGGCGTAACCAAAAAAAAACATATTTTTGTTGTACAGTGGAACCCTGTTATTTTGTTCATGCTTTTTTCGTTTTTCCGCACAGTTTGTTCATTTTTAAAGGTGCTGGCAAACATCCATAAGAAACAATGTTAAATAATCCCGCATTAAATGTTTCTCGATTTTTCATTTTCCTCGATCTATCGTCTAAATATCGTGATCTCCTCACAGATATTACGCCGATTAACCGTTTCTTGCAAAGCTCTCAATACATTATTGTAAATGTTATGTTATGGAGACACGCAACATGGCGATGAAGTTTGAGTCATGCTATGTTGCTAATCAGTTGCTCTCAACGTGTTTTACCTATATTGTATGTGTCGTAGGGGGATCACTGTATGACGTCAGCGCGTGTGTTGTGTGTATTATGCGAGTGCGATGAGGCATTGCTTAAATTGAAGTGCCAAACTGCGAAGAAGCAACATAGAATTACGGACATTCTTAGTAATATTTTTATGTATATGTTACAATATATAAATATACGCTTTTTAAGACTTAAATATTATTACGTATTTGAAGGGTTCTCGTATTTTCCGTTTCTCGCACAAATCGTTTTTTTAAGGTCCCTTAAAAAATAAATAACGAGGTTACACTGAATTTATTTTTTAAGCATTCACTTTGAGATATATTTCAAATATAAAATAAATAAATACTTCCTACCATGCTTTAACATGTGTGTTGGTCCTCGCTGAAACGCGACTTGGATAGGATTCATGTGGCAGAGATGAAGATGCTGAGGTGGGCGGGCGGTGTGACTAGAGTGAACAGAGTTCGAAATGAGCATATTCAGGGTTCATTTCGGGTGGCCCCCATACCTGAAAAGATAAGGGAAAACCGCCTAAGATGGTATGGGCATGTGACACGGACCACATGGTGAAAAAAAGCCCTCAACATACCCACGCTGAGGAAAAGACCTGGAAGACTACAGGCTGGACTGCAACTGTAGACAAGGATCTGAAAACTCTGGGCTTGACCGAGAATGCGGCGCAGGACAGGCAGACACGGCGAATGTGCACAAGTAGAGCCGACGCCAGATGATGGGAAATGGCGAAGCTAAATAAGACAGTTTATTTTAGTCTGTAGGGTATTTGTATCGGAATTCGCACATAAATCGTAGCGTGCGCTAATGGGGGGTGTATAAAAAATCTTTAAGACAGACTGTAGAGGTCTTTGATATGATTTTGCATAGTTATTAAAAGTAGCTATCTTAGATCGCGTCAGCATTTAACCTTTTAGATGCCATGACCCTGAATAGATCTATGCAACGCCTAGTGGATTATTGAAGATTTGAACCCCTAAATGGTGTCCAATTTTAACCATTTTTTTCGTGGGCAGACGATAGATGTCGCTATAGACCCAAACTATAACATTGACCGAAAATATACAGTTTTATAATACACCGGAGTGCTCACGGCACTGGCGGAATTCACGCAGCGGACCCATATTTGGGCTCATGGCACCCACACGGTTAATTTAAGAGTTGCGCCACTGCTTTACCGTTTATTTATTTTTAACAGCTTAACCATCGTGTGTGTAGGTAAGAGAACAAGTAGACTCGGTACTTAATTTATTTACATACATTAATGTACTAGCATTACACTCAATTGAATAAAACAGTACATTTATGCACTAGCAGTCCAAAACCCGGAACGTCGTAAGCCGCATGCAGCATCCATGCAGCCGACGACTCTTCAGTACTGATGACCTCCTATGTACGAGTACTTTATGATATTGTTTAATGTAGTAGATACACGGGATGGGAGTTACAAATTATTATATGTTGTTGATACTCTTGTCGCTCGTGACTGAGCATCGTGGCACCAGTGATTACATAAATCAACGGTTCTTATTTATAGCAGCTTATCGCCCAAGATTTTTTTTTTTTATGTAAACACATACAGGAGAATACCAAAAGATGGTGATAGTAATTCTGAAGTCTCATCTGTGGAATTCTATGACGCTTACCATGCTACATATGGCTAAGCGCTGTATGTGGAGTGTCGATCTGCCAACGACTGCAGCCCGATATTCACGCATCATCTTAATTTTTACAGGAATTTATTATGAATGGGTGGTCTTCGCGGGCGCGACTTTCGTCTACCACCATTTTTTATTAATTGGCTATAAATGGCAATTTACGGGTGAAGGATCAAATTCACACCAACCGGAGGTATTTTAGATGCTCAGCAATAGATTAAAAATCCTTTATTTTAATCTCCGTCGGGGATTGAACCCACGACTTTTGGCTTGCAAAGCAATCGCTTTGACCATTGAGCTATACCCGCCGCATCTGAGGCCTGGACCCAAAAATCATACAAATCATTTATTTAAATGAGCTATTGTCGTTGGTCACAAACACTGTAAGCGAGGTGCTCGTTAGATCGCCGAAGTTAAACAACATTGTACGCGAACCAAAAAAATAATGGGTTACCTACGCTTGTTTCTTACCGCGTGTCGTTGGTTGAATTGAGCCGCCTTTTATGATCACGAGGCCGTTGCGCTAATAATCCGACAGAGTCAATGCCACTTCCATGGCGGCCGGTTGATTAGCACGACGATCCGATGCACACAAAAAAAATCGAATGAAATAAACGAAAATAAAAGCGAGAGTTGAAAGATCACGATTTTCACTAACGAGATGGCGACAACAAAGAATTCTATGCGGTTTTTTTCTCTCTTGCATTCCTGGCGTGCGGCCAAACTGTCCCTTTGTGTATTAACTCGCTAACTGCAGGGATTCGAACCCGTGACCTCCTGCCTATCGAGCTGCACAATCTGTAAAAAACGTCACTTCGTTTTTTTTTTGTAAACACGTGAACAAAAATTCCAACAGAGTTCAAAAATTTATGAATATAAAAAGTGTATGTTTTTGAAGTGGTGGATATTTGCGGCAACTGCACTGTTGCTTGTATAGTTCTCATTTTTCTTTACGGCTGTGAATTTTCGCATCTCTTTACAATCCAATGCAGCCGTATTATGGTTTTCGAAAGCTGTTGCTTGTGTAGAATCAGTATTCTACACAGGCAACTCTCAGTAGAGTACGATGGTGTGACCTTTTTAAGAATAAGTAGACGAGGCAGCCTTCCATACTACAGTCGATTAATAGACAAAAGTAGACCTGGTTGGGATATGTATTTTAGATGCCGCAGGAGAGCATAAACTACTACTGCGTTTTCTTCAAGCCTCCGGGTTAGTGCCGTCCTGGAAGCCCATCGGGACATAATGGAATGTGGGAGTGTCGTGGAAGTGTGTGATCTGTGGATTGCTGAGAAGGAATTGTTATGCGTGTTAGGAAGAGATCACTGGAAATACTCCGAACATTCCGAACAAGAAAGAAAATAAATAGGAACTCGGTATAATGTCTCGGGGAATTTAATGTCAGTAAGTAAGCTTAATATTTAATCAATTTTAAAGGTGAAAAGTTACAGAATATTTACATTAGATTGAATTGAATGATTAACGAGATTCTATTTTATTGGCAAGTTCTAGAAATGATTATTGGAAAAAATATGAAATGTTACTAGTAGGTAGGTTGTGACTTGAAATTCGTAGATCGACATGTAACACAGTGAAGTCTCTGACGGGCGGTTTGATGAGTGCTCAGGTTATGGAGGCGTCTAAGTGGAGAGAAAAGATCTGATCCGTATTGTCGTCTGCTTATAAAGAGCCAGTTCGACTCCCACCATGATCGGTGCAATAGTACTTGAAGCGATCTCTGATGACGGCGATTCTACCGAAATATATGGAACATAAAGGGTCCGACAAATAACTTTTTTTTTTTCAAAATGGGGCGCAAAACATCGAGTGTAGCTTCGGCTGTGTGGCACGTAGCGCCGTCCTGTTGAAACCAAATGTTGCCAATATCCTCCTCTTCAATTTTTTGTGACCAAAAATGGCCCGGTAACGATCGCCATTGACTGTAACGGCCACTCCTTGCTCATTTCCGAAGAAAAATGGCCTGATTTTCAAAGTAATGTCGCAATATTACCCAGCGTTGTTCAAGCGTATACATGACCATATTCGTCCAGCGGAAGGATAAAACTAATTATCTGTCAAAGCAGACATGAGCTAAGTGTTACCATTCACGAAATAAGCACTAGTTGATAAAAAAAAACGTTAGATGGCGGACCCTATATAAGGCAAGATTATTAGACACGCATAGATAGCGAAAATGGTACAATTCATAAAACAGAAGACCGCCACATAGCATTTATTCGGTAGAGCTCCGAGAGGCAGAGCTGAAATAAACCATGGCGGCTGACATGGCTTTGTGGTGGCAGTTTGTGACTACCATATGTTCCAGTTAAAGGGACCGAACGTCTAAATAATTATGATATGATCCAGATATTGAAATATGCACTTTGGGGTAATTGTAATTTTAATGCACTTGCTAGTTGCAGGCATTTGAACCTATGACCTCCGCCTTGTCGCTCCGCACAATCTGCTTGTACAAACACTCCACCAACAGTTGTGTACTCTTCTTAATTATGTCCAGCCAAACAGTGATGAAGAACCTTTTTTCTTGCATTACAATAATTATATTATCTCTATATTCTTCGTAGTATCAATCCGGTGGATTGGTTTGCAGCAACAAAATCTTGCATCTCGATCTCTACTCTTCTCGATCTTCTGCAACCCTCTTTGGCTCAGCATAAGAGCTGCAACTCATGTCCTCGAACACTTGCTCCAAATACTCCCGCCTAGGGTGCCCTCTGCCGTTTCTACCCTCAACCATACCTTCGACAATGTCATGAAGAAGACCATCGTGGCGCATGAGATGACCGATCGCCTCTCTGAGATGGTTCTTACTAGGTGCCTATCTTCCTTGATTATGCTGAGAACCTTATTGTTCGTGACGATTAATCGTATAAGATTCCAATAGGTCATAATATCCCTTCCAATATACGCATATACTCGTATATTACACCGAATTCATGAAATTGATTATTTTTTAAGTTTTGCCAAGTTTGTGTGTATTTTTTTATGTAAACACATACACGAGAATACCGACAGATGGTATTAGTGATTCTGAAGTCTCATCTGTAGATTATATGACGCTTACCATGCTGCATATATCTAAGCCCTGCATGTGGAGTGTTGATCCGACAAAATCATAGACCACAGCCCGAGATTCACGCATCATCCTTAATTATTACAGGAATTCACTATGAATGGGTGGTCTTCACGGGACACTTTCTTCTACCACCAATTTTGATTTATGAAAGCTCAATAAAAGCATGATTCCTAGTATTTACCTAAAAAATTAAATTTCTTCAAATTTAATGTTTCACATGGTTGCACCTAAATAACTGGTGTCACGACCTATTGTTTGTAGACAATTCGTTCAACGACTTATCGGTTATCACGTGAGGCGCACTGGACGTATGGTGCACGGGACATTTGGTGCATTAGGCAACTGGTCCAAAGATCCATAGGTCTCGTTAATGAACTAACTTAAGTTAGATTATCGAGACGTCCAGTGCGCCCAACGTCATTACCGATGAGTTGTTGAATGAATTTCTGGGAATGAAGTGCGGCGAAACCAAATAACTTAAGCTTGCGTCTTATATCAGTGATTTCAAGTATTTTAACTTTCATATAAGCCTGGATTCTAGGAAATATATTTTATTTAGTTAAATCGTCACGGATCATGCTAAATTTTCTTGAGTTTATAGTGACATCAGCATGATGTAGCCCTTGCTGGCTGGTACCGAAAACCTCGATTTACAATCTTTCGTCTCTTATTTCTGTTCGCTTGTCATACATTTATGTGTCGCCATATTGGCATTTTTGGATAAGTCCGCTCACGGGTGTGTTAGTGATATACACCACCGTTCGTGGCGCGGGCGAGAGCCTATCCCGAATGCGGAACCAGTGGGTACCGTCCGTCGGCGAGACCGGATTGTTAAGTTTCGATCGGTCGCGGCGAAAGTAACGCCATATTACGATCCATCGGGAAACCAAGTTCCAACGTAAATATATGTCATTGTGCTTCTAAAAAAGTCTTTGTTTTGCTGACCTGCTCCTCATCATGCCCTCACGCGACTGAATAACACTTTTTTGAGAGAGCGGAGGATGTTAATAGATACGGTTGATGATCACTGTCTCCGAGTCTACTGAGTCGGTAATAGAGTATAATTCTTTGTTTAATGGGAGAGTTTCGGTTTGATGATAAAGTTCCTTGTTGATACAACTAGTTACAATGCTCTGTATCTCCATACATATTTATTTATTTTAAATAGAACCGTAGTTCCAGGGTATATAGGATAATAAAGAATATAGTAGGAAGTTGTAGCTTGTTCGGTCGTCGATCGGGCGCGTAACGCAGTGGCGTCCCCGGCAGGCGGCTTAGTGATTGATCTGGTTACGAAGGCGGTCGAGAGTGAAGAAAGATCTTGTCTATATATTTATTTTATTTTATCAGAACTGTAGTTCCGAGGTACATAAGATAATAAAGAATATAATTGTATACATAAACATATATACAAAAAAAACATAAAAAAATAAGAAAATGACATGTGTCGAAGATCACAGAGATCTAGGAAAACAATGCCATCGACAAAAGAGGAAAAGGATGTAAGAAATGGATCGAGGTGTGATGGTAGGCCATTATGGAGCGCCATTGCCGTTGTACTGAATTGAGTGCTCAAAGTTTCACAAGTACCAACTGGGATAAAAAACAATGGATGGCTACGATCACGGGTGTACCTATCTGGAACGTAGAAGTTAATTTTTATAGAGGCCGGCTGGTATAGCTCAGTGGTTAAAGCGTTTGCTTGGCTAGCCGAAGGTCGTAGGTTCGATCCCTGACGGAGATTAAAAAAAAAGGGTTTTAATCGATTGCTGAGTTCTGGTTGGTGTGAATTTGATCCCTGCCCGTAAACAAAAAAAAGACAGTCATAACCTAATAATCAAAATTAGTGGTAGACGAAAGTCGTCCCGTGAAGACCATCATAGTAAATTCTTGTAATAATAAGAATGATGCATGAATGTCGGGCTTTGCCGTTGGCGGATCAACAATCCACATTCAGCGTGAACTCAGCAATCGATTAAAAATCTTATTTTTTTAAATCTCCGTCGGGGATCGAGAACCTACGACCTTTGGCTTGCGAAGCAAACGCTTTGAACATTGAGCCATACCCGCCGGCTAATTGCCTGATATGTGTATATTTATTACAATTATATTATGCATCGTTATTTGAATGGAGTATAATTTTCGCCGTCATAGAGCAGACTGACGACTCGTCTAAATATAGTCGGTTCCATGGAAATGAGTTTTTCTTCATTTATTGTGATGAATGCCGGGCGATCTCACTAAAGCACTAAAGCACTGAAACACTAAAACTGTCCGGAATAAAATTAGCATCTCTTCGCGGACATGTCGCCGCCGGAGACCAGCGTCTTCCAAACTGTATACTTATTGTAAAATAGTGTTATAACCACCACTTGGAAAAAAACGAACTACGTGGACTTTTATCTCACGCAAGCGTTTACCGAAAACGGAATTTTCAGAGAATTCCTAAAAAGATTTGGCCTCTCTTCTTGTGACGCGTGCGGCATGTCCATGTGATCCAGGCATACAACAGACGGTGAGACACTCTCGTGGAGTGCATCATCCATGAGAACAGGAGACGCATTCTGTGTTGTCACCTGGGAGTCTCTACTATTTCTTGGGAGGATTTACATGAATTGCTGCTTAGTTCTGACGCTCCCTTGCTGTTAAACTTCATCAGGGAAATCATCGGGGCTACAAGAGCGGTTAACGAGGCTGGAATAGGCTCCTACGTTCTTCAACTATTTCTCAGACGTATATTCTAACCTTGTGTGTAACTTGCAGGGTACGATTCGCAACTTTATATATTTTTTATACATTTTTTAAATAAAAAAAAAGAAAAGTATACTTCGTATTTCAATTGCGCTAGCTGTTTGTGAAGCTTTGCTTGGTAGTACATCACTATTAAGAAAATAATCTAACCATTTGCACGTCGCTTTGTCCAACCCAAGCTATTTTCCATCCAGTTGGTTATGGAATTGGTTTTTGCCGCGACTTCTGAGCAAAGATGCTTCTCACCGTGAAAATCGGATAATTACTGTGATAATAAACACATATTCAGTTTAGCTTGGGTTATCAATCACTAATCTATGCAGTAGCCACACTGCAAATATTTCAATTATAGTCAATATTTTAAAACGAAATGAGCACATTCGGGGTTCATTCCGGGTGGCCCCAATACCTGAGAAGATAAGGGAAAACCGCCTAAGACGGTATGGGCATTTGACACGGAGAGATCAGGACCACATGGTGAAGAAAGCCCTCTACGGATACAATGTTTTTTACATTATTCATATATATCGTGACTTCCTCTAAATTCAAGACGGGACCGAAAGGGTATTTTTCAAAGCATGTCGGTATTCTTCTGTGTGCTTTTACGGAAAAAAAACTTAAATATTATTTTCGTGTTTCAGTTTCGGCGGTCAGAAGGTGGACACGCTGCAGAGCGGCGAGGGCTTCTACGTGGGGCTGCCGGGGCAGGGCGGGGGCGCGCGGGGGGCCTCGTACTCCGCCCAGAGGGCTCCGGAGCCCCGCGCGCCCGGCCAGGCGCCCGCCATGGAGCCCGACCTGGAGCACCTGGAGCACCAGGGCTACATCGAGGGCACGCGCTACGGCGGCGAGCACGCGCACCTCGCGTCAGGTAATGATCAGAGGACCACTTGACTGGGTGTCTGGACATTTGAACGAAAACATTTTGGCTGACATAAATTTGACCGGTGAACATTTGGCTGAAGGATATTTGGTTGAACGGAAATTTTTTGAAAGGATTTTTAGCTGAAGGATATCAGGTTAAACATACATTTAGTTAAAGGGCAATTTATTGAAGGACAGTCGACTTAAGGAAATTTGGCAGAACGGACATTTAGTTGAAGGACAGTTGGCTTAAGGATATTTGAGTGAACAGATATTTAGATAAAGGACATTTGTCTCGAGGAGATTTCGCTGAACAGATATTTAGTTGAAAGACATTTGGCTCAAGGATATTTGGCTTAACGGACATTTAGTTGAAAGACATTTGCTTTAGGATATTTCTTTTAACGGACATTTGGTTAAATATAAATTCGGCCATAGACAATTAGCTGAAGGACATTTGGTCTAAAATAAATTAACTAATCAAATATTATACTGAACAGTCATACAGTCAAAGATTATTTTTCCTATGGACAATTGGCTGAAAGACATTTGGCTAAACAAACATTTAACTTAACTGATAATTGATCTAAGATATCTTTGCCAATGAACATTTGGCTTAAGGACATTTGGCTGAAAGACATTTGGCTGATTGGACATTTAACTCAACGGATAGTCGAAGATAATTTTCCAAATGGACATTTGATTGAAGTACATTTGGCTGAAAAACATTTATCTGAATTTACATTTAACTGAACGGATATTTGGTCAAAGATAGTTCTGCCGGCGGACAAAAGGGTCACTCCTCCAGTAGTAGACATAAACTGTATCTCATATCTATCATTCCAGGCCTGAACCACTCCAACTCTTCGTGTTCTTCAACCTCCAACGCTAGTGGTGGCTTGACTGGCGGTCGCACAGGGAACGGAGACAACTCACAACTGTACATGGCGCCCCCTGAGGGATTTGGAATGCCCAGCGGACTAGTCATTCATAACAGGTATTCATTCAATCATCAAATATTTTTTTTAATATGTTTAACGCCACGAAGGTCACCAGTGACCTACGCTGTTCTGGACCAGGGCGCAACGTAGATCGATAGTGACAGTAATTTTGAAGTTTCATCTGTGGATTCTATGATGCTAACCATTCTACGTATGGCTAAGCGCTGCATGTAGAGTGTTGATCCGCCAACTTCATATACTACAGCCTGAAATTCACGCATCATTCTAATTATTACAGGAATTCACTATGAATAGGTGGTCCTCCTTTTTTTATTTTGATTAATAGGCTATGACTCGTATTTTACGTATTACGGATCAAAATTAAACAACCGGTGGTATTTATAGTTAAGAAATATGCTGTCTTTTTTTTTTAATCTCAGTTTGGGATCGAACATTTGAGTTTTGATGTGGAAACCCTAAACCACTGAGCTTTATCCTCAGTCTGCTTTATAGTATAGTAGGTTGGTATTAACACATTGCTTGCGGGGGGTTTTAATTAACCCACCCCGTAAAGCGGACAATTTTGTCAGATTCGCGTGCCAAATTATGTTTCACGTAAAACAGCTACAGCTTCTGAACTATTGATCATATTTAAATAAAAATTTGAGTACTTTACCTTAAATGAAATTTTCTATTATTATCTGGTCACAAATGTTTATATTTTTGGATAAAAAATTATAATATTTAAGGTTAAATATAAAACATTGGGAAAAAGTGCACTTTTGTCGTATTGTCGATTTAGTCATTTTATGCACGGTCAACATAATATATATTTTGTAAAATACAAAACAATAAACACTAATATTATTTCTAAGTATGATTATCCTTGGAAATAGTTCCCTTTATGTAATGGTACAGCACAGAATTTACACATATACCGGGTTTCTTCACGCACTTTGTGGACCGTCCTTACGGACTTGTCCCATAAGAATAATAAGTCCCAAAAATTCTTCATGTCTTGTATTGTAATGTCTTTCCATTTGAGAGATTTCTTGCATATTTTAAATTTGTGCATATTTTGATAATAATATCTGTTTGATTCTTGTACAAGGAATGTAAAAAAATCCTCTCCTATGAATAAATTTGTTGCTTCCGTTACACTATTCGGAGCATTATCGGTATTTATACCTGGGCGACCTAAAAACTCTTCCAGTACTGGTGTATTATCTGCCGATGACCATTCTTCTTCATATTCATGTGAGTCTGAATCCGAACTGCTTTCAATTGCTCGACGGAAAAAAGTCTGGGGACGCGCTGTAACTTCATCATCACTAAATTCATCATCAGTATGTTTCTCAACGTCACTATCACAAGAATAATTTGATAAATTATCAGCACACAATTCTCCGTCACTCTCATCACTAACGTAGTCCATTGTTATTAGGTATTTTTTTATAAAAAAAATATGTAACAAATAACTTTAAACACAACAGCGATCGATTACGAATATATCATACAATGATAGGTATTTTATACGAAATTCTTAAAGAGGAATGTAGACAGAAACGAAAATGGAGAACGTCTTGAACGAAACAGTATCGCTATAACACTGAATAAATGTAAAGACAAAAACGAGATGTTTATCTTACAGCTTTCAAGTGAATATTTTATGACCACAGTCGGCCACCCGACCCTAATTCCACGAATTGACGGGTTTAGGTACCCGGTATAGGTATTACACGTCTCAAAGGAGCTGGCGCCTAATTTTTAGTTCAGAGAGTAACCAAGAATCACACGTTTGTCGTAATATGTTGTTACTCTAAGTGTCAACGCGTTTAGGCGTCTCCCGCGCTCTACCAACAGTATGGAAAAGACGCCTTTAAGCGTCTCCCGCAAACGATGTGTTAAAAACTTTTACTTTAAATGTGTTAAAGTTACTATTATGGCGTAATAATGTTTTTTGGATATGATTTGCAGATACGAGATGTCCCAAGACTTGCTAGACAAGCAGACGGAGATCCTGGAGCGCAAGTACGGCGGACTTCGTGCCAGGAAAGCAGCGTACACCATCCAGAGAGCGTTCCGCCATTACACGCTGCTCAAGAAATTCTCGGCCATCACCGCCATGGCCAAGGCAGAGAAGCGCTCTGCCGGCAAGGTCGCGGTCAGCACGTCCAACGGCGTCACCACCATTGGCATCGATCCGCAAAGTAATTATACTCAATTTTGTTTTACTTTCAAAAATATTCCAAAGCTTTGTTTTTACCCACTAATTGTTCATGGAGGAAATTTAGCGTCATCACAGACCCTGTCACACCTTCTGGAGTGTGCGCTGTGTCCGAGTAGCTGCACCCAGGAAGACCTGATGATGGCCGGGAGTAACGCCATCGACGTCGCCCACTTCTGGGCCGACAGGGTCTGACCCTGTTGTTTCCAACACGATTATAAATAGCGTCCTGGTTTGTGAGTGCTTCGTAAAGTTTAGTGTTCGGTGGTGTGGAGTTTTGAGGTCTGGAATGTTGATAGATTGTTGCATAGACGCGCTGTTAGCGTGGTTTTGCCACAAGCTTATTACGTTCCTAAATTTAAACAAAAACAAAAAGAAATGATATTTTAAAAATAGTTAAACTATATTTAAAAAAAAAAAAGTTAAAAATTAGCAAGACAACCAACAGAAAGTATCAATGCTCATTAACCTTTTCTATGCCAAGCAGTTTTCGTATGGGGAGACCCCGAGGGCTGTCATTTTTTTGAAAAATCAAAAGCTATTTTTAAAATCGATGTATTATCGATAATTCTTGACAATACGTAGTAGCTAATTATTTCAACATGGCAGCAAGAAATGTCACTGTGTGTTCTATATTTTAAATTAACCAAAAAACGGGACATATGATGACACAGAGGCTCAAACCAGAGCGAGAATACTCGCTCTTTTTCTATAGCCGGCCTGCTGGGCACGGCCAAGAATGCGAGTAATCTCGCTCTTGGCACAGAAGCGGTTAAAGAGATGACTCCAACAAATTATTTGTTCAGAGAAATTCATGAAGTTCATGTCTGAACTGGGTCTCCTTTACGTGGAATATATCGATAATCAAGACTATGCGGTTGAGCAGCTTGATCCTCTCCTAAGAGGCATAGTCTATTGCAGGTTAACTCTTTCGTAGAACAAATAATGTGTGCCTCCTTATCCTTAGATTGTTTGGAATAAATAAACCGATTTCCAACAAAATTACAAGATTTCTGAACTCCGCACACAATAGCTAAAAGAAATGTATACTTAAGCACACATTCCTTTTTGTCTTCAACTCAATGTACCCCAAAATATATCCCATTTGATACAGACCTGTGAGTTAAACAACACTTGTAAAATGTGTTTGCTTGAGAAAACCCTGCCACTTTGCAGAGCAAAACCAAACACCTTCAGTACACACAGCTTCAATATGTGCATGGAATGTCAGACTGCTCTCAAAATTTATACTATTCATTTATTACTTAAGTCTTTTTTCACACAACTATTCTGAACTTTCTCAATCGATCCCACCTGTACCTATTAATTTAATACAAATATTTATATTGTATCTCATTTTCGTGACATTTTAATTTTTATGTATATAATTATTGACATATTTATGATATTTCCTTTCAGATGATATTTATGCAAACGCGCTGTCGCAGAAATGTCAGAACAACGGCACCGACAACAAGCTGTCTCTCTCTCGCCCCATGAGATCCATGTCTCTTAGAGAGAGACACGACCTGGACATCAGTCTGATGTGAGTTTATGTTATATAAATATTCCTAGATAACAGAAATCTGTACTGGTTAGTCACAGCTATATTGGGACACAACCGGGGTTGGTAGAACAAAGAACAACCTCGAGCGGTGGGGCATTCTTCGGCAGGGAGTCTATTGTGCGACTGCGGAGACCTGCAGACCTCCTCACACCTGCTTCATGTGCCCAACAAGCTGCACACCTCAAGACCTATGCTAGGCAACACATGAGCTATCGATGTTGCCAGATATTATGCAGAAATAATTTGACGTCGCTGACACAAAGAAGAAGAAGAAGACAGTTATTTTCTATCAATTAGTTATTAAATTTAAATTAATTTGTATTATGTATATTTTTTTTTATAAAAATCATCAGTTTATTTTGAGAAGACTATCCGACTCAGATCATTCAAAATACTGTGCATCGGTAGCTACAACCTTCTCCCACCTTCCAAGCAGCATGCGGATTCCACGCTGGTAAAAGTCTTGGTCCTTTGAGGCAATCCAGTCATCGACCCATTTTTTTTTGTATATATCATCATAAGAAGAAAATCGCTGCTCAGCCAGGCCATGTGTCATCGACCAGAACTAATGGCTCTCCGAGCTTGAAGCATGCTTTTCTGCGTTAAGGGTTGTCGTAACGTATCCACTTTTCATTTCCAGTAACAATTCGATGCAGAAAACCTTTTCTTTTTTGTCGCGCGAGCAGCTGTTTGCAGGTAAAAAATCGTCTTTTGATGTCCCTCGGTTTCAACTCATACGGCACCCAATTTCCTTGCTTTTAAATCATTCCCAGTTGTTTCAAGCGCTTAGAAACTGTTGATTGATCGTCTCCCAATGCTTTCGCAAGCTCTTCCTGTGTCTGGCATGGACCTTCATCAAGTTAATGCCTCCAATTCGGTATCTTCAAATTTTTTCTTATCACCAGGATGTTATTCATCTTCGAGGTCAAAATCCCCACCCTTGTTGAAACCATCTTCTGCATGTTTGTTTTGAAAGAGCATTGTCTCCGTATGTTTCTACTAATATTCTATGCGCCTCAGGTGCTGTTTTCTTTCGGTGTAAGTAATGTAAAATAATTCTCCACAAAAACGGTTTTGTAGGCATGAACTCAGCGATGTTTAAAATTTCGTATAAAATTGTCCTTACACTCGAGCACTTGAATTGGACTGATCGGCGCTTGCCGCTGTCAGGGAAACAGCATTTTCTTTATCCCAGGCGGAGGACCGAATTTTGTCAGTCCTTTTTGTTAACGGAAAATAATTCACAAATGTAGTTTTTCACATATTCTTTGCTTTGGCAACCTGATCATCATCCATCCACCACGCATCCCAATGACTATTCCGCTATCTAGAGTCGCATTAATTAGACGGGGGATATCAGTATATTGACTAATTTTTTTAAATGTTTATATTGTACGAAGGAGGAGACAGGGATACTGGAATTTCATTCCAGAAGTCACCGGTGGTATGTAGGAAGGAATTTTGAAAGTCTTTATTTTTGATTGACGGACATTTACCGTGTGTAAAGGTATGGGGAGTCAGTATTTTGGTTTAGAGTTTAATGATGTTTTGGTAATGTTTCC
Organism: Glossosoma conforme; assembly: GCA_022606575.1. Taxonomy (NCBI): domain Eukaryota; kingdom Metazoa; phylum Arthropoda; class Insecta; order Trichoptera; family Glossosomatidae; genus Glossosoma; species Glossosoma conforme. Next base: position 1,711,368 of record JAGTXR010000088.1, read on the forward strand.
AGGTCCAGGGTTCAGTCTCCCAACAGCCAGGGTGACATTGAGGGTGTGCGGCAGGGTGGCACCATGGTGTCTGTTGGAAACGGCCAAAACAAGGATCCCATGTCGGGCAGAAGCGATGGCGATAGCGGAGTTAGTATTATATCATCAAATTCACACATAACCCGTTCGCTCTATGACGTTCAGATATGGTGGATGGACGCTGTATGCGGGAAACGTGTGTTTTGTTTGTGTGTGATTTGGGGAGATTACAATTTACATATGTATATTTATGTTTTTTGAAGAGATCCGGATTTAGTTTGGAGGAAACAAAGATGCTGGACGAGCATTCCAAAGCTTACCGGAGGCATTTAGGAAAGAACTTTAGAAACCAGCAGTTTTTGGTCGACACACATTATTCATGTATGGATGTTCGGCAAGTGTTAAGACGAGTTTGTCGGTTGTGGGTGGGTGCAGAAGGAATTAGTTCTTTAAGTTTCGAAAAGCAGCGACTGTGGTAATAACGGTAGTAAAGACAAAGTGAACCAATCTTACGCCTGTGTTCCATTGATTGCAGGTTAGATGTAAGAGTGTCATTGTTAATCAAACGAATTGCCCTTCTTTGAACTGAGTCAATTATGTTTAGAAGGTATTTTAGGGCTCCAATCCAAAGGTGACTGCCGTTTTCAAGGATAGGTTGGATTTGTCCTTTATATAGAAGAAGATGTTCTTTATCATTGAAATACCAACGTGATCTATATTGTACGCCTAGTTTTTTGGAAGCGAGACTGACTTTATACTTAATTGACTTGTAAAATTTGAAATTATTCGAGATTGATAATACAAGGATGTTGATGGAGCTTGCCAATAATATCAATGATATATATTTTTATATATATTATTATTTTCATAGGACCAACATATGGTACATATACCAAGTATAATGAGGTTGTTTACATTACCTTAATGTGCTGTATTTTTTTAGCAGATGGATCGTAGGTTCAAATCCAGAAATAATTGAGTTTTATATTATTACAGGTGTGCAATTGTTCTGTGAGTGGGTCCGTTACCAACATTTCCACTTCCTCGTTACAGAATGACTCCCTGCTCAACCACCACCATCACCACCACCTCCTCAACAACTCAGGTAAACAATTATCAATATCTTCTTAGGTCTTCACGGCAAGATTTGATGATATTGTGGCTTTTGGGTTTGCCGTGTGTGGCAAACTTCCTTCAACCAATATTTCGACCGCCATTGCAGGGGTCTTCTTCAGGATTGATGTTTTATTTAGTTTTGAGTTGGTTTATTCAAATTATATTGGTGGATCTACAATTCTTAGATTATATACCTACCATATTCTTAGAACATACCTATTGTATTCTTAGAACATACCCACGAATCTCCAGAATGAAACATGAGTATGTAGTTGCTATGGAGATATAAATCAATGACGCTCGTAAAAAAGATAATCTGAATAAACCAACTCATAACTAAATAAATCATCAATCCTGAAGAAGACCCCTGCAATGGCGGCCAAAATATTGCAAATTAGTAATTCGCCACACAAGGCTAAACCCAAAAGCCACAATATAAATTATCAATATCGTTATTTCATTTTTCTTGATGTTTATAAATGCTGAACTAAACAATCTTCATATAGAAACATATAACACGTTTAAATAAACAGAATTATATAAGAATGCCTGCGGGCTTGGCTTATTGACCATTCTTAAAATCGTGGGTTTGAACCCCGACGCAGATTAAAAATAAAATTTATTTTTAATAAATTTCTAAAATCTTTAAATATGGCCGGTTGGTGTGAATTTGACCCTTCACCTGTAAAATGACAGTCATTCCTTATTAAACAAAATTTGTGGTATATTAAAGTCGTCCCACGACCAGTGTCCATTTAAAGTTAGTATAAAGTAAAAAATGATTATGCTTGAATGCCGTCCTGTAGGGTTCCGCCGCTTTTCGTTCCCAGACAATTTGTTCAACGTCTCATCATTGGTGCACGGAACAACTGGTGCCTTGGATATCTCGCTAACCTAACGATTAGGACGACTTTCGTCTACCACCAATTTCAATTAATACGCTATGACTGGTGATTTTATGGGCGAGAGACCAAATTGACACCAAACAGCTGTATTTAAGAACTCAGAAATTTATTAAAAAAACATATATTTTTTAATCTCTGTCGGGGACGAACACACGACCTTTCCTTGCCTAGCAAACGCCTTGACCATTGAGCTACACCCGCCGGCTATGTAAATAAATAGTCTAAAATCCATTTAAGAAATCCTACAAAAATTTGCCGCTGTAAAAAGGTTAATGATTAATTAATCAGGTGTTGATGCGACATGTCTTTTTCACAAATATACAAAGATGGCAGTTTAATTTGAATCGGCATTCTATATTTTGGTTTTATGTTTTCGTTTATTGTTTTGTTGTTGTTTTATTTTTTATTTGATCCCCCGACTACGCAGGCAGCTCGATGATGTCGAGCCCCAACCAAAGCCTTCTGATGTGGTCCCAGAACACCTCCTTCGACAGCTGCTACCAAAACCCCTCGCCCAACGGCAGTCTGTCGGCCTATTGCATAGACAGAGGTGAGATAGAGATGCCAATAATGAAGCCATCACTAACCACCTCATCGATACATCAATTATAACTAACCTATCTAAATTTGATCCAACATAATTCCAAAGCTTTATAATATTTATCATAATACAGCTCATTTGAAAGGCGCCCTCAAAAAATTACAGCGAAACTTTGAGCCTACTTGAGAAACCATAGCATGATTTTTAAAAATATAACAATTACTACTAACCTTCTTATTGAATCATCAATAAAGACTAACCTTAGTTGTTTTCCATTTGCTGTCTAATCTGGTCTAACCTAGCCTCAAATCATATAAATATTTGTCAATAATAAGCTCATTTGAAAACCAATTTTAAATGAATGTATTATGGTTTATATACATGAGAAACCGTAGCATGAATTGTATAACATAGGATTTACTAACCATCTCATTGATATATCAATCAAAACGGAGTTTGCTCTGATTTTCTCTGTTTAATCTGATCTAACCTAACCTCAAAGCTTAATGATATTTGTCAAAAACAGCTTGTCGCTTTAAAATACTTCGTTTAGTCTCTCAGTTTATAGTACTTAATAAATGGTACTGTAGAAATTTTAGCATGTTCCATATAATAGAGCAATTACTAAACATTTAATCTATACATCAATATAAACTAACCTGTCTATTCCTGAATAGGTTATGTTGACTAATTTTATCCAACATAACCTCAAAATCTAATGATATTTATTAGATATAACGTAAACAAAGGTAGCTTACAATAATAACAACTAACTGCATTTTTCATCAATTCCTTACCTAATATTATTTTATTATAACATTAACTGAAACTGCGTAACTATAATTTTAAATTAATTTTAATTCAAAAATTAACATATCAAAAATATATACTTTGGATTCACATTTATTTTAAACGATTACATGTTTCGGCCTCCCTGGACATTATTGAAGATGGTCTCCAGGGTGGCCGAAATATGTAATCGCTTAAAATAAATGTGAATCAAAACCAAATATTTTAAAATTTGTTAATTTCTTAATTAAAATTAATTTAAAATTATTATTTGATTATCATATGGAAACTATCCAATATATTATTTACCACTTACAACTAAAATGCAACCTAACCAACCGTACATTCATATGGTCTAATTTTTGTCATTTATAAAACAATTTCTACCGACACTCACCTAACCTAACCTAGCTTTGAACATATGCTATAGTTCATCTCTAAAGCATTGGCCATCTTATAGCATGTGATGTGGCCTACATAATCACTCATGACTATTTTTGATATATTCAGAATATGTTAATTTACACAAACACATCACTTTTTCACATAATATTAAATTTTTCTTAATTCTCACAAAACAATCGGGGATTTATAAATCTTATTAACCCTCCAGAGACGAAAGTTTTTGTTTTGATAAAAACTAAAGTTTTAAGCTATACTTTATTTATCAGCATGTAGTTTTCTTCATAAAGCAATTTTTTTATTTTAATACACGATGCGATGTCACGCTAGTCCTAACTATTGACAACTTATTTTGTATGAAACATTATTCTTTATTTTGCTTTTATGTATGGATTGCCTTTGGGGTTGAAATACAGCTACACCGAAAATATTAAAAAATATTTATGATATTAACTTCTTAGATCAACATATTGCTATACGAAATGAATTAATAAAAATTACGTAAATCATTTTTAAAAATATTAAAAAATTGTATTTACTCTTTTGAAATATGTATTGATATCCTCCTCTAAAAGTTTGGATATCTTTTACTGGATGCATGCAGGATCAGGTTCACAATATAAACAACTGTTTCTGTTTCACTATACACGTTTATTCGTCAAACACTTGCAACAAAATGTGGCCCACGCCATATGGGCATGACCATAACGGTCGCGAGCGTTTGTCCAACTGGCAGCTCACGGCGCTCTGATTTCAGCGATGCCAACTGTCGCTGCAGAAAAAAGCTAATTCAAGCTGACAGTGATACCAATAGCAAATGGGCTCACTGTCATAACAAATATTTTTGCCGTTTGCAAACACCGTTTAACATTTTACAATTACAAACACTAGATGTGTATGTCAGGCGAGCAAACAAAATAAGAGACAAAATATCGTTTATCGAGGCTTTACGGCATCAGCCTAAAGGAGTTATATCGAGATGATATCAGTATTTTGTTGAAAAAAAATTCAACCCGAAATAAAATATCTCGCAAGGGTACTTGGTAACTGTTTCCGTTGCCGCGGCTGCAGAATAACTGTGGTGGAGACACTTCTTAACCGAAACTGAGCGAAAGATACAATGTTCAGATAGAAAAGGGACCGGAGTAGGGATAAATAGACAATAGTGTTCACTGTTACAATACGGTCACGTTCGTCTCTGGAGGGTTAAATTGCACAACAGATGGCGTTTGATATTTCCTTTATTTAAAGTCTATCTCCACTGCACTGAATTAAATTTTTACAACATTGTAATTTGATCTTTTCATTCTTCCACACTGCAATTTGACAAAACCTTGCAAGATGTCATTTCACCAAAAAAATAAATCTTAAATTTTTCTTATTGCATTTTATTGTAACTACTTTATAACTACGAATTTCACATATTATTAACACAGGAACACTATTTTTCATAAATCTTTGTCACTCTATATTCACTCACATTCTTCGTTATCACTTTCGATGATCAACTTAACTACTGTTAACACCACACACATTGCTGACATAATTTTTAGTTGAAATACAAAACATATATTACAACTTAACCTATTATTTTCAAGTCACTTTAACCCTTTATCTACTATTGTTTTAATAAATGCTTGTGAAAAATGAATATAATCTATGAAAAAATTATGTTTTTACTTTTTATTTATTTATTATTACATGTTTGTAAAAAATGACATTTAAGGCATATAATTTTACAAAAAAATATAAATAAATAAAAAATCTGTTTATTTTGGTAAAAACTTGCTTTTCTATTCAACTTAAAAAAGTTGCAAATATACATGAAACAATTATCCTAAATATCTATGTATCATGGCCCGGCCCATATATCAAAATATCGTAGTTGGGTGGCGTAAAGGCTGTAGTCATATAAGCATCTCGTATTCAAAAGGTTAATCAACACATCAATCACTTTTGTAATGTACTAGATAATGCAGGAATATATATATATATACTTAATACTGAGTTGTGTGGTGCATGTAAACAAGGAAGCTAATTACTAGATAATGAGAAAGGACAAGGAATAACTCTTTCACCGCGAATGACTAATTGCAATCGTGTGCATTACACCGATTTTTACATAATAATGTAAAATGGCTGTCTGTCATTGGCGCCCCATTAGTTCTATAAATCGCCACTGAATGAATTTCGGCGCTGAGTGTTACCGACTACGGGCGCCCAGTGGCCAGTATTCAGTTGTGCGCCGACCTCGACGAGTAACGCGTTGTGATCGGCCCGATACCTGAAAGCATGTAACTCCGCCCGGGCCGAAAGTTTCTCAAGTTTACAGAAATATATATGTCAGTGGTTTAACACGTTTAACGCCACGTAATGTTTTTAATGCATTCGACTCAGAGGCCGTCGGCGTACAGGGACTTTGTTCAAAGAAAAAAAAACGTAGGTCACCGGTGACATACGTGGCGCCCTTTTCAACAACAACGTAGGTCACCGGTGATCTACATCGCGTGAAACGTGTGAAATATCTCAAAACGAATGAAACATGATTTAGGCCACTTTCATAATCATGGGCACATCTATTTGGACTTAAATTTTTTTATCTAGTATTTGAATTTATTTTGAATGGTTTCCAGGTCCCATTTATGGAAACCTGTTGTCAACCGGCGGCAAGCCCTTGAGTTCTCCTACACTTCGACAGCAACAGCAGTTGGCAGCGCTACAGCACTGCGCTAGGAGAGTGCCTCCCGAGGTTCCAAAAAGAGAACTAGCAGCATCACACTGGGGTAAGAATTCATTCAATGTTCAACAGCCAATACTCTAGAAAAAATATTACAGCTCATTTGGGGATCGAACCCATAAGCTCGGGCTTGGTAAGCAAACGCTTTACATCTAGGTTGTACCCAATTCTCTCTCTAAGTTGCATGCGCATTTATTTATTTATTTTCACAGAACTTAAGTTATAATATAAAAAAGTACAATTGACAAAAGTGGGAATAAAATAAAATACATTAACCTGTTGGCATCGGTACCCGATATATGCCGTGTAAGATTCCCCTACCGTTGACATCGGTAGCCGTGATATATAGTTTTGCTATTGATATCAGCAGATATAGCTCCTTAAGGCCGATGCCGTAAAGCCTCGACAAACGATCTTCTGTCTATTATTTTTGTCCGCTTGCCTGACATCTACATCGAATTTTAGTTTAATTATATAATGTGAAATGGTGTTTGCATACGCCAAAATATTTGTTATGACAGTTGGCCCATTGTCAGTTGGTATAACTGTCATCTTGGCGGTTGGTACCGCCGAAATGTGAGAGCGGGCAGGCAGTCGAAACGCGCCCGCTACTGTGATAGGAACGCCGAAAGGCATCCCTACAACTGGCGACGTTATTGACAAATAAACGAGTAATATGTGAAACAGAAACAAGTGTTTGTATTGTGAACCTGATCCTGCATCCTTCATCCAGTAAACCGATGTCCTAAATGGAAGAGGAGGATATCACTACTTTCTTAAAATTGTTTTTTATGCATCATCTGATAGCTAAGGATACAGGAACCAATATGATATATGAAAATAGTCCAGATAAGTACATTTATGCTTCAAATACTAGTTTTATAATTGACAGTATAAGTTGTATTCCACGGGAGCCGCAATGAAAGGGTTAAAAATCAAAAATTAAAGAAACAAGCATAAAAAATATAAGGAAACCAATGAAAATAACAAGATAGACATAAAAACAGAATGTCGAAACATTATACTAAGGTCTAGGAAAGCAATACAATCGTGAATATAGGGAAATAGATGTGAGAAAAGGATCGAGGTGTGCTGGTTAACCATTTTGAAGCGTCTTTGCAGTTGTACTAAATTGACTGCTCGTAGTGGTGGAATATATGGAGGTCCCTTAACAGACTTGTTCGGATTCAATCGGACTGGAGTATGCAAGACGAGGACACAAATGAAAGCCTGTCAGTTTTACAGCGACTGAATGTGACTGCGGTGTGGAGCAGACCCTGTCACACCTTTTGGAATTTTGCGCTGTGTCCGAATAGCTGCACTCAGGAAGACCTGATGATGGCCGGGAGTAACGCCATCGACGTCGCCCACTTCTGGGCAGACAGGATCTGTCCCTGTTGTTTCCAACACGATTATAAATAATACTGCTCATAGCTCCACTAGTACCAACTGGTATAGAAAACAATGTATGGCTACTGATATCAGCTTGATATAGCTCCTTAAGGCCGATTCCGTAAAGCCTCAACAAGCGATCTTTTGTCTATTATTTTGGTTCGCTTGCTTGACATCTACATCGAATGTTAAGCGGTGTTTGCATACGCCAAAATAATTGTTATGACAGTTGGTCCATTGACAGTTGGTACAACTGTCCTCTTGACGGGTGGTACCGCCGAAATGTGAGAGCGGGCAAGGAGTCGCAACTCGCCCGTCCTCGTGGTAGGACCGTCCCTCAGGGCGGCCCTTAACGGGCGACGTTATTGACAAATAAACATGTATCGTGAAACAGAAACAAGTTGTTTATAATGTGAACCTGATCCTGCAACCTTCATCCAGTAAATCAATGTCCTAAATGGAAGAGGAGGATATCACTACGCAAAGCGGGTGTAGATATTCTCAATGTAAAAGTTTAATTGTCGAATTATTGCTTACAAAATTGTTATAATTACGCCGCGCATTAGGTGGACTATTACATATATATAGCAGCTGGACGGACCTGCTCTGTTTTTTCGTGTTTTAAACAGAAATTTGATTGTACCCGCCCGTAATTAGTGTTTATTGCCATTTGCAGATGCCAGCCACCGGGTATGACCAATCAGCATGGATCCATGAGTTCCGTGCAAAGCTCTGGTTCAGATTCCAGTTCAGCTGATCATCAGCGAGCCTTGCCGGGGCCGGGGCAGCAGGCGGGCTGGCAGGCCAACTTGCCACCCGAGAGGTACTTCACTTGCTGTATTTATTATATTCCTTCTGCGTTCAAGAACATATTTTTTGGATATATTCTCATTCAATCCTGATGAGTCCTGAACCGTGAACTTCACAACAAACACATATCGGTCAATTTGTGGTGTGCCAAAAATATGTGTGTAAGCTACTAGAGGACAGGAGAACACTGCCTGGAGGGGATGCAGATGGTAGACAGCCATCAGTTCACCCGGCACGGGTTTATCATACGCATTACTTCCATATTTTTTCAATTCACTCAGAATAAGCATTTTTAACATTAATTTTATCACCGTTCAAATTTATTCAAGTAAAGAACTGATTATTCACTCATTGTTTGCACAATCTTCAAGTTTGTGATGAAACAGTGTTCAACGTGATCCATGTTAACACTAAAGATGGAAAAAAGTTGTATATATTGTGGTGAACATTTTATTTATTGTTGTAGATATACGGTTTGGAAAAGGCAGCCATCAAACAATGTGTCGCGGGAATATTACGCTTCCCAGGAACCCGTGGGGGCGCCGCACCCGCCCCCGAGAGCCTCGCCGCCATCTTGTTTCCCCGGCGGGGCTGGAGAAGCTCCTCTCGGACTAAGCGAAGCCCTGACCGCTAACGCTCTTAAGGTGAAAATACTCTTTGGTTTCTAAAAACTATTTGAAATGTTTCCTACCATTATCGGCATAAAGTAACTGTAGAAACAAGAATAATTTTTCTATAAAGTGGTACTTTGAAATACAAGTTTAAATCGTTCTGTAATTTAAACTTATATGTCAAATTGCTCTAAAACTAATTTTCTCCATCGAAATTTATTGAAATACTGTTAATTCAATTTTAAATTTCAATTTTGTTTATTTTGCCTTTCAGAAACATTACAAATTATTTAACTCAATGCATTTCTGAAGTACAATAAAAATACAAATAAAAAATACAATATATACAAAATTAGGTACTTATGATTAAGTACTATGAACAAAGCAATAAAGACAAGCAACAGAAGGTCCCTATGCTTATCAGACAGACGAAGCCAACCAATTATCCCTCCAAAGAAACTCTTGGAGTTCTTGTCTGAATTGGGCCTCTCTTACGTGAAATATATCAACATCCGAGGCGATTTGGTTAAATAGTCTGATCCCTCTCCCAAGAGGCATAGTCTCTGGCAGGTTAGTGTTACTCTTAGGGAGAGCGAACAATCTATGCTTCCTTATTCTCAGATATCCATCGGGGACACACAAACCGATATTCATCAAAATTTCAGGATTCCCGAACACGCCACGCAACAGTCGGAAGAAATGCATACCTAAGCACATATTCCTTCTTGTTCTCAACTCAATGTACCCCAACATACCCTGTATGAAGTTAGTTGGATACAGCCACGGATAGTATCCATATACCCTCATGTAGAGAGATCTCAGAAATTTTTTTCTGTACCCTCTCCAACATGAGGCTATATTTCAACTCATGGGGTGCCCAAATGATAGATCCGCCCTCGAGTATGCTACGGACTAATGAGTTAAACAACACTACCATTACGTGTGTGCTCGAGAAAACCCTGCCATTTCGTAATACAAAACCCAGCATCTTAAGTGCCTTACCACACACAGCTTCAATGTGCGCATGGAACGTCAGTCTGCTCTCATACTCTATACCAAGGTCCCTGATGGACGACACTCGTGATATTCCTATGTTGTTCATAGAGTACCTAAGATACACAGATAATCCATTCAGCCCTACAAATTTGAGCTTAAAAAAGTAGGGCACGCAGTAATGCTGATTGCCTTGAGTTGAGTCACAGCACTATATTAGGAGGGCGATCTAACAGCAAGATCCGGCGGATATAGCTCAGTGGTCAAAGTGTTTGCTTTACAATCCAAAGGTCGTGGATTTGATCCCCGACGGAGATTAAAAAAAAAAGGATTTATAATAGATTTCTGAGCTCTAAGATACTCCCAGTTGGTGTGAATTTGATCCCTCACCAGTAAAATGCCAGTCATAGCCTGTTAATTAAAATTGGTGGTAGACGAAAGTCGTCCCGTGAAGACCACCCATTCATAGTAAATTCCTGTAATAATAAAGATGATGTGTGAATCTCGGGTTCTAGTCTATGACATTGGCGGATCAACACTCCACATGCAGCGCTAAGCCATTTGCACTCATGGTAAGCGTCATAGAATTCCACAGATGAGAATTCAGAATTACTTGCACCATCTGTCGGTATGCTCCTGTAGTGGTAGGTAGCCGACTGACTGACAGGCCGCGTGGGAGTAGACTGATGGCCGGTAGCACAGTACAGCTGGTTCTGCTTTGTACAGGGTGGTGTTAAAGTCATGTTTGATGGTTGCAGGTGTCGGAGACCGTGCGCAAGCGCCAGTACCGCGTGGGGCTGAACCTCTTCAACAAGAAGCCGGAGCGCGGCGTTGGCTACCTCATCAGGAGGGGCTTCCTGGAGAACTCTCCTCGGGGCGTGGCGCGCTTCCTCATCACCAGGAAGGGGCTCTCCAAGCAGATGATCGGCGAGTACCTGGGCAACCTGCAGGGGCCCTTCAACATGGCGGTCCTCGAGTGAGTTATCAGCACGATGTAGCCCTTGCTGACTGGTACCGAAAACCTCGATATACAGTCTTTCGTCTCTTATTTCTGTTCGCTTGTCGAACATTTATGTGTTGTCACTTTGTAATGCTGTTAGGACAGCGGTCGGGGAACTGGGGTAAATTACCCCAAATGGGGTAAAAATATGTTTTTTGGGGTAATAAGGAAATTTTTCTAGTTTGCTATTTCATAAAACTTACTATTTTCATGTAACTTTTTTGTTATTTTCCGTGTAAATTAATTCAATAAATAATGTTTATTTAAATAAACATTGATTGTCTTTTCAAAAGTTGGGGTAATATCGACTTACCCAAAAATATTTTGGGGTAATGGTTAAAAAAGTTCCCCGACCACTGTGTTAGGAGGACTAGACTTGCGGCGCTGCGTGTCACCGGCCGCAGCTGTTATTCCGCTAGGGCCAGAAGTTTGTAAAGTTATCCAAATATATATGTCAATGTGCTGCAGAAAAAGTCTTTGTTTTGTTGATCTGCTCCTCATCCTGCCACCACGCATTTCAATAGCAAACTGAGAGGAGGATGTTAATTAATATGCGGCTCTCTTGTACTAATGTTATTTTGTTTTTATGATAATTTGGCTCTTTTCACCTGACAAACTGCCGACCCCTGAACAAGTAATAATTGCTGATTTTATATATTGATATATTTGTCATTCCAGGTGCTTTGTGAGCGAGCTGGACTTGGCGGGGATGCAGGTGGACGTGGCGCTGCGCAAGTTCCAGGCTTACTTCAGGATGCCGGGCGAGGCCCAGAAGATAGAGCGGCTGGTGGAGGTGTTCAGCCGGCGCTACTGCCTCTGTAACGCTGACCTGGTGCAGCGCCTGAGGACGCATGACACGGTAACACAGAACCTCCATCTTACTTTATTAACACATTGTATTCGGGACGAGGATTTTTCCGTTTTTGCGGGACTGCGGGACTGCGGGACCCTTAAAAAATTGTCTTGTAGTCTCTTGCTAGAAGTCGGCTCACGTGCTTATCCTTGTGATTTGAACTGCATGTTTTTGTTGTTGTCAGCAGCTAGATGTCACTGCTTTGATATTTAATAAAGACATTTTTTTATTCGTCGTCGCATTTATTACAGTTCCACCAAATGTATTATACTAATTTTTGTTATTGAACTTTTATACCATACATAAATGATTAAAAAAATGACACAAAAGTTAAATAACGAACCACAGGTTGTCCTCGACTTATGACCGAGATACGTTCCTGGACTTTGGTCGTAATTCGAATTGGTCATAAGTCGAATTTCATACAAAATATGTACATATGTACATAATTACATATTAAAATAAAACATGTGTATTTATTTATATATTCTTTATTGTTATATTTATACTTATTTATTAATACAAAATAAAATATTTACTTCATTAATATCTAAAATATTTACATCAATAATATTTAAAATAATTACTTCACTAATATTTAAAGTGTTTCGTCATCTGGGCTTATATAAGTAAAATCCATTGGCTCATCAACAGTAGTGGAAAAAGAAGCACTATTAATCTTTTTTAAAAACATATCCAATTTTAATTGAGTTGTTTGTTGTTTGTTGTTTTTTTCCCCGTATATTTCTTTGTAGCAAACAAGATCTTCCTGAATACGGCGGTTTATACTCAAAAATCTTTCGTTATGCAAAACCAATTTTGCAAATTTTTGCATTGCTCGGTCAATTTGAAGGAACGCTGCTTCCATTTCTTTCAAAACAAATTTTGTTGGAGATTCCATGATAATTTTATTTTTTTTGGTCTCTTCTTCAACCCTTTCATTTTCGATGCATAATAATTCTTTATTTGTAAGGTCTTCCGAATCATATTCTATAAGTTGGTCTAAGTCTTCACGATCAATATTAATATCAAGTTTCTTGCAAAGCCCTACAATGAGATTTGTAGTGTGTTCAATTTCATTTTATTTTTCAAATTGAGACTGAGTTATGTTTTCAAAACGTTTAGTAAGCTTTTTCCACATTCCATACATGCACGACGATGTGACCTCATGCCATCCCTTACCAATATTTTTAATTGCTTGGTGAATATTAAAATTCTTCCAAAACTCTTTAAACGTTTTTCCCTCGTCAAGCGCTACTATTGCTTGGGCAAATGTAGTTTTTAATTAATAGGCTTTAAATGTGGCAATAGCTCCCTGGTCCATGGATTGCAAAATACTGGTGGTATTAGGGGGTAAATACACGATTTTAACGTTAGGATGTAAATTTCCAATATATGGTGGGTGTCCTGGTGCATTGTCTAGTATTAAAAGTATACCGAATGGAATTCCTTTCTGATTACAATATTGTTTTACTTCTGGAATAAATAAATTCAAAAACCAGTCTTCAAAAATAAATTGTGTCATCCACGCTTTTTTGTTTGAACGGTAATATAGTGGTAACATTTCGATATTGATTCCTTTGAGGGCTCTCGGATTTTTAGAGTGATAAATCATTAATGGTTTCAATTTATATCCAGCAATATTGCCACCCAATAAAAGTGTAAAACGATCCTTAAATGCCTTGAAGCCTGGCATACTTTTTTCTTCCTTATTGATGTAGGTACTATGAGGCATTTTCTTCCAATAGAGCGCGGTTTCGTCAACATTAAAAATTTGTTCCTTGATGTATCATTTTTTCCTAATCATTGCATCAAATGTATGAATAAAATCTTCAGCAGCCTTGTAATCGGCACTAGCTGCCTCTCCACTTATTTTCACATTTTGATAATTCGCCTGTTTTCTGAATCTCGCAAACCAACCATTACTAGCAGTAAATGTTTGCTCGTAGTTAGTTTGCTCCTTTAATCTTAGGTTTTCAAAAAGACTCAGTGCCTTTGTCTTTAAGGTCACAAGGCTAAGGGGGATTCGTTTTTTTATCAAATCTTCCATCCAAATCACTAATAGTTTTTCCATTTCGTAAATGGGTCCAAGTTTTTTTTTGTTATTATTGAAGATTTTATGGATATTGCTCCTTTAACAGCTTCACTGATACTTAGTTTATTCTTCAAAATTGTAGAGATCGTTGAATGTGATAAGTGTAGATCCCGAGCTATGTCCTTCACTCTTTTACCACTCTCATATTGTTTAATTATTTTAAGTTTTATTTCTAAATCTGTAGCACTTTATTTCTTCGCTTCTACTCCATTTGCCAGTCATTATGGGCACGATTTATTGATATTGACTTCAGATATTAAATGGGTATATGTAATATTTATATCTTATTATATTAATTGTATATTTGTCCGTGTTCAAAAACACTGTGTCAACTGAATTATGTATATGTATATATTTTTTTTATATTAATTCAAAATTGTGAAACAACGAAGGGAAGAAGTGATCTACTGACCGGAAGGAAGTTTTTATGGCATCATTATTGTGTCATCTTTGTTTACGCATGACTCAGGTTGACACGCGCGCTGCAAAACAATTTTTTTGGTCGTAATTTAAAAAATAAAATCTTTCTTTTTCAAATTTTTGGTCGTAAGTGCGAATCGTCGTAAGTAGAACCGTCGTAAGTCGAGAACCACCTGTACACAAACGTCTACACAGAGTTACGTCTTTTGAGAGTTAGCACACGTTGAAAAACTATTCATAAAAACAAATTGTGACATATTTTAGTTTTATTTAGTGTTCAATTCGATATTTTATTACATAAACGCAAGTTTCCAGTGAATACAAAACTGTCATCCTCCAAGTTTCTTCTTCATTTGAGAGTATTGTTTTCGATAAGTCTGTGCTTAAAATTACATAATTTTATATTGTATAGCATAAAAGTTATGGCGAGTTTCCGTAAATGTAAAAATACGCGCACGGCTGCTAAAAGTGGCCCGCGCCAGGCTTAAGACAATGCGCGAAATCACCCGCAAACAATGTGTTAACCAAGCTTATTTCTTAGTAGAGGTTAAGAGAGAAGAAACTGATATTTATTAACACAATTATTTATTTTCTAGATATTTGTGCTGGCGTTCGCCATCATCATGCTGAACACGGACCTGCACACTCCCAACCTCAAGCCCGAGTCCCGGATGTGTCTGGACGACTTTGTCAAGAACCTGAGAGGGATCGATGATTGCGGGGACATCGAGAGAGACATGCTGGTGGGCATCTATGAGAGGGTCAAGGCCAGCGAGTTCAAGCCGGCCAGCGACCATGTCACACAGGTAAACATCAATTGTGCCTCGGTTAGGTCATGATAGGCTAAGTCAGGTGTTTACGGCCCTTTTGAGGACATAAGGTAGGCTAGTACGAACTGGCTAGTCATCATGTCTCACAGGTAAACATCAATTGTGCCTCGGTTAGGTCATGATAGGCTAAGTCAGGTGTTTACGGCCCTTTTGAGGACATAAGGTAGGCTAGTACGAACTGGCTAGTCATCATGTCACACAGGTAAACATCAATTATGTCTCAGTTAGGTCATGATAGGCTAAGTTACATGTTTATTACATTCTAAAAGAGGTTCATAACAACTATTCAAGCTAGTTACGCCATAAATATAAGGTATGTATTGTTTAGGTTAGTTTATGTTATATAAGGTTATTAAGGGTTAGGTTAGATCCTTGTGGACATCCATAAGAGAGTGAAGGCCAGCTAAACATCAGATTTATTTAATAACGAAACAAAATTTCCAATTAAAAAGTATACAAAAAATACAGGAAAACACATGTCAAATTAAATATTAGAAGACACAGAAAAATCAATGCATTGCACATAAAAAAGATTAAAGAAAAACGATAAAAATTGACAGTAAAATAACTTGGTTACAACCTTCGTCACTAGTCAAAACGGTTTTGATCAAGCGTTAACTACCTTCTTCATCGGTGCTCTAAAAAATTAGTATCCAATCATTTTACAGTCAATCCTCCTATAAAGTTTTCCTAAAGTGAGGGCAGAGAGGACCATCGTTCAACCCTGGATACGTGGAAGACGAAAGAGACGCAGTGAACAGTGGCTGAAACCAACTTGAGTGAAGATATTGACATACTTAGTGTAATATTGCTTCAGATTCAGTGCTGGTGTGGACGGATACGAAATGTTGGACGTTTGATTTTGTGACAATAATGCCATGTTATTTGTGTGTCAACCATGATATACTTATGACATTGATTTGTTGTTACAAGTCCAACTATTCGCGTTGAGTATCCCGACACTTGTTCTGAGTGTGAGGTCATTGACACTTAATGTGTCAAAACATTTACATCACCATACTTACGTTAGAAGTTTAATGACGAATTAAAATTGTAATATATTTTGTAATGTAATTGAAGAAAAAGAAATAAAAATTGTATAAAAAAAATGTATAAGATTGAACAATTAGCCTGATGCTCCTGAGACTATTTTGTCCTAAGAGGCGGTTCAAACCAAAATAACAACAAAGAAAAAGGTAATAAAGGTCATATGAAAAATCGACGCGAATATTTCAGGAAAAATCAGTGAAGTCAACAAAAACATGCATTTTAGGATGGTTCATTGTATTTGTAATGCATTTAATATTTTCAAAATTTGAAATGTATTTTCTAATATTGTTTTTTTTTTAAGGTTTTGAAAGTGCAAGCCACCATAGTGGGGAAGAAACCTCAGTTGGCTCTCCCTCATCGGAGATTGGTTTGCTACTGCCGCTTGTACGAGATCCCTGACATCCACAAGAAGGAGAGGCCGGGCGTTCATCAGAGAGAAGTGAGATATCCCACGTTTCAATTGTATACAGTGTGATATCCCCCATCATTACCACTCTGCTACTGCATGAAAGGGTCTTTTGGTACATGTAACGACAGCATATTCCTCATTCCCTATCAGTGAATGGGCGAAAAATACTACCTCTATAACTACATTGTATTTGGTGTTATTTGCCGGCGGGTATAGCTCAATGGTCAAAGCATTTGCTTTGCAAGCCAAAGGTCGTGGGTTTGATCCCCGACGGAGATTAAAAAAAAAGATTCTTAATCGATATCTGAGCTCTAAAATACCCCCGTTTGGTGTGAATTTGATCCCTCACCAATTAAATGCAAGTCATGGCCTATTAAAATTGGTGGTAGACGAAAGTCGTCCCGTGAAGACCACGCATTCATAGTAAATTCCTGTTATAATAAGCATGATGCGTGAATCTCGGGTTGTAGTCTATGACGTTGGCAGATCAACACTCTACATGCAGCGCTTAGCCATATTCATCATGTTAAACGTCATAGAATTACACAGATGTGACTTAAGAATTCACCATCTGTCGGTATTCTCCTGTATGTGTTTACATAAAAAATTAAAATAGATATACCTTTTTTAGTGTGTTTTTTATTCTTCCAGGTAATTATAATTGAGTTTATTTTCCAGGTTTTTCTCTTCAATGACTTACTAGTGGTGACCAAGATCTTCAGCAAGAAGAAGTCCTCGGTGACTTACACCTTCAGGCAATCTTTCCCGCTCTGTGGAATGAACGTCACACTCTTCTCAGTCGCACGTAAGGAATCTAACAAAACAGTTCTTGTTATTTATAATTTCAACATTCACTTTGAGATCCATTTCATTATTTTTCGGAATGTAGGAGTGTCTCTACGGAAGTCTCAATTTATTATTGTCATGCCACTGAATGTGACTGCGGCGTGGAGCAAACCCTGTCATACCTTCTGGAGTGTGCGCTGTGTCCTAATAGCTGCACCCAGGACGACCTCATGGTGGCGGGAGTAACGCCATCGACATCGTCCACTTCTAGGCAGACAGAATCTCACCCTGATTATATATATTATTGTCATGTGTTTTCGTAAACAATCAATGTTATTTTGATTGCATGGCTGTTTCTAGATTACCCGTTCGGTATCCGACTGACGCGCCGCGTGGACGGTCGCTCCCTGGTGGCCTTCAACGCCAGGAACGAGCACGACCGAGCCAAGTTCGCCGAGGATCTGCGGGAGAGCGCCGCAGAGATGGACGACATGGAGGCCATCCGGATAGAGGCCGAGCTGGTGGGCCGGGCGGCCGGCAAGGGCAGGGCGGGGCAGCCCACACACAGGACAGGTACGATACAATTTAATTACTTCTTCTCCTGAAATCACAAGTGAAACTGCGGTCGTTTTTTTGGGCGTATTTGGTTACCACGAGCTAATTAGTCAACATTTTAAAATACGATAAGCAACGAGCAATCGTTTTTTAACAAAATACGATTGCTCAAACATTATTCTATGCATTATTACAATAATTATATCACATGTTTCCAGCACGCAGCGTCTAGTCGTCCTGACTGATCTTCCTGAACCTCCTGCATGTGGTTTCTTAACCCCCTTCTGTGCAAAATTATCCGAGAGCTCTGATGATTTTTGTTCTCTAGGCCATATGAAAATATCATTAAAAACTTGAAACGTTGAACTTAAAATTTACCAAATTTTGTAATATAAATATCTAAAAAATATAAAATTAGCCGATATAGCTGCAAAAAATTCAGAATTGATTTTTAATTTTTTTCAATCTCCGTCGGGGATCGAACCCACGACATTTGCCTCACAAAGCAAACGCTTTGACCATTGAGCTATACCCGCTAGTATAGGGATTGTGTATACACCCTTCTACAGAATTGAGTATTTTAGGGATAAAACTATATACTTTATAAAACAGCGTGATCCACGATTTGAATGTGTATAACTGTGGTATTATTTTTTTGTTTATAGTCGTGGAGAATCGTGACAGTGGAGTTGCAGACGTGGAGTTGGAACATCAGCAGCTGGGACCTGATCAGCTGCATCACCAGCAGATGCATGGGTAACAATTAAAACAACTTGTTCTACATCTATTGAAAACAACATCCCCCAGCTTTAAAGAGGCGACAACAGGTCGCCGGTTCATCATCGAGGCGCATGGAGCAGGTCGCAAAGCAAAGAACTTCTTTAGAAGCACAATTGGCATTTATTTCACAGTTATGACTTCGGTTTCCCCGCCCGACCGTAACATTTTGTATCGTGGGCAGCGGTCTGGCAGAAACTGTTGAGGGCATGGGCATAGTAACATGTAGCGCGCCCGAGATTATCGCGGCTAAATCAGGAACAAAATTTGACAGTTGAACCAACATGAAATGGAGCAACTGTTCAAACAAATAAAATGGCGTATGCAAATGCCGTGTATTATATATAAAATTAAAACTAATATTGTTAGATTTGCAATGACAGGCGAGCAAACAAAAATAAGAGACAAAAGATTGTTTATCGAGGCTTTTCGTCATTATTAGTCTAAAAGGGCTATATCAAATTGGTATTGATATCAGCTGGATATAGCCCTTGCAGGCTGGTGCCGAAAAGCCTCGACATACAATCTTTCGCCTCTTATTTTTGTCCGCTCATTTGGACACTCATGTGTCGGGTATATTGACTAAAGCCATTACTCTTAGTTTACTCTTATTTATGTAAAACTTAAAGCCGATTTGCACAAATTAAATATAAAAGTATGGCGTGTTATTCTGGTAATGCTGATCCGAATATCGGTACAGCCGATCTTGAGCTGTAAATGGTGTAACTAACACAATTATTTTATTTATATAATAATTTTTAGTCAAATGCTTGGTGGAGAGATGATGGTCGGCCCGGCTGGCAATGGTGTCGGTGTCAATGGCTCTCTGCAGTACCAGCAATATCACCAGGGACACCTGCACGCCGGGGCTGGGGTTGTCATCAAGAGGAACGTGCTCAGCAACTCTTTAGTCGATATCAATGATCCAGGTGATGACACAAACCCACATCTAACTTACAGACGCAAAGATTATTTTAACATTTTAAATAACTGATATTTCCATAATTAATCCAAATATTACCAAATATTTTTATATTTTAAAAATGTAATCATTTGTCTCTTGACAGTGATGGATTGAGGAAGGCTACGAGTTAGTCGAAATTGCAGTTTCCTAAACAGAGGCCATATCTTACGTGATCCATGTAAAAACAATGTAAATAAATATATATTTATTATTTTAATGGATCTCAAAGTGAATGCTGAAAGCATTGAAAAAATAATAAAAAGTAATTTTTTAGTCCAAGTTAAGATTTTTTTATTATGTAACAAAAAATGACTAAAGCTTTATTAATTTTTATGATTGCTATACAGGCGGCTAGTGAAAGGAACTCTAAAATGCCAGCCGATTATGTCATTACAATTTCGTTGATAATTTTCACAGACTCTTGGAGGAATGGACTAATCTGGCCGATAGCTTACAGATCGTGAAACCACGGTCTCTGGTGAATCTATTCTTAAACAAAGGTTGGAATCACAAGTATGACAAGTTTATCGTTGCTTAGCTGTCAATAAACTTATGACGCACTTGTCTACACACATATATGCTTAATTGTTCTGTCCGTCTCGACTTCAAATCTGTTTCTTTTGTGGGAAAAAAATATGAAATGTTGTTTTTTGTGCAAAAGTGTGTATGTCTGTGTTACGGTGCTTTTATATTTCATCATGGGAATCACATAATTCATATTTATATAGCATTCACATCATCACTGTGGATATTTAGTCGAGTTATAACCCAAAAAGTATGTTTAAAAATAAAAAATTCCGGTGGATTGGTTTGCAGCAACAAAATCTTGCATCTCGATCTCCATCTTCTGCAACCCTCTAGCTCAGCCTAAGAGTTACAACTCATGTCCTTGTAAACTTGCTGCAAATACTCCCGTTTGAGGCGCCTTCTGCATTTTCTACCCTCAACCATCCCTTCCACTATGTCCTGAAGAAGACCATCGCGGATCATGATGTGACCGATCGCCTCTCTGAGATGGTTCTTAGAAATCGATTAAAACTTTTTTTTTCAACCCTTTGATTAGTGAGTTAATTTTGTTGCATACATAGCGTGAGAGTGAGTTGAGATGCCTCTTTGTCTTCCGAACCTTCTTCCGAAGAATCATTCATATTAAACACCAAATCATCGAGATCTTCTATAACCTCCTCATCCTCACTTTCCACAAATATATTATTTATTTCTTCTTCGCTTAGTCTGTGCGACGTTTTGAAGGGTTTGTTCACAATACACTATAAAAATCGAAATATGTTCACAATTATGTATATTTTAGCGACCAATAAAATCAATCGATTTGAATAGCACAATCTTATTCCCAAGAGAGTGACAATACCTACAAATTGTTTGGTGAGGATTACAACAATAAAGATCTACATATGTATTGAAGTCAAAACACCGTTCTTTAAATTTTTTTTTCGCAATGTTTACTTATTTTTATTTATTTAAAATGATATGATAAAATTCTAACAATTTTCACTCATCATTAATAAATC
This sequence comes from Glossosoma conforme, assembly GCA_022606575.1. Taxonomy (NCBI): domain Eukaryota; kingdom Metazoa; phylum Arthropoda; class Insecta; order Trichoptera; family Glossosomatidae; genus Glossosoma; species Glossosoma conforme. The sequence goes on from JAGTXR010000088.1 coordinate 1,732,950, forward strand.
TATGTAGAGTTTATAAAAAAATACGTAATCAAATTTTATTTTAAATCGAAAGCGTGGGATTTAAAATAATGTGAATGTACCGGTACGTGCATACCGCTCAAAAGGTTAAGATTCGTATTGAAAAATGAATGTTGTTGTTTTCAGTGGCTTTGGCTCAGGAGCGTATGCAGCGCCGGGGCTCTGTTGGATCACTGGACAGCGGAATGTCGGTTTCCTTCCATCACTCCAACAGCACGCGAGCCCTGCACGCCTCCACCCCCCAGCAGCCGCAGCAACAGCAGCTGTGCCACAAATCTGTGCCGTTCGCTGCCCACGGCCCTCACGGCGCGTTCAGGGCCACCGGGAACAACGCAAACGGGTCCAAACAGCCGGGACACTTCATAGGCGCCGTTCTTCTCGGAGCCGGAGGAAGAGGGAGAAGAGAAAGAGGCGGCAGCGTGGGAGGACAAGATCCCAAAACCGGAAAGACCACAGAAGTGTAATCTAACAAGGTGACAGGTGTGCGGCATGTTTCTTTGCACCGCTTTTAACAGATCAATGTTAAAATATGCAATATTTTAATGCAATAATCAATAAATTAAATCTTATTTTTAATGATTAGTTTTCTTCTACTGAATAACTATCATCGATTATTGCATATTGAACTATTAATAGGTATTTCGAAAAGAAATGACCATTTTTTTTTGCATCACATTGACATCATTTTGTCAACGGTCGCCGTTGAGTTAGCACGTCGTGGTCGGTATCATTTTAAAGCTCTATTATTACTCTTTCTATTTATTTTTATTTATTTTAAATTGCCGCTGTAGAAAAATACAGAAGCCTGAAATTAATGAAACATATTTGCGCCATTTCATGCTGTTTGATAAGGGACTGAAGTGACGCAAAAAAATAAGGTTTATTTCTTTCCAAAATATTTATAAAGCTGTTACGTAATATTGGAGATGTGTGAAATTTACTTGCAAAAAAGTCCAAATGATATTTACTATTAAGGTTGAACTTTTAAAATGTTAAAATGCCGGTGACGCATGAAAGATACACCTTTTAGGTTATGTTTCAAAGTAATCAAAGGAGTTTTACTGTAAGCTACAAAGATCAAGAAGAGCTTATTTTATTTATTGCTTAATGTAAAATAAATTTCAGATAAATTTTTCAATTTGTATTAGAATTTTTCAAACATTTTAATTTATTTTTTTGGATCACGATTGTGACTATAGCTAAGATGGCTTCATAATGATGACGTCAAATTACTGAAACACAGTACAGTTTATGTGATTTTGTAAATAAAACAATGTTTTTTTGATGTTGTTTGCAACGTTTCTGCCACATTTCGTAGCCAGACAATTCGTTTGACGACTCATCGGTAACGACGTGAAGCACACGGGACGTCTGGTGCATGAGACATTCGGTGCACGGGACAACTGGTGCACTGAATGTCTCACTAACCTAACCTAATTTATTTCGTTCACGAGACATATGTATTGGACTCTACGATCACTGAAAAAATCTTTAAGTTAGGTTAGCGAGACAGCCAGTGCTCCAGTTGTTCCGAGCGCCAAATGTCTTGTGCAGCAGACGTCCAGTGCGCAACTCGTCTTTACCGATGAGTTATAAAACAAATCGTCTGGGGACGATATTTCGTGACGCCGTTTGCAACACAATGTACATTGTATAGATAGTTGAAGTAACGTGAAGTTTGTGTATAATAAGTCAAAGCATGTGTAAAGTAATATTTCAAATTGTGCATTATTCTTAAATAATTAAATATTAAATAAACTATAAAATTAAATATTAATTATGTGTAAAATTGATTTGATTTTTTGAATGAAATAAAAATTCTGCGCATTATAGATTAATAATGTTACCAGACGTTTAAAAAGCATAAGTGACAGATTTTTATTCATAATTTAAAAAAAAAATTGGCCATATGCCTTTTTTATTTCTAGTATCCATTTGCGAATACAGTGGTATCTTGACATACGAGTGTAATTCGTTCCGCAACCTTGCTCCTATTTCAAAATACTCGCATCTCAAAGCAAATTTCCCCATTGAAATTATTCAGCAAAAAGATGCTTTGACAGCGTGAGCACACAGATAACTGATTCTCTGACCGTGGCCGGGGGATTCACGCGGGAAAGCGTGACGAGCGGTTCGTGTGCAACCGGCCAACCCACTAAGCCGATTGCTCGTATCTCAAATTTTGTTTGTATTTCAAAGCAAAAAATCACTTGTTATTCAAAAATTTCGTATGTTGGGGCACTCGTATGTCAAGGTACATGAAATATGTTAGATTTTTTTATGGAATAAAAAACAATAACTTGTTTTGAGACTGGATTGAAAATATTAGAAAGGGGGGGGGGGGGTGCGTGTAGAAAAGATCGTCCATTTTTAAATAGGATTTTTGAAAGTTTAAAATTGAAAAGATGATTGGAAGTGCATGTTTGATTTTATTTTTAAACAATTCCAAAAAAGACTCCATTGTTTTTATCGAATAATTAAAATAACTCAATTGTGTCAACTCTTCCTGATTCCTCTTTAACAAAATAATATGACTTATATATTATTAAATAGGTATTATGGAACCCCGCTGCATTTTTTTTAATTCATGCTTATCTTTTTTTAAACATTTTTTATTTGTAAAAATTATTGGTTCCGCCGCATTTCGTTCACAGAAAATTTGTTCAACGGCTCATCAGTAACAACGTGGGGCGCACTGGACGTCTGGTGCACGTTAAATTAGGCGCATGGGACAACTGGTGCACTGACTGTCTCGCTAAGCTAACCTAAGCTACGTTATTTCGTTTACGAGACTCTGGATTCTATGACAACTGGCCAAATCCTTAGGTTAAATTAGTGAGACATCCAGTGCACCAGTTGTCCTGTGCACCAAATTTTGGGTGCAACAGACGTCCAGTGTTTCCCACGTCATTACCGATGAGTCGCTGAACGAATTATCTGGGATGGAAATGAATGGGTTAACTTAGAGCTATGAAACTGTAATTTTAACAGGAATTATCGATCGACAAATTCTCACTAAGAATTCATCATTTTGATTGATAATGCGACATGATAAATGACTTTGTACTCATTGTGTCTGAGAAATGATATTGTTTAACTGCATGTTACAACACTCTATTAATGGAAATTCGATTAATTTTGTAATTAAATTGTAATATTATTGTATCTTTCCATAATAAAATATACTGATAGATATAAAGATTGTGAGATCGCATTGGGTATATTACTAACTTAAAACATTGTCTGTAAGTCTCTCTGTGGGGGGAGGCGGTTATATTAAAGTCATCAATCCTAGGCTAAAGTGTACATTAAACTGAATATATATTTAAAAATATTAATTTTAATTAACATCACCTACCATTTACTAATTTATACTTATAATATTATATTGTCGGTGTGTTTCTTTATTGATATTTGTGAAATTTGATATTGTTTTATTTATAATCTTGTATGCAAGTCATTTTATGATGTTTGGTCTCTACGGGCGTTTGGATTCATTTGGTTCATCTTAAATAATTGTGGTGGTGTTTTCACGGCCAGATTTGTAATTGCGGCTTTTGGGACGATTTGACAAATCAATGTCGGTTGTAATTTTTTTTATGTAAACACATGCAGGAGAATATCGACAGATGGTGATAGTGATGCTGAAGCCTCATCTGTGGAATCTATGACGCTTATTAAGTTATATGTGCCCATGATTATGAAAGTGGTGTAAGTCATGTTTTATTCATTCTGAGATATTTAAAGGTTTGTGTTTTGATGTTGGTTGAAAACCCAATGAAAGTTTACAACTTCATGTTGCATAAAATGCCGTATTTAGATTTTTTAAATTATATACATAATCGTGTCGGAAACAACAGGGTCAGATCCTGTCTGCCTAGAAGTGTCGATGGCGTTACTTCTGGCCATCATCAGGTCTTCCTGGGTGCAGCTATTCGGGCACAGCGCACACTCCAGAAGGTGTGACAGGGTCTCCTCCACGCCGCAGTCACATTCAGTCGGTCCGCTGTAAAACTGCCAGGCTTTCATTTGTGTCCTCGTCTTGCATACTCCGGTCCTAAGTCTGTTAAGGGACCTCCATATATTCCACCCTTGGTCATGTCCAGGGGCTAGGTCCTCATTCAGAGCAATATCCACTTTCTTGGTATGGTGTTTATATATTATATAATGTTGGATGAAGATTATATTAATTCACAACATTGGGAACTGAAATAAATGAATAACTCGTTTTTTACAATTTCTTGACTTACGCCACTTTCATAATTATGGGCACATATATGGTTAAGCGCTGCATGTGGAGTGTTGATCCGCCAACATCAGCCCGATATTCAAGCATCATCCTAATTATTACAAGAATTTACTATAAATGGATGGTCTTCACGGGATGACTTTCGTTTTTACGGGTGAGGCATCAAAATTCACACCAACCGGGGGTATTTTAGAGCTCAGAAATTGATTAAGAAAGAAATTAAAAAAAATTATCTTCCTCGGGAATCGAACTCACGACCTTTGGATTGTCAAGCAAACGCTTTGACCATTGAACTATACCCGCCGGTAATATCGAAGAAGAAAAAAATTCGCCACACACAACCTAAAAGCCACAATCAGTTCATCAAATCAACGATTTTTTAAACAATTAAATATATATATTTTAAATAATTGAAAAAATAAAGCTTTACAAACAAATTTTTGTTACTTTCTTCACCACATGGTGAAGAAAGCCCTCAACATACCCACACTGAGGAGAAGACCTGAAAGACCACAGGCAACCTGGACTGCAACTGTAGACAATGATCTGAAAACTCTGGGCTTGACCGAGAATGCAGCGCAGGACAGGCAGACATGGCGGATGTGCACAAGGAGAGCCGACCCCAGATGACGGGAAATGGCGATGCTAAAGAAGAAAGCTATACAAACAATCGTTTGTATGGATCTCATTCTAAGTGCAGTTTTTTCAAGACATGAATGATACTCTGAAAATTTTGCAATATTGTGTTTGTAATGCGCCAGCTTTACTGATCCATGTTATTGTTAAGCTGTGTCGCTTTTCAATAAATCAACTGATTGGTTTATATTTTTATTTGAAAATATAGTTTTAATTAGCAGCCGTCAATACATGTGCTTAGTAATTCAAGAAGCTACAGCGAAATGGAGGTTTTTTTTTTAAACTTTAAATGAACCAAGTATTCCAAATTACTATGGAAACACCAAACGCCTCAACAGATTTACAAAATAATATTTGTAATATTATTTATATGAAAACAAATCGTAGCATTTTTTATTACCAATATATTTAATGAAAATGTTCCATTGCTGCAAGACTTACTTTAGGTATTTATTTTAGTGGGATTTTTAGTGTTAAAGATATCATTACCACACTAACCAAAGAGGATGTAAATGTGCTTAAACTATTGGAAAAAAAAATATTTTCTATATTTAACTGTGTTTACTGTGTTTTTTAATGAACAAAATTCTGGTCCCATTGTATTATATAATAATATAATATGTTTTTTTATAAATAAGATATATTTTACACCATTTCTCAGTTGTTTATTATTATTTATTTAAAAATAAGAAACATTGAAAATTATGTCACTATCATTTTACTCAGTTGGCTATTAATCCTTTTTATTGTCAGGTTTTTTTTTGGTGTAATTTTTTTTTTAATATTTATTAAAATTCAAATTACCACGTTTATTGGACTGAATTCTATATATTTAAATTTTCTAGGTATTGTGGCTTTTGGGTTTAGCCGTGTGGCGAATTGTTTCGATTCAATATTTCGACTGCCATTGCAGGGGTCTTCTTCAAGGTCGTCAATCCTGAAGACCATTGCCACCGACTGCCATTGCAATCCTGCAATGGCATTAGAAATATTGAATCGAAACAATTCGCCACACACTGCTAAACCCAAAAGCCACAATACCAAATCGAGCCGTAAAAACCTAAGAAGTTATTTCAATTTTCTAATTGGATATAACTTATTTAGCTATCTTTTAATGATTAGCGATCAAAATGCTTGTAAAATGTGTTTCTCCATTCAGGCAGCATTCTTACTTCATCATCATTAGCCTGTGTCCGTCCACTGTTGAACGTAGGCCTCCCGCATGAGTCTCCATCCTCTTCGATCCTCCGCCTTCCGCATCCAGGTCACTCCCGCTATTCTTCTTATATCGTCAGTCCATCTTGTAGGGGGTCGGCCAATGCTTCGTTTGCCAGTTCTTGGGCGCCATTCCAATACTTTTCTTCCCCATCGACCGTCGTCTCTTCGACAGATATGACCTGCCCATTGCCACTTGAGTGTGCCTATTCGTTGGGTAGCATCCACTACTTGAGTTCTTCTGCGTATTTCCTCGTTTCGGATTCTATCTTTTAGCGACACTCCGAGCATGGATCTCTCCATAGCACGCTGGGTGACTTTTATTTTATGGGTAAGACTTGCTGTCAGATTCCACGTCTCTGTGCCATAAGTTAATACAGGGAGGATGCATTGGTTAAACGCCTTAGTTTTAAGGCATTGCGGAATTTTCGCTTTAAAAATGTACTTTAGTTTTCCAAATGCTGCCCATCCCAGTTGTATGCGCCTGTCGATTTCTTTTGAGAAGTTATTTCGCCCTAGTTGTATTACTTGTCCCAGATAGGTATAGTCGTTTACAACCTCTATTTATGTTCCTCCAATGGAAATAGGATCAAAGGTCTGTGAAATATGACTATTAATCATGGCTTTTGTTTTATCCATGTTCATTTTCAGACCAATTTTGTTCGACGCTTCATTGAGGTCGTAGAGCATGTCTTGGAGCTTGTTAGGTGATTCGGCTATTAGCACTATGTCATCGGCAAATCGGAGGTGAGAAATGTACTCTCCGTTAATATTTATTCCACATTTTGTCCAGGATAGCAGTTTAAAAATATCTTCTAGGGCGTTTGTGAAGAGTTTTGGAGATATAACATCTCCTTGTCTAACACCTTTGTTTATAGAAATATTGTTAGTGCTATCATGGAGCTGGACCATCATTGTTGCAGATTTGTAAAGAGATTTATTATCTCTATATACCGATAGTCTATTTTGCAGCGTTGTAGTGAATCTAGCACTGCCCATGTCTCGATTGAGTCAAATGCCTTTTCATAGTCTACAAAGGTGAGGCAGAGTGGCTGATTATATTCTTCGGTTTTCTGAATGATTTGTCTTAGCGTGTGGATATGATCAATTGTACTAAAGCCTTTCCTAAACCCAGCTTGCTCTCGAGGTTGAAATTCATCAAATCGACCCGTAAGCCTGTTTGTTAAAATTCTGGAGAATACTTTATACACATGGGAAAGAAGGGAAATGGGTCGGTAGTTTTTGAGCAGTGATTTATCCCCTTTTTGTGGAACAATATCACAATACTCGTACTCCATGTCGCCGGGGTTTCTCCATGTTCTATTACCTTGTTGAATAGTTTTTAAGCTCTTTCAACAGAGGGGTTCCTCCTACTTTCAGAAGCTCAGATGTAATTCCGTCTTCTCCAGGGGCTTTGTTGTTCTTAAGTTGTTTTAGGGCCGATTTAATTTCGAATATACTTATATCTGGGATGTCTTCAGACCAGTGCTTTGTGAGAGTAGCCCTCTTGTCGTCCGCAGATCTGTCATTAGGACCTGGCATCGTAGATGAATACAATAACCCGTAGAAATGTTCTATTTCCTTCAGTATATCATTAAGATTTGTTGTTATCTTCCCATCGTGTGTCTTTAGTTTGGAAAGTTGGGCCTGTCCTATAGAGGTGTGTCTGCTAAATGCATTTGACCCTCGGCCTTGTGCAACAATCTCCATGATATACTCGGTGTTTGAACGACGAATGTCAAATCTCATGGATTTTTTCACTTTTTTGTTCAGGGTATTGTAATCTTGGATGCTTCTGCTTTTACGACGTTCGTCCATAAGAGCTATCGTTTTGTCTGAGAATTTTGACCCTTTTTTCTTTTTGCACTGCTTTATGACTTTTTTGGCAGTTTCTTTAATGCTATTAATGATTCTGTCGTTAAGTTTGTTGACGTTGTCGGTGTCATCACTATCTTCCAGTGCTGCGAATCGATTTTGTAGTTCAAGCTGAAAAGTTTCCTCAAGCTTGCTCTGAACATTTAACGGACGTATAACTCTTTGTTTTATTAGCTTTTTCCTTTCCAGTTTGATGTCTAGGTGCACAGTACTTCGAACGAGACGGTGGTCACTTCCGGTACTAAAGCATTCTTACTTAGTCCAGCTTATTTCCACTATCCGGTGTAAGATCTTCTTGTGCACATGCACCACAACTCTATATTCACTATCTTTTTTAGAGCAATAAACTATGCTTTTTTATATATATTTTTATTTTCTTTTGACAATGATCACAGGGGAATAAAAAAAATGGATTTCACCTTATTTTTGCAAGGGTATGTAAATTCTTAACTAAGGATTAATAGTTGAACTGGTTTTACAGCAACATTAGAATTACTCTGAAGAGTTTACGAATTTCCCAGTGAGTCTATTAAATGAAATAATTAAGAATTGTTCAAAACAATTGCATCAACTAATGTTGTTGTAAAATTGTAATTAAAACATCACATTTAATTGATTTGTCAAGTGTTTTGCTGTCATGGATTAATGTTTGCTTTTCGGAATATTATTATAACATAATTACATAGACTTACTAACAACCCAAAAATTGTAATTAACAATATATTATATTATTGTAAAATACGGTTTTAAAATGTTTTTGAATAGACATTAGTTATAAAGGAGATTAAAAATCTGAAAGGATAACTTTATGAAAAATAAATACAATTTCAGCTGAATATTCGCCTTTTTTTATTTTCAATGTCCCTTTATATTTTTTTCAGTTTCTTAACATCAATGAATCAAGTCTTGTATCTTCCGGTCCGAAGTCTGTGGACGCTTTGCAATATTCGGAGGATCTATTTCAAAATTAATTCTGATTTTCTCACAACGATATCTATGAATATTTCATCATATCAACAAACCAAAAAGGATCAATATTTTTCGATAGTTTGGGAGATATTCATGAGATTGTGTCAAGGGCTGGCACTAAATAAAACTTATTTTTTTCAATTATATCAATTATATAGTATATATATATCTTAAATATTTGCAATGTGATGCGTTGGAGGTACATACGATGTAGGGAGACAGTTATGTAATATATCTTAGAAATATACCTGCAGCTAGGGCGGTTAAATTATGGAGTATTTGATATATAATTTAAATAATTTTGTGGCAGCCCTAGTGAAAAAAAAGTGTTTTTTTTTTCGTGAAAATTTTAGTTGAATCGATTGCAGCTCACCAATAATGTAAGTTCAAAATATTAAAATAATTAAGTCATTAGTAAAAGTAGTGTTTTTATTTGTCTACAAACATGTGGTGATGAAGTGGTTAAGGGACCTCCATATATTCCACCCCTGGTCGTGTCCAGGGGCTAGGTCTTCTTCGCTTCTCCACATGTTCAGGTATCACCAGGACACAAATGAAAGTATGTCGGTTTTACAGCGGCCTGACTGAATGTGACTGCGGCGTGGAGCAGACCCTGTCCCACCTTCTGGAGTGTGCGCTGTGTCCGAGTAGCTGCACCCAGGAGGACCTGATGATGTCAGAGTAATGCCATCGACAAGCCCACTTCTAAGCAGACGGGATCTGGACCCTGATGTTTCCGAAACAATATTATATGTTTCAGTAAGCTTTGGAAAATGCTCTTTAACGTTTGAGTTTCTTTCTTCATACAAATTACAGGGGATAAAATAAAGGAGTGAGGGATTAGAAGTAAAATGTATTCATTATTTTTTTCAATCAATATATTTGTCTGAATAAATGAGGACTGATAGAATAATAATAAAAATATACATACTTTGAATATATACTATAGCGACATCTGTCGTACGATGGTAACAATGATATAAATACTAGTTTCAACGCACGTCAGTCTAGGCGGGGCAATGGCGCAGTTCGCCGAGCGGTATGAATACCTGGGCATAGTTGGTTTCCAAGGTCCGCGGTTCGCATCCCGCTTCTGCCGTTATTTTTGTGCTTGGATTGACGCGTTGAAAAAAGAATTTTATGTATAGTATATGTATATTTTAAGTAATAATAATTTGTAATATAGTCAATGATCTATAAAAGTAGATTAGAATATTGAAATAATAAAATAATATTCTAATAAAAATTAAAAATTAATATAATATATTTGTCATTTAAAAAAATTACAAACTGAAAAGTATTACATATGCTTAAAAAATAAAATGGCAACCACATAAAATAGGTAATGAAATATGAAAACTTTTAGATTATAATAAGTATACAATATCAATTTAAAATATTTGCTTTTATTACAAATTAGTGTTTGCATTTCAAACCGAAAAGTACATTTTCAACAATGGGCACTTTTCAGAACAAGTGGACTTCATAAGGTAATGGAAGTAATCCACATTAGTTCACACAGATTTGCAGACTAGTGTTTTAAAAGTAACATCAATAATTAGCAATAATAAACAAAGGTAATTATGTAAATATTAATAATTAAAATCACCAAATAATGAATAAGACCATCAGATCATGATTTGTCCTGTTAACCGGGTAGGACGTAAAGATATGTCAAAAGTAAACAATATCAGGAAAGGGAAGGATGTATGAATATGTCCTTGGAATACATGTTGTTTAACATATATTGGAAGATTTTAATCAATATATTACAAGCATATATGTATTGCATATTACTAGTAAAGATTACTTGGATTTATTTGTTTGTAATTTTGTATTTTCCATTGTGCTTTATACATAAAACAATGAAAAAAAACATGCTTTTAAATTTATTTTAAACATAAATAAAATATAAAATAACATTACGTTTCCACCGGGCATGAATTAAGTGTCCTAGTGAAACAGTTTTTGCCCGTTGTGTGTTAAATTAAAAAAGGTACTTTCTTGTTTAACAGGTGAAATAAAAAAAGTTTAATACACAAAACAAAAATTTACTACATTACACAAAAATAAAGTATAAAAGTCGCCCACCCTCCTGTTACACTTAATAAGATTGGATGATTAGTCTGACGTTCAAAAATCTGGACTATTTTGTCCCAAGGGCCGGTTCAACACAAAATGTACACTATAGAAAGAACTGTTGTATGAAAAATCGTTGCAAACGCTATAGCAGGGTTGAACTACACAATACAATGAAATAATCACGTATGCCCGAGGGTCATGAACTGCATCAAGCCCGTGTCCAACTTGCTTCTTATTCTATATTTACAAATAATTATATATTCTCATATATAAATAAATTCCCATTTACTTAATATCACACTTTATTATTTATCACTGAAATACAAAGTGTCATTTAGACTGTAGGGCTAAAACATTTATCAGGAACGTGATTTACAAAATCTGGCATTCCCGAGGAGGATGGTCGTTGTTTTAAATATTGTTTTGTTATAATTTTATTACCCATAATGGCGGGAGTGTCTTCGAAATGCAATCGAAAAATGTCCGACGAAAAAAGAGTGTTTCAAGACAAATGGGAAAAAGAAAATTTCGTTGTGTCAAATAAACATGATTCAACCACATGCTTGATATGTCGTGAGAGTGTTATATTGAAAAAATATAACATTCTTCGTCATTATTCTTTCAAGTTGGCGTCTTTCTGGCAGTCTTTCAAGATGGCGTCGCGTTAGGATGCACCTGTCATCCCTGTGCAATTAATCAGTTGTATACGGTTAATTTCAAAACGAACCCATGATGGCGACAAGCATGTGCGCTTGCAAGATAGCCATTAACGAAGTGCTGGCATTTATACAGCAGAAAATGGATGTCATGGATGAAATCAGCCTGCTGCAGATATCACTGAGGTCTTTCAGTGATGAAGATGTAGAGAGAGCCAAGGAAGAGCTTCACAAACACGTCGCGACACCAAGAGCAACACGAGTAGCCGAGGGCAAAACTAAGCGAAACATCAAGGATATTATAAAAGTCCTCAAAGAGTCGGATCCAAATAATATCCCGAGATTTGCCGTCTTGTAATAAACAAACTACCCTCAGTCACATTCGATTATGTCGATGTTACATCTCTTCTGAGAGACCTAACAAAGGTCAAAAATGAAATTCTGCAAATGAGAGTAGAAGCTCTTAATAAGGATACGGGCTACGCTACAACCGAGGAGCTAAACGCACTAAAAAAAGAAGTCCTGCACCTTAAAATGCAAGGTATGCAAAGTAAAGATTGTTCCATAACACACATTGACAGCTCAAACGTAACAGAAACAAACGTCACGCCAGTGACATCTATGAATACTTCACAGAACAAGACAAATGTCATAACTGATACAATACTATCTATGCAGGCCGCACAGGTAACTGCTATACCGACTGAGAACACTATGAATACTTCACAGAAACAGACAAATGTCATAACTGATACATCACTACCTACTCAAGCCGCACAGGTAACTGCTATACCGACTGAGAACACTATTATTGTCACCACCTATGCCCAGAAAGCTTCTGTCAGTAATGCACGGAAGCCTAATATGAATATTGCCAAAACAATAACACCGATGGCAAGCGGTAAACATTCAGCTGCAAAACTGCAGATCGTACGAGGCAATTGCTCTAGCACTGGACTGCTCACGGCTCCGAGGCAAAGATATTTCGTCATATCTAGACTAGATATCAGCACTAAAGCGGAGGATATTTGCCAATATCTGGGGACCAAGTGTATCAAGGCCTCCTGCATTGATCTACCTACAAAATCTGGGGAATCAAAACTTTCAGAATAGGTGTTAACGAAACGCAGTTCAAAGAAGTTTTGGATCCGAATCTATGGCCAAAAGACATGATCATCAGACGATTCTATTACGTGCCAGAGAGCAAACTACCACAATACAAAAATGGACCAAAATAAGCAGCTACGTATCGTATCCTTCAATTGCAGGTCGGCTCATCGGACTGAAAAGTATATTATGGAGCTGTGCGACACACACGATATAGTCTTGCTTCAGGAAACGTGGCTCCTTCCAACAGATATAGGCTTCCTGGCACAAATCCATCAGGACTACTTGAGTACCGGAACATCTGCTGTGGATCTCTCTGAAGACCCTTTAATTGGCCGTCCTTTTGGTGGTGTTGGTATCCTTTGGCGAAATACCTTAAAGACAAGTATTGTGGACTGCAGGGAATCGAGAATAGCAGCTATAGAGATTGAGACGACAGGAGGAAAACTTCTTGTTATCACAATATATATGCCGACTAACTCCGTTGACAACATCGCAGAATTTACCGATTGTCTATCAAAGATCCATGCAATTATAGAAGAAAGAAACTGCAGTAACTCAGCCGTGTTAGGAGATTTCAATGCTGACCCTAGATCTCTTTTTGGAAAAGAGCTTGCTGTATTTTGTTCAGAAAACAAATATATATATGCGGATTGCTTAAAAATGCCATCGGACACATTCACATATATAAGTGATGCTCATGGCAGCACCCGCTGTCTGGATCACTGCATCGTCTCTGAGGGATTAACCAATGCTATAATGAAGATAAATGTAATTGATAATGCGTCATGGTCCGATCATTTACCTATTACAGTAAATATAGATACCAACTTTATAGCTGTAATGAGTAACAGATCGGGCAAACCTCAAGATGATGGAAAATGGGCTGCGAAGACAAAAAAGGACTTTGAAACGTATACCCGCATTGCAAATGATCTACTCGCCGAGATAAACCTTCCAGAAGCCATATCCTGTCAAAATGCACTCTGCAACAAACCTGAACATAGGGAGCAGATTAACGAACTCTACAAACATATTGTAACTGTGCTTCGCTGTGCTGCAATGAAGTCATTTAATAAGTGTTGTAAGAGGAAAAAAATTCGTCAAGTACCCGGCTGGAATACTAGAGTGTCTGAATTGTATGCTGAGTCACGAAGAGCTTTTCACAATTGGATGAGAGCTGGAAAACCTACTTATGGCGATACTGCAGGTATCAGAAAATCAGCAAGAAAAAATTTCAAAATGGCTCTGAAAGCATGTCAAAAGTCAGCTAATCAGCTACGAATGGATAGCATAGCGACTGCCTTACAGAATAAAGACTTCAGGAAGTTTAGGCAAAAAACCTCATCTGCAATCCAAAACAAACGTGGAGCTCCCATCTGCGTCAACAATGTCTCTGGTGACGAAGCAATTGCCAACGTTTTTCGTGATTGCTTTTCCCTTAGTGATGATCCAATAGATACCAGCAAACCGTCGGTAATTGATTTGCCCATGGATAATGATGGAAAAAAGATTATTATTAGTCATCTTATGGTTCTGTCAGCAATCAAAAACACCGCATCAGATCCTCAATTGCGCACATACTGGCTGCTCTCTATACTGCTTTACTTGGACATGGATGTATGCCGAAAGATGTGACCATGACCATCATACTGCCTATAATAAAAGCCACCCAGTTAGATGCCTCTATCAGCAGCAATTACAGACCCATATCACTCGCCACGATGGTATCGAGAATCTTCGAGAAAGTAATAAACTCACTCATAGAAGACAAGCTGGTCACGGCTGATAACCAATTTGGATTTAAGAGAAACACGTCCACTGATATGGCTATTTACTGTGTCAAGCAGACAATAGACTATTACATAAGCAGAAAAACAAACGTCTATGCCTGCTTCTTGGACCTGAGCAAAGCATTTGATCGAGTTGACCATAGGAAACTCTGGATAAAATTAAAAAAGCGCAATGTTCCGGCAGCTATTGTGAACGTCTTGGCTGTATGGTATGCTCAACAAAAGAATTTTGTACAATGGGCTGGAGCTGAGTCCTCGCCTTTATATATGAAGAGCAGAGTTCGGCAAGGTGGTAGTATGTCACCTATTCTCTTCAATGTATATATCGATGACTTGATCCAGTCATTAAATGCTTCCAGAAAAGGTTGTCATATAAGCGGCTACTGTGCTAACAATATTAGCTACGCTGATGACATGGTCATTCTATCGCCATCAATAAATGCACTGCGATGCCTTCTTCACCTTAGTGAAAAGTATGCTAAATCCCATGACCTCAAATATAACCCCACAAAATCAGTCGTTTGTGTCTTCAAACACAATAATGAACCACTGATCATACCCACAGTGAGTCTTGAGGGCAGGGATCTAGCGACAGTGTCCTCAATAAAATACTTGGGCCACATCCTCACAGATGACCTACGTGACATTGAAGACATAGAGCGGCAAAGAAGAGCAATAAGCGTTCGGAGCGGTATGCTTTCTCGGAGGTTCTACCATTGTAGTAATGCTGTCAGGAAAGTGCTATTCAAAGCACACTGTATGGCACTGTATACCTCAGAACTCTGGTCTAACTATCCTAAACGAGAGTGGGAGAAGCTCAAAGTTGTGTATAATAACTCATACCGCCAACCTATGCAACTCCCTAGATTTTGTAGCGCATCTGACATGTTTGTGGAGGGCGGAGTCCATTCATTTCCAGCATTATTGCGACACCGTGTTGCCGGCTTCTGGAGCAGGATAAGGAGGTCCAACAACATCATCATCCTGGCTGCTTCTGAATGGCTCAACTCCTCCCTGAGCCATCGATGGATGGAGATGGTGCACAAACCACCATGAAATACTATTTTATTTTATTTTAATTTTTATTTTATCCTCACAAGATTAAAACTTTGTTCAATGCTATGTATTTAAAAATATGGCAGATTGGGTATTGCACAACCCACCCAATCCTGCTGGAATAAAAACTTTATTATTATTATTATACCACGAAGCACAAAACATTCAGTGATACCTTTCCTCGTGGCTCTTTAATAAGAACTAAAAAATTAACATTCTTCAAGAAGTCCTTACAACATCAACAAAATATTATATCAATGGCGGTATCACATGACGCAGCAGTGAAAAGAGCGTCGTATGAAATTTGTTACATACTTGGTAAACATATGAAACCATTTACCGACGCAGAGGTTGTGAAAGAATGTTTCCTCAGTGTTTCCAACGTATTATTTGATAAATTTAGCAATAAAAATCAAATAATATCTCAGATCAAAAGTATGCAGCTCTCTGATTCTACCTTTGCTAGCTAGACGGCAAGATATTGCAAAACACATATTTAATCGCATCATAGAAGATCTGAAAAAATGCAAATATTTTAGTTTGGCTTTTGATTCTAGCACTGATATTTCAGCAACATCACTGTTATGGACGGCTGATGACTAACAAAATATTGATAAAACATTGATAAAATATTGATAAAGCATTGATAAAATATTTAGCTTCATTTGACTCTGTTTAGCTTCATTTGACCTTATTTAGTTTCATTTGACTCTGTTTAGCTTCATATACATCTGTTACGTCAATAATGTTTATAATATTATTTATAATTGTAAAAGTTATTCTCCGATGTAAATATTATGAAGTTCAAAGAGGTGCTGTGTGATTTCGAGGTTGGTGTTCGGCTCTCTCATTGGTGAAACAGTGAGAAAGCCGACACGCCCCCCTTGGCGATAATTAGTATAAATAAGAAAACGCTGTCCCTCTCTTGCTCATTTGCTGTTCGGACAGCGACGCTCTTCATCTAAATTCCCGCGAGAAAAATACAACAGCTGCGACCTCTGCACACGAGCCTCTTGTACGAAAATAGTATAAATACCGGGGTCGGTCTCGGAATAAAGCAGAGCTGAAAATACTTTCGAGTTTTACTCTCTCCTTCCCTGGACCTCTGGACTTCGCGGCGCCCCCGGCCTACTGCTCTACACGGACTACTGCAAGGACGTAGAACTGGAAGCTGCCAACATCACAGCCCCAAGGAAGCCGACCGGGACACAGCTGCCTTACAACCAGCTGCAGGAAGACCAGGACTTCGAAGGCGAGGACCGCAGTCGTAAGTAGAGCGAGTTACCAGTCAAGGTCGACTGGTCGTCTACAATCACAATGTTCCATCTTTGTTAGATATTGTACAGGACACAATTCAGTTCATGAAGATTTTTTTTAATTTCTTCCTATGAAAAATCAAACCAGAGGCACGGACTATCTCAATACTGTCAGTACATTTCTGGAAAATAATGATAATGATATTGATATTAAAAAATTAGTTTGTGTATTCACGGATGGATGCCCTTCAATGAAAGGATCCGAAAAAGGATTGGTTGCTTTATTGAAAAAGAAATATAATTTAACAAATCTCATATCTTTCCACCGTATCATACACCAAGAGAACTTATCAGCACGTATCTCCATTGCCGAAATAGACGCCGTGATGAAGACTGCAATCAGTATAGTTAATTATATTAGAGCCCAAGAACAGAACCACAGGAAGTTTAAAAGTCTTTTGGAAGAATTGAACAGTAACTATAGTGACATTCTTTCACATACCTCGGTGAGATGGCTAAGCCGAGGTAAAGTTCTGGAACGGTTTTATTCTTTGAGGCATGAAATTATTTTGTTTTTATATAAAAATAATAAAATTTACAGCGAACTTAATAATGACGGATGGTGGTGTCTTTTAGCTTTTCTATGTGATATCACAGAAAAACTTAATGAACTCAATCGTGGCCTACAGGGCGAAAATAAAATCATTTCGCATATGGCGAATAAAGTGTTTGCTTTTGAAGAGAAATTGAACATCTACCACGAAGAAATAGAGAACCAAGTAATGCGTAACTTTCCAACTGTTATAAAAGCTAGACAAGATGGTATACATGTTTCTGAAGAAAACTATAAGATATTTTTAAATTATTTAGCTAAGGAGTTTAAGAGCAGATTTCAGGACTTACGTAGTATCAAGAATTGTTTGTTACTTATAGAAAATCCCTGGCACCTAGAAACAGCAACTTTAGAAAACACATTTAGCTACATTGGGATATGATTATGCAGTGCTTTTTGATGAATTTATCGAATTTAAGAACGATACTAATATGAAAGCTATTTTTGAAGAAAAAAGAGAGGGGAAGGAGTACATCCATTTTTGGGAATTAGTTCCTGAAAAATACAAGACTGTAAAAAATTGTGCCTGCCTGCTCCTCACATTGTTTGCATCAACATATCTTTGTGAGTCATCATATTCCAAAATTAAATATGCAAAAAACGTATACAGGAATCTACTTACTCATTCTCACCTTGATGACGTTGATAACAGCTTGATATAGCTCCTTAAGGCCGATGCTGTAAAGCCTCGACAAACGATCTTTTGTCTATTATTTTTATTCGCTAGCCTGTTAGTCTAATTATATAATGTTAAACGGTGTTCGCATACGCCAAAATAATTGTTATGACAGTTGGCCCATTGTCAGTTGGTACAACTGTCATCTTGGCGGTTGGTACCACCGAAATGTGAGAGCGGGCAGGCAGTCGCAACTCGCCCGTCATCGTGATAGGACCGCCTCTAATGGCGGCCCTTTAACGGA
This sequence comes from Glossosoma conforme, assembly GCA_022606575.1. NCBI lineage: Eukaryota > Metazoa > Arthropoda > Insecta > Trichoptera > Glossosomatidae > Glossosoma > Glossosoma conforme. Next base: position 1,751,395 of record JAGTXR010000088.1, read on the forward strand.
CGACGTTATTGACGAATAAACGTGTATGTGAAACATAAACAAGAGTTTATATTGTGAACCCGATCCTGCATCCTTCATCCAGTAAGCCGATGTCCAAAAATGGAAGAGGAGGATATCAACGTATTGAGCTTCCCTCCTCTCACTATCAGAGAGCTAAGAGCTCTTACCATTTTGTATGAAATACCTTTTGTCGTTCCATTTTCACAAAGAGTATTGTTGCGTACGTCGTTAGTATTTAGTTTGTTGTTTAAATTAAATGTATTGTAGAATGTAGACTCGACAAGCGCCGGGCTGATGTGAGAGCTTTCAATAAAGCGATTTTGCTCTATCAAGCCCACACGCCGGCGGGCGTCGTATAATGTTTGAATTATGATATATATTTTAATATGTAAATGTTGCTTGTAACGCTTCCCCGTTCGGCGAGGTAATTTAGAATTTCGGTGTCGGCAGTAGCAGCTCTCTCATTGGTTAAGCAGTAAGCCAATCAGGAGGCCGACACGCCCACCCGCTGTAAATCTCAGACTATAAATAAAGGACTACTGTGTCAAATATATCAGTATAGACTTGACTCTCTTGGGTTTCATTTCTACCTCCAACCCTCGTCTGGACTTCCTGCCTGCTGCCTACTCTGGAGAATGAGCCTGCCTGCCTACTCCGGAGAACTGGCCAACTAGCTGCCTTACAGCCAGCTGGGAGGAGATCGATCGAAGAGAAGAGCAGAAGACCGCAACACGCCCGTAGAGCCCGAGGCCTGCCCACCAACCGCCCGCAGCAGAAGTGGACCGCCGTGCAGTCTACAGTGCGGGCGAAGCAGCCCGCGCCCCGATGCAGCAGCCCCCCGCGCCGAGCCCTGTTCAAATCATCCGGGCACCTGAGGAGGACCACCACCGTGCAGCCTGCAGCGCCGGCGAAGCAGTCCTGCCCTCCAGACAGCAGCCCGCCATGGCGAGGCCTGTCACGAATGAGTGGGTGAGACGAGCGTGCCCCCCCAGTGGACCACCAGCAGCCCCCCTTAGCGACAACGGACGACAAGCCGCGATGTTTGCAGCCTTCTTCAAGGCGTACAGAGTGAGCGAGTCAGCAGGGACCTCCGGGACGCGGCACTACGAGAACAACCCTAAGCTGGCAACACTCATTGCTAAGACCAGCCTGAAGGACCTGCCACAATTCGGTGGCGACCCAATGGACTGGCTGATTTTTAAAAGCGCCATCAAGGACACCACAACCGCATACAACCTCTCCCACCGAGAAAACCTCGGCCGTATACGGAGCGCCTTGACAGGGAAGGCCAGGGAAGGCCAGGCAAGCGGTAGAAAGCCTGCTGGTAAACCCGAACAATGTACCGGAGATTCTGACGTCACTCGAGAAGAACTTCGGAAACCCAGCGTTCGTAGTCAACAGGCTGAAGGAGCGGATCAGGAGGTTGCCGAAGCTTCATGACCTCATTGCCCCGAATGCACTGATAGTGTCCGAGTTCGCGACGCAGGTATCGAACATTGTCACAACCATGGAGCACTACGACTGTGACCTGCACCCTGCCGCTACGAAACTCCTGTCCGAGATGGTGCCGAAGCTACCCTCAGTCGTGATGTGGCATTGGGTAATTATGCGTGACAACCACACGAGGAGCAGCCCTAGAGACTTCGCGCGATTCCTGCAGGACATCACCGACGGATTGCCCCTGAAGGGGTGCACCCCCGTGCAAATCGAGCCAACATCAAGAACCGAGAGGAAGAACGCTCCGAAGCAAGTGTACATGTTGGAGAAAGTGCCGGATAATGTACCAGAAAAAGTGCCAGAGAGGGTGAAGTGCATGATGTGTAACGGGCCGCACCAGATTGACTCTTGCGAAAGCTTCATGAAGCTGGAGCTGCCGGAAAGGTGGAACATTGTGCGCCGACGGAAGCTGTGTCAGTCGTGCTTGAACGAGCGCTGCCACAGAACGGTATGCCGCGCAAGATGCGGCAAGGATGGTTGCCCAGGCAGACATCACCGGGCATTGCATCAACTGCGGGCACCAAATGCTCCGACGGCAGCCCCTGAACGTAAGGTGCTTCATGCGTCAAATCAAGAAGGCGCAGTGACTCTTAAGGTCCTGCTGGTGAAGTTGAGTGGACCCAAAGGGTCAGTGAACACATACGCCCTCTTGAACGAAGGCTCGACCGTGACACTGGTCGAACAAGAAGTGGCCGCCGCCATCGGAGCGTATGGCCCGCGTGCTGGACTACGCATAACGGGCGCGGCAGGGATTAGTGTCAACGACAGTGGTTCACGACGAGTGAGGCTGATGAAAGCCGGGGACGCGAGCACGTTCGAAGCGGTCGCGTACACCGTGAAGAGACTAAATTTGCAGACCCACGTGTGTGCGACGAGTGCGAAAAGTGCGAAGTGTGGAACAATTAATGTGCGACCTCAACTGCTGATCGGCCTGGACAATGCGCAGTTGATCGTGCCGCCCGGAGGCGTGAACGGAAAATGGTCCGCGGACGGAATGATCGTGAGCGACACACCGCTGGGTCGCGTCACGTTCGGAGACGGCGCGGCCACTGTGCAAACTGGTGAAAGCTCGACGCCTGAAGCCGATGGACGGAGAGGCGACCACGGTAGGAATGTAAATATTGCTTTCTTGAATTTATATACCATGGCTTAAGAAATCTAAAATAAATTTAATTGAATATGAACAGGGGGAAATAAATGCTCGAGTACTTTTTAACATTTTTTGTTTTAGGGGGCACGGCCGAGAGGGTGTTATCCCCCGTGCCCTCTTTACATATATTGGACATGAATCCAAGCGGTGAGAATTCGCTTGGATGGACTTCCGATGAATGTATTTCGATAGCTGGTCACAGGCACCAACTTTATCTTCCACGTCAGATTTTTTCTTCGACCACTATCACGAATGAGGGTTTACCCATTCGTGACATTGATGACCGTGAGTTTCTTTTGTACATTTGTTATATTATGCTATTTACTTTCTGTTCTGCCCGCTAGCAATTCGCCACATCACTTACGATTTGTAATTTACCTTATCCTCATTTCGTTTCATCAACAGTAGGAATGTAAATATTGCTTTCTTGAATTTATATACCATGGCTTAAGAAATCTAAAATAAATTTAATTGAATATGAACAGGGGGGAAATAAATACTCGAGCACTTTAAAAAAAAATGTTTTGTTTTAGGGCCCCCAGCCTCTCCCAGTAGTGAGGCTTCGTTTGAGTGGACTTACGGACGGAGATGAAGCATTGCCTTCGACCTCGGGAGTGAATCGTGACACAAGTAACCGTGAGTTTTTTTGTACATTTGTTATATTATGCTATTTACTTTCTGTTCTGCCCGCTAGCAATTCGCCACATCACTTACGATTTGTAATTTACCTTATCCTCATTTCATTTCGTTTCATCAACAGTAGGAATGTAAATATTGCTTTCTTGAATTTATATACCATGGCTTAAGAAATCTAAAATAAATTTAATTGAATATGAACAGGGGGGAAATAAATACTCGAGCACTTTTAAAAAAAAAATGTTTTGTTTTAGGGCCCCCAGCCTCTCCCAGTAGTGAGGCTTCGTTTGAGTGGACTTACGGACGGAGATGAAGCATTGCCTTCGACCTCAGGAGTGAATCGTGACACAAGTAACCGTGAGTTTCTTTTGTACATTTGTTATATTATGCTATTTACTTTCTGTTCTGCCCGCTAGCAATTCGCCACATCACTTACAATAAGAGGGTATGCGAGTATTCATTGTACGTCAAAGATGTTAAACGAAGACTGCTTTAATTTTTTCTTCTGAGTAAGTCAGATTTGAAGTAGTGTGAATTTAACATTTTTAATAATC